>OX453283.1:26188327-26266851 GCA_949710005.1 Ricordea florida | reverse complement strand
AAGCTTCTCACTTCCTCCAGTCATGGCAGAGCAGTATGATGAGGGCATTGAAGGCGATCAGTCTAATGAATCCAGTGAGAAAAGGCCATTTTTATCAGAAGGCAGTGTTTACAGCATCTCTTGCAGCTATCAGACAACTGAAGATCTCACAGCAAAACAGAGCACCAAGTTTGTCGTCCTCTGTATTCTTCTCACTGAGCTATGTGAACGTCTGACCTTTTATGGATTGACAGCAAATCTCCTGCTGTTTTGTCGACAGTTTTTGGAACTTGAGAGCCCATGGCCTTCTACAATTAATTTTCTGTTTCAAGGTGATTACAATCCTAGCCAAAATGTTTGGGACATTTCCTTCATGTAACATAAGCTGGACATAAATTCACCACTAAACTTGTATTTCCCTTTCCCCTTTTTTTTAAAAAAGAGTATTTTACCCACCCCTCCTCCCTGACCTTTCAATTTTCAATGTCAATCACTGAGAGACAGTTGGCAGATGCTGTTGAGAAATACAAGAAGTTATTTACCTTGTAATAGTTAGAGTGACAGGCAGAAGATCAGGAGCTTGTGAATTGTCACTTAATTATGTGACAGTATAAATGATCAAAAACTTAACTATTGTGAATTATGGAGAACACAGCTTAAGGGAAGCAAGCATCCTTCACACTGGTTCTACAAAGTGTTCATTATTACATCTTCTGGTAGATTTGTTTTTTAACATGATAATTCTTTTTTACAGGCACATGTTATTTTGTTCCAATTTTTGGAGGATGGCTAGCTGATTCCTATACGGGCCGTTTCAATATGATCTACGGGTGTGGTCTACTTTATTTTGTAGGAACTGTTTTGTTGACTGTGGTCTCCATCAGACCCCATCTCTTTGCCAGCGTATTTGGCCAGGGTGCTGATCTTGGTGAAACCAGCAGACTTATTTTCTTAGGGATGGCACTTGCTATGATTGCTTTTGGCACAGGTGGCATAAAATCCAATGTGTCACCTTTTGGTGCTGACCAGGTACAGGGAGGTGGACCTGGTGCGCTGGAGAGATTCTTTAATTTGTTTGTCTGGTTCATCAATGTTGGGTCCTTAGTAGCCTTCACTTTAATTGTTTACATCCAACATAAGTATGATTTTGTTTCTGGCTACGTCATTACAGCAAGCACAATGCTGCTTGGGCTGTTGTTGTTTGTAACAGGACGTAACAAGTACTGGCATAGAGAACCAAGAGAAAGCCAGGTGACAGATGCAGTGAACATTATCAAACAAGCAATAAAGAATCGTAAAATCGCAGTGGGGAAGAAGGTGACTAGTTGGCTGGATCATGCAAAACAGCATTTTGGTGGAGCTTACTCCGAGGTGCAAGTGGAAGACGTGAAAGCATTGTTAAGACTTATTCCTGTTTTCCTTACGATTATCCCATACTGGATGATTTTTTCTCAGGTTTGTTGACTTGATAAAAATTTACATATTTTTTAATGCTATTAAGCATGCACATGCCATGAAGAGTCCTACAATCTGATTGGCCAACATGTTCACACTTCCTGTTGAATGACAATAGCTGGCATTTTGAACGAAATCCACACTCTTGATAATGAAGTAAGGACCAAATAATTTAAAACTTTGATATTGAAGTAAAGGTAGCATATTGTTTGTTTGTTACTAATTATAATGAAACCTTGCAAAATGAATTCTCAGCTTTCTGGGAATTCCTAGGAATTCCCAAAAATTCCCAACTGTGCAAATCAGTCTTCATGAAATAAGCTTGGAATTCTTGAGAATTTTTGGGAATGGCAAATTAGGTCTCACTCTAGGCTTGGAATTCCTACGAATTCTAAGTTTTACAATTTTAGAAGCTTAAGAATTGTTGAGAATTTCTGGGAAATTATAGAAAAATTCGGGCCAACTGGGCTTGGAGTTTATTCCTTGGAATTCTAAGTTATGCAAATTAGGAATTTAGCTCAGGGATGTTTAAAAACCAGAAAGACTTTAAAAATTGTAGAAGATTTCGTAGTCTTTTCTTATTTTGTCACATTTTAATTTTTGTTAAGGGATTGTACTGAAACAATTCTAAACTTATAATACAGGACAACTGGTAATGTATACTTCTATTCTTACATTGTTAAATCCAAGATCAATGTGGTTTTCGAATGAAAACTGGCCTAAATGAGGAACATGAGTCGTACTTCCATTTAGAGCCTCATCGAAGCTTGATTCAGATCTCAATGTAGGCGATAAAGTCGCGTACAAGTCACAGGTTCAGCTCTTTCTACAAAGTTTCCGGAAGCTTTCAAACGTTTGTGATTGAATTACGTTGTCCTCAGGGTATCGGTATACTGGAATCATCGACATATAATTTGTATTTCCTCTTAAAAGGACCTGCAAGCATAGTGACAAAAGAGAACCCAAAGGTTTCGCTTTGAATACCGACGAAAGTAAAGACTGATCAAAGCTCATTCTACTCGAAGGAAAAAGCTTACCTTTGCCGTGAACTAACTGCAAGTGAGATTCAATTCTTTGCCAATTCGAGACAACAAACTGAGGCAGATGGAGCATTTGTACAGCTTTTTGTTTTCCTGTATAATTTCCTCAAATAATAAACTTTCATTCTCTTCGGGGTCACCTGCAAGATCGAGCGAAATCAAGTCAAATCACGTCGCAAAATTCATATCGTGACGCACGTGACGATCAAACAATCCACAAAGAACCTTTGTCTTGTTCGCGCCAGTTCTTATCATGTGATCGAGGATAGCCAATCAAGTGAGTCACAGCTCTCTAACCCTTCTCTACCGCCATTTTTGAATCCATTCATCGATTCGCAATTCATTCTGCCGTGACTTTTGTCTTGTTCTCCTTCTATTTAAATCTCTCACAATGGTTTTTCTTGTTGTTCAATGGGTTGGAGAGAATAGTATCTCGGTCCTTAAGGACAATCAGGTAAACGAGAAAAAAACATCGAGGAAGGGGCGACTGTTAGCGTCACTTCCAAGACCGACAAAGCCATCTACAAAGCCGTCGTGCTGAAAGCATTTCGTAAGTAAAACTGCATTCATTCGTGTACTTACCGCATATTTTTGATAAATTGGATATTATTTTGCTGTCGATATAAGAACTGATCTTACTTCAGAATACCCGGTAAGATTTCCGCACAGGTCCCTACTTCATTATGCATGCTGTAGCCGTAGGGCGTCGATAAAAGCCGGAACATGGAACATTCCGGAACATGTCGGAACATTCCGGAACATCCCGGAACACGAAAAATTTCTTAAAATTTTAAAAAATAGCAAGAAATAAATAGGACAATAAATACACTTTATATATAACGAAAATAGACATAAATACATAAAATAAAAACGAAAAATAAAGAAAGAAAATGAAGCTGGTATCTTCTCCGAGTATAAGAAAACAATATTTTGTCGGAATCACGAGAGGATGAAGCTTTATCCTCTCTTGGTAACTAAGATGGCGGCGATCGGCAGGAAAATATGGAACTCTGACCAGTATAGGTAAGTTTTCTTATTTTTTTAATACGTAGATGATTTCACATGGTTTATTTGGTTGTCTAAACTAGTGTAGAGTACTTGAGAATTAATGATTTAAACTTCTACCGAACGTAACTAGCTTGTTCTCCAATACACATTGCCGTCAGATCATGTGCATGCTCGCCTGCTGCGCAAACATATCAATCAGTTGCTATGATGTATAACCATGCATATGCGTTATCTTTCCTCATTCGAACTATTACTTATGACACACTCTACTGCAAGTTATCACACTTTATTGTAAACGTGAACAACTACAGAAATTCGTAGTTTTAGCACTCTTGTAATAAAAGCAACCTTGAAAGAGCATTCTGAAGTGACAAAACACCTATTATTTTATTTTTATCGACGCCCTTTATTGTCTTATTTATTTGTTGCTATTATTTTTTTTAAAATTTAAAAAAAGTTTTTCATGTTCCGGGATGTTCCGGAATGTTCCGGCATGTTCCGGAATGTTCCATGTTCCTGCTTTTATTGACGCCCATAGCCGTACGGTTTTGTTCTCAGAAATGTTTGCACGCGTACTTCCTAAGACAATTCAACTACAGCATGCATAATGAAGTAGGGACCTGTGCGGAAATCTTACCGAATACCCGTCCACTTATTTACATACTGATGAATAACAAGAGAGTCCATTGTGATATACCTCGTTCTTCAAAAGCCCCCGACACATGTAAATGAAGTGGACGGGTATTCTGAAGTTGCTCCGTAGATTACCGATCGAACCCTCAATTTCCGATTGCGATAAAACATAAGTTTATTTAAACCAAAATTGATTTTCCTCTGGTTTTAGCTCAGGAAGATATTATAATGTCACAACAAGTTAAAAAAATTAAAGTGGCTATTCTTGAAAATTTGATTAATGGTATTGACCTTTAATTTCTGGTCAGATTATTAGAAGATTTCTTAAAATTAGATTTTTTGAGGTCACTGTTGTAATTTTTTAAAAACATTTAAACAATCACTGCAGTGAAATTTTTAAGTCAAGTTAAAGCGGAAGAAGTATTTTTTGTTAACATGGAGAGCTATTTTTCATTTGTTGCTGGAATAAACATTGTTTCAGTTTTTGTACATTTGCCTTATGGATTTCTGGTTCGGAGAGCCAAATAACAACTTCTAGTATTAACTTCCTTAACATAAGGGTTTAATGCAAATCAGTTTTTGATTGGAATATCCCTTAATTCTGTCAGCAGGTCGATTTGTTATATCCCTATTGACCTAGCTATTCCAAGCTATTCCAAGGAATTCCTAGGAATTCCTAGGAAATTCCTAGAAATTCCGAAGAAGTAATCATTCTGTTTATATTCTTTCAATTCCTAGGAATTCCTAAGAATTCCTAAGAATTCCTAGGAATATTTTCCAAGCCAACTGATGGGTGAGCAAAGTTTGGAATTCCTTGTTCCAATTACCGTGAAATTTCACACCTTGATTCCTAGGAGTTCTTAAGAATTCCTAAGAATTCCTAAAAATAAATTCTTAGGAATTCTTAGGAAAATCCTAGGAATTCTCAATTCCATTTCGACTTAATAATTGAAGACTCCAAAGCAAAGCTATCATTTGTGATGATTTGGATAAAAAATAAAAAGGATTGGAATCAGCTAAATTTTTGCATGGAGTTATTTATATAATAGGACAGCATGCAGTGTCTTGCATTTTGTTTCCTCTTGTTGTAGAATTTCATTTCTTCTGCAGAAGAAAACAAAACAAAATGGCTGTTTAGTAAATCCTATATTGACAAATGGCGGCTCAGGGCTCGATGTTGCGACCTGTGGGGTCGCCAATGCGATTAGATTTTTCGGTCAGTAGTTCATGTATGACCCAAAGACCCCATGAAATGTCCTGAGCTACTACAATTACTACACTTTATACAGCTACTTCACTTTGTTAAATTCACTACAGTTACTTCTATGCCTAGAGTAGCTGTAGTAAGTGAAGTAGCTGTATAAAGTGTAGTAATTGTACTAGCTCAGGACATTTCATGGGGTCTTTGGGTCATACATGAACTACTGCTTTTATTCACCGGCGACTAAGTTTTCATGCCTGGTCGCTAGGCTTGCCCCAAGATTTTTTGATTTAGTTTTAAAATTTCTTATCGAGTTCAATACTCTGATACTTTCGTGTTCGCATATGAAGCCGATGAAGACCTTTGGTGTATTATACTCTATTTTTTCTTGAAGATAATTTTGGCAACTAGAATACTTGTCCTGGCAACCAAAAATGAAAACTTGGAGGCCAGGTGGCCCCAAGATTTTTTTCTGAAAGTCGAGCCCTGTGGCTTGAGGGTATTTGGCTGGCACTGTTTGCATTTTTATTGATCATAACTGATAGCATCCTGGTCAATAAAAGTGAAGGAAAGAACTTGGCCAATGTACAGCCATCTTGACTGAACAAGTTGGGTCAATAACACATGTTTGCTAAGGATAATGCCTGGGGGGGTACTCCCATATATGGACTATATAGGTATGTGCCGCAGAATAGGGTATGGTTTTTGAGGTTCTCGATCCTTAAATAGGGTATCTTTTTTGACCCTTTTGTTTCTGTTTCCCTGGTGTGGTCCTTAGATAGAGTAGCTTAATTGTATTATCTAATACTGGAGTGTGAAAATGCCCGCCTAAACGAACGTTTTTTTTAAAACTTGATGTATCCGCAAGGCTGCTGCCTAAGGAAATTTCTAAGGAGCCCTTCAGGCTCCTAACATCAAAAGTTAGGAGCCCAAGCCATTACTTTAGGAGCCCATCCTAAAAGTTGCCATGGTCGATCAAGGGGGAGGGGTGGGGTAGTAGTAATAATACCATTCATTCTTCATTCCATATTTGGGAGTTGGTCCCAGTCCTAAACACTTGAAAATAAATGGTTTTCGAAGTTGCTGAATTTTGCAAAGGCACGTTAGGTATTTGATACGCTAAAATTATCTCGATTGTGGAAAATTGTAGTATTTCCGTTTTGAAATGAAGCACTTAATTATTGTTTTGAACGGGATATATCTTACGTCAGTGAAACAAAGTTACAAGGAAATGGAAGTCATTAGATGAGAATGGAAAATAGATGCTTAGGCACCCATCCGGGCTCCTTGAAAAAAGGTTTAGTCGCCCACACTCGTAACTTAGGCGCCCCAGGCTACCGGGCGCCCGTTAGGCAGCAGCCTTGATCCGTTTAAAAAACAAAGTGATTTTGCAACAGAGGTTTGACAGCGGTTAAGCGGTTTTTCCTTGAATAGGGTGTCTTTTTTTGGCTTTGGGCCTTAAAAAGGGTATCAGTTTTCACTTTCTTAGTCCTTAAATAGGGTTAGGGTTCACGAACCTTCGCAGCACACCCCTATCCAAAATTCGCGGGAGTCCCCCCCCTTCCCCGCCCCGAGGGATAATAGGACAATCACATGACTTTTGGAGGGCATATAGTTTATTTGTGGCCCGAGTAGCATCATTTGCGCCCGAGCGCGAAGCGCAAGGGCGCAAATAATGCTACGAGGGACACAAATAAACTATATGACTGACAAAAGTCATGCGATTATCATTATTATCAATACACAAGGCCAAATCGTACAAATTCATTTAATAAGAAAAAAATGTTTAACAGAGATGTAGCATGAAACTATGGTATGGAAAGTTGTTGCTACAATACGATCAGCTAAACAAGAGCCAAATAAAATTCCTTTTTGTTTACAATAAAATGTCAAATATCTAGTTTTAAAAAGATTGGTAACAACGATGAGCAAAAAGACAGTTTATATTTAAAAAAATAATAGTCTTCTCGTTCACAGGCAATGGACTCAGCTGCAGGGCCGTTAATGCATTAACGGCCCGCTAGGAGTCATTTGCGGCCCGCAAAGTGCGTGTTTTCAAGAGGGCGGTTTTCAATTTGGCCGCGTATCTTGATAATAATGTTCCTTTAAACCGCCGACCAGTTAGCTCAGTTGGTAGTGCACTGGACTACCATGCGGGAGGTCGCGGGTTCAAAACCCCGGCCGGACCAACATTCATGGTCTTAAAATAATTGAGTAGAAAGTGCTGCCTTTGTAATGGCATCTGCAAATGGTTAGACTTTCTAGTCTTCTCGGATAAGGACGATAAACTGTAGGCCCCGTCTCACAACTCTAGCTGTAATGTGGGACGTAGAAGAATCCATGGTACTGTTCGAAAAGAGTAGGGCGTGTTCCCGGTGTCATGGTCTATTGGTCTGATTGTAATGCGCATATGATTATTAATATAGAATATGCGCAATATAAATGGAGTATATTATTATTTATTATTAAGTGCTGAGCACTAATGGTTATCATTCTTGTCTCACAGGGGCCGACCACATATATTGTACAAGCTACTTACTTAAGGCTAAGTGTCAATGACTTTGAAATACCAGCGGCATCGTTAGGAATTTTCCAATACACCAGTTCTCTTATCCTTATTCCTCTCTTTGACCGCATGGTTTATCCTGCTTTGCGAGCCTGTGGAATTCGCTGTACTCCATTACAAAGGATTGGTTTTGGGATGTTGTTTGCTGTGTCGTCAGTGTGTACTGCTGGATGGCTGGAAATTGAGCGCAAAAACTACATGAGTGAGGGACATTTCTTCAGCCAAACAGTGTTTAACAAAACTCACAATGCTTCTTGTGTGAGCATTTTTTATCAAGTGCCACAGTTTATGCTCTTGGGAGCTAGTGAAGTACTGGTTGTTGTTCCAGGTATGTTGAATGATAAAACGTTTTGTCAAGGTTTAAAATGGGTCTCAAATTTTGATGCACGGATGCATCAGTTGTCCAAAACAAAAGAAGATATATTTAGACACTTAATTAATTATTTGACTGTGATCTTTTTTTTTTCTTTTAGGTAGTGAAATTACCTATTCACAATCACCGAAAGGACTCCAGGGACTATTGTTAGGTGTTTTCCTGTTTACATATGCTCTTGGTAGCTATAGCACTAACCTTCTTCTTCTGATTGTCAGAGCGATTGACATCACCTGGTACCCTAGCAATGATCCCAATCAGGGAAAATTGGAAAATTTCTTTTTCATACTGGCCTGTATTATCGTTGTGAATTTTTTCGGGTATTTACTGGTGGCATCTTCATTCCAATACAAGACAGAGGCTGATAAGAATACAAAAGGAAAGTGCAGAAAAAAGAAGGATGAACCAAATGAACACAGTAGTCTGATTTGCAGAGATGGTGACCAAGAGGAATGACATAGAACACTACTGACAAATTACTGAGACATGTGAGCTAAGATTAACAAGAACTAGCATTAACACCACTATCAATCTTGTAAAATATTATGGTGTGGTAACTCAAGCCAGTCTTCTTTAAATGAAATATTCCACTCAAAGCAATTGCCCTTACCCACTGTATGTGTAAATGTGGTGGTGTAATGGTTGGTGTGTTGCACTTTTAGCAGTAGGTGTGGGGCTCAAGCCCAGTTGACATGGCACTGTGTTATTTCCTTAGACAAGAAACTTAACTACACACTTAATGGGTACCTGTGATGTAATGCTGGGGGAAGCCCTGTTATAGACTAGCATCCCATCCAGGGGACGAATAACAATTATACTTTCAGGTGTAGGTCTCCTGTGGTTCCTATGGGTCTCCTGTGGTACCAGTGATGTAATACTGGGGAAAGCCTTGTTATAGACTAGCATCCCATCCAGGGGACAAATAACAATACTTTCAGGTGTAGGTCTCCTGTGGTTCCTATGGGTCTCCTGTGGTACCAGTGATGTAATACTGGGGAAAGCCCTGTTATAGACTAGCATCCCATCCAGGGGACGAATAACAATTATACTTTCAGGTGTAGGTCTCCTGTGGTACCAGTGATATAATGCTGGGGAAAGCCCTGTTATAGACTAGCATCCCATCCAGGGGACGAATAACAATACTTTCAGGTGTAGGTCTCCTGTGGTTCCTATGGGTCTCCTGTGGTACCAGTGATGTAATACTGGGGAAAGCCTTGTTATAGACTAGCATCCCATCTAGGGGATGAATAACAATACTTTCAGGTGTAGGTCTCCTGTGGTTCCTATGGGTCTCCTGTGGTACCAGTGATGTAATACTGGGGAAAGCCTTGTTATAGACTAGCATCCCATCCATGGGACGAATAACAATACTTTCAGGTGTAGGTCTCCTGTGGTTCCTATGGGTCTCCTGTGGTACCAGTGATGTAATACTGGGGAAAGCCTTGTTATAGACTAGCATCCCATCCAGGGGATGAATAACAATACTTTCAGGTGTAGGTCTCCTGTGGTTCCTCTGGGTCTTCTGTAGAACCAGTGATATAATGCTGGGGAAAGCCCTGTTATAGACTAGCATCCCATCTAGGGGTGGTAATAAATACTTTCAGGTGTGGGTCTCCTGTGACTGCTGTGGGTCTCCTGTGGTACCTGTGATATAATGCTGAGAAAACCCTGTTATGGACTAGCATCCCATCCAGGGAGGAGAAATAAATACTTCCAGGTGAAGGCCTCCTGTGGCTTAGTGGGTCTCCTGTGGTACCTGTGATCAGGAGTCCATGTGATGCTGTGATATAATGTTTCTGGGTGTTACTCTGTGATGGACCAGCATCCCATCCAAGGGGGAGTGACAATACTCATAGGTGCTTCGTGCAACTGAAACCGGGATAAGCTCCGGCTGTGTGGACCTCATGGCTCGTGTATGCCCTTACGTACCTAACCCACCCTAATTAGTGGCTCATTATTTTATCCCAAAACGGCAGTCCTCCCTTACCCCACCCCTGTCCTCGACTGTCACTTGACCCTTTAAGCCCCGAGGGGTCTCCCTGTGACAAGTAAAATCGTCTGGCGTTAGCTAGAGTAAAATCTATAAAGACATTTTAGGGTTTAACAGTAGTTCATGTATGACCCCATGACCCCATGAAATGTCCTGAGCTACTACACTTACTACACTTAATACAGCTACTTCACTTTTTTAAATTCACTACAGTTACTTCTATGTCTAGAGTAGCTGTAGTAAGTGAAGTAGCTGTATTAAGTGTAGTAAGTGTAGTAGCTCAGGACATTTCATGGGGTCATACATGAACTACTGACTCCTTAAAGGGTTAACTGTTGCCTGGTGTAAAGCAAAAAGGAGATGTATGTCACTCTCACTTCAGCGGTCAAGCAATAGGAGAACTGAGTCTACGGTAGATCTGTTCCAGAGAGCCTGGGCTTAATTCCTACTGAGGTCAAAGACATTTCTCTTAATGTGGCTCTTATTTAAAATAGAAGGACTATCACCCAGGGAGAATTTCAGGAAGTGATTTGTAGTACTAAAAATTGACACTCAGATTTATAATAATAATTCTTTGTTTCACGCTTAATCAGCAGCCCATCAATACTGATGGGCTGCTGCCCCCCCTCGGGGGGGGGGTTACTCCCTTATAAGGGCTTAATGGGGACGTGCGGACAGCCAGGGTATGTTTTTCGGGATTTTTGTCTTAAACAGGGTATCGAATTTATCAATTTTTGTCTTAAACAGGATATTATTGTCTTACACAGGGTATGGTTTCGGGTTAAGTGTCTTAAACAGGGATTCAAAAATCGGAATTCTGTCTTAAACAGGGTAGGAAAATCAGCGATATTTGTCTTAAACAGGGTCAGGGTATGAGGGGGCGCGCCGCACCTCCCCACCCAGGGATATATCGAGTACCCCCCCCCGGGGGCTGTTGCCCTTCACCTTGTGTGAAGAGATAGCTTTAGTGCAAATCGGAGAGAATGAAAGTTGCGTTATATGCTTCAATAGCAGACGTTCCGAGTTATTAATGCATGTACCTTCATGTTAACACCAGGTGATGTGTAAAAATGGGGGTCCTGGCACATTTTCCATTACGATTTAATTACGATTTTAAAATACGTGCGATCCTGGCACATTTTCCATTATGATTTTAAAATACGCGCGGTGCTAGCACATTTTCCATTATGATTGGGTTGCCAAGACGATACCAAGACTCCACCAAGCCCCCTTCGTCAAGAGGGGCCGACAGGCGGAGCGAGCGGAGGGCGAATCCATCTTTGAGGCCAAGTCTCTGCAAAGTCTATGTGAAATCGGAGAGGGTCCTGGCACATTTTCCATTACGATTTCATTACGATTTAATTACGATTTTAAAATACGCGCGGTGCTAGCACATTTTTCATTATGATTGGGTTGCCAAGACGATACCAAGACTCCACCAAGCCCCCTTCGTCAAGAGGGGCCGACAGGCGGAGCGAGCGGAGCGAGCGGAGGGCGAATCCATCTTTGAGGCCAAGTCTCTGCAAAGTCTATGTGAAATCGGAGAGGATCCTGGCACATTTTCATTAAAACAGACAAGTTTTGGCCAAGCCCCCTTCGTCAAGAGGGGCCGACAGGCGGAGCGAGCGGAGGGCGAATCCATCTTTGAGGCCAAGTCTCTGCAAAGTTTCGGACAAGCCAATACCAAGCCGATACAAAGCAGGTACAAAAAATATATGAAATTTGCTAGGCCGGGATCTGGTACATTTTGTGAAACTGATAATAAGCCCATGCGAAACCAATAAAATTTGATGACGAGGATCTGGCACATTTCGAAAAAATGATTTTTCAAAAGAAATAAAATACCTATTTAAAAAGAAGAATCAATATACAAAATGGAACAAGAATTACGAAGATTGAATGTACCGCAACTAAAATCTTTAGTTAGATGGTATAATATTCGAGGAAGATCTGCGTTTAATAAAGCAGAACTTATTAATGCACTGGTTAATATACCCGAAATAACTAATAATATTCAAGAAATAGTTGATAATATTGCAGGAATTGTTGAGGGGCTACGTAATACACCAATGAGACCAAGAAATCAACCAAATTTACCTCTTCCAATTCCGAATACTGAGCCACCACCAATTAGGATAAGAAGACAACCAAATTTACCACCTTTAACTATTCCTCAAACAATACCCGGAACACCACCAGGATCGCCAGATACAATTAGACCGGTAACTCCTCCTGGCTCACCCCCGCCAAACCAACCTAGAATAAATATTAATAAATCTAAACCAAAAAGACCTTCACAACCTAAACCAAAAACAAAACAAACTCCTTTTTTGGGAAATGTGTTAAATAAGTTTTGGAATTTTGTGAAACCATATATTCCTAAAAAGGTAAAAAATAAAACAGAAGAATTAGCTAAAAAATTCATAGAAAGATATAAAAAAGTAAATAAGCCCAAAGAAATAAAACCTCCAAAAAGAGATTATGAGAAGGAGGGAGTAAGAAGGCTAAAAAGAAAAAGAAATGAGAATGTGGAAGATTTTACGCCAAGGGAATATGAATCAGCTATTAATGGTAATTATATAAGCTATAGGATTGAAGGAAATGAAAGGAATGATGAAAAGACATTCTTACATAAAATAAAACCAAAAGTTATTGATCTAATTAAACAGAGAATTAAATCAAAAAAATCATTAAAGACTAAATTTATATTTACATGCAGATTCAAAAAGAAATTATTTGAAGAATTAGACATATATAAATACTGTGATGCGAACTTTCCTTCAGAAAAATCAGAAATTGTTCTCGAGGCAACAGATTTATCAGAATTATTTGATAGATTAACAAATGAACAACTTAGATTATTTGAAGAATTTTTAAATAAAGAATCTGGTTGGATATTCGAACGTGTACTATTCTTTGACATTTTCATAGATCGTTTTGTTCCACTTTTAGGCGGATCTTATATTCCGCTACCAAAAGAATTGTTAAACAGGAATGCTATTATTAATCCACAGAATTATAATGATGATGAATGTTTTAAGTGGTGTGTAACACGAGCTTTATATCCAACCGATAAAAATCCACAAAGAATAACTAAAGAATTGATAGAACAATCAAAGAATTTTAATTGGAATGGAATTAATTTCCCGAGTACAATTCAAGATATTGTTAATTTTGAAAACCAAAATGATTATGATATTGCTATATATGGATATGATGAGAAAATAGGGGCATATCCTATAAAAAGAAGTGGTAAACGAGGATTTAAATTGATCAGATTACTTTTATTAACAGAAGAAACTGAAGATGAAGAACCAAAAAAACACTTCGTTTTAATAAAGAATGTTAGCGCACTTATATGCAGGCAAGTTACTAAACGTAAATGTAAGTTGTACTTTTGTGATAATTGTTTTTGTCATTTTCACTTAAAAAGATCATTAGAAAAGCATGAATTTTATTGTTATTTGTACAATGAAGTAAGGATTGATATGCTAAAAAATAAAGATGGAAGTCCATGTTTTATTTCTTTTAAAAATTTTGTGAAAAAAATGAGAATACCTTTTGTAGCATACGCCGACTTTGAGAGTATTTTGGAAAAAATAAAACAAACAGGCAAGCTAGATAAAAATAAAAGTTACACTAATAAATATCAGTTTCACAAACCAGTTTCATTCGGATGTTATATTAAGAGTTTTAATGAAAAAATATGCAAATCCAGATTTTATAGATATACTGCCGAATCGCCAGAAGATGATGTGGCGCAGAAATTTGTGGAATATATTGAAGAAGAATTTAAGAAAATTTACAAGGATTGCATAAGTTATAATAAAAAAAGATTCAAAAAATTTAATGACAAAATGATGACGGAAGATGACAAAATAAATTATGAAAATGCTACTAACTGTCATATTTGCGAGGAAGAATTGGGCGAAGATAAGGTAATAGATCATTGCCATCTTACAGGAAAGTATAGAGGCGCAGCACATAAGGAATGTAATTTAAATTATAAGATTCCAAAATTCTTTCCCGTAATAATTCACAATCTTTCGGGGTATGATTCTCATTTATTTATTAATAATCTTGCAAAAACAGAAGGAAAAATAAAACTTATACCCAATAATGAGGAAAAGTATATTTCTTTCTCAAAAGAGATTGTGGTTGATACCTTCAAAGATAAAAAAAGCGGTGAGATGAAAGATGTTATCAGGGATATCAGGTTCATAGATTCATTAAAATTTATGCCGTCCAGTCTTGATAATTTGTCTGGCAATCTTACAAAATGTGGAAAGTGTGATGTTTGTAAAGGTAAAATAAAAGGGAGGTGCCTTAATCCAACAGATAAAAACCTACATGAAATTACAAAGTATTTTGAAGGTGAAGAATTAAAGTTATTATTGAGAAAGGGTGTTTTCCCGTATGATTATCTTGATAATTTTGATAAATTAAATGAAACCCAACTTCCCCCAAAGGAAGAGTTTTACTCAAAACTTAACGGAAAAGATATTTCAGATGAAGATTATGAACATGCTAAAAATGTATGGAAAACCTTTAATATGAAAACAATGCGAGATTACCTTAATCTATATCTCAAGTCTGATGTGTTATTATTGGCTGATGTTTTTGAAAACTTTAGAGATGTTTGTCAAAATGCCTATAAATTAGATCCTGCTTGGTATTATACGGCGCCAGGTCTGTCTTGGGATGCTATGTTGAAAAAAACTAAGGTTCAATTGGAGATGATAAATGACATTGATATGCTAATTATGATTGAGAAAGGTGTTAGAGGGGGTATATCCCAGATATCAAACAGATATGCTAAAGCTAACAACAAATACATGAAAGAATATGATCCTAAAATGTTAGCAAATTATATACAATATCTCGATGCAAACAACTTATATGGTGGGGCAATGAGTGAACCACTCCCCACTCACGGTTTAAAATGGATGAGTGAAAATGAGCAAACAAATTGGAGAAATATTCCATGTATATTAGAGGTTGATTTAAAATACCCGCAAAATCTTCATGATTTACATAGTGACTACCCGCTTGCCCCGGAAAGAATTAAGGTTAATAGGGTTGAGAAATTAATACCAAACCTAAATGATAAGAAAAATTATGTTGTTCATCATGAAACACTAAAAAAATATGAAAGTCTAGGATTAGAAGTAACAAAGATTCATAGAGGAATTAAATTTGAAGAGTCAAGATGGTTAAAATCTTACATAGATTTGAATACCCAATTCAGGGCCAAAGCAAAGAATGATTTTGAAAAAGATTTCTTCAAACTCATGAACAACTCTGTATTTGGTAAAACAATGGAAAATCTTAGAAAAAGGGTTGATATAAGATTGGTTACTAATGAGAAAGAAGCAAGAAAATTAATATCAAAAGCTAACTATAATCGCCGTACTATTTTTTCTGAAAATCTTATGGCCATTCATATGAATAAAACGCATATAAAATACAACAAACCCATTTACTTAGGAATGTGTATTTTAGATATAAGCAAGTCAATGATGTATGACTTTCATTATAATTATATTAAACCAAAATATGGTGAAAAAGCCAAATTACTTATGACTGATACAGATAGTCTTGTATATGATATAGAAACTGAGGATTTCTATAAGGATATTGCCCCAGATGTGTTGGAAAAGTTTGACACTTCCAATTTTCCTGATAACCATCGATCTGGTATTAAGACCGATAAAAACAAAAAAGCAATTGGCAAGTTTAAAGATGAGGCTGATGGCAGAATAATAACCGAATTTGTTGGTCTACGATCTAAGCTATACGCTTTCAGGATGGATGATGGTGAAGAGGTAAAAAAGGATAAAGGAATTAAAAAATCCGTTGTAAAAAATAGTATAAGATTTGATAATTACAAGGAATGTTTAGAAAATAAAGTAAAGCAGATGAGGGAGATGCAAGTAATAAGAAGTTACAAACATTTTGTTTATACTGAAACCGTTAATAAAGTTGCACTATCTGCCGATGATGATAAGAGAATAATTTGTAAAGATGGAAAACATACTCTCCCGTATGGCCATTATCGGGCGGAGCCCTCCCCAGCAGAGCTGGATCTTACCAAAACAGAATCTGGCGGAAGTTCTGTATCATAAGGAATAACTTGTAATTCTTCTCTAACAAATCCGCGTCGCGGCCCATCAGTTAAATAATATAAAACCGGTTGATTAGGCGTTATCATACTTTTAGAAATATCATAAATTTTGAGACTCCAAATAGGATCTGTTGCCCTTCTTCGTTCTCCTCCTTCAAGTTCGCCGGGGAATAATAAATATCTAACTTTAACCTCTGGAGGCAATCTAACCTCATCAAGCCCAACAACTCGCCGATAATTTTTAGGTTCAATATCAACCTCTTTCAGTTTTATAGCCTTATCAGGCTCTTTACCGGTTATTCTTGTTTTTGTATTATTCAAAGTTTTTAGAATAGCTGGCAATCTTTTCACCCACACCCGCGATCGATCATCACTGATCATTTCTTGCGCATATTGATGACTAAATAATCTTTCTCCTAATATTCTATTTGCGTTTTCCACAAATGCTTGGGCTCTATGATTACCAGCTTCACTTCTTTGTATCCTCACATTATGGTAATTCATGAGTTTACTAACTTCACCCATAAATTCTTTCCCAGGATCAACCATTAATGTTTTTGGGAATTTCAATCTTCTAGAATATATTTTCTTAAAAGCTTCTGATATCTCTCGACTTTCTTTTGAGGTTAATGACTCTGCATCTTTATATCTCGAGGCGATATCAACCAAAACTAACGCATATTTATATGTTTTTCTTCCAACTCTATCATGCGGTAAAAATAATAAATCCGCTTGGTGAATCTGATTGGGTTTATCTACAGTCCAGTGCGGTCTAGGTATATATTTAGGCGAAGGTAGATAGATTTGCCATATTGCTTGTTTCTCTAACCACCGTTTTGCCTCATTTTCACTTACTCTAGCCCTCTCAGCTAATTTAGGAATTGCGGAATATCCTTTCCAATACCCTTCGGCTGAATAATATATTTTTGACATCATTTAAAAATAAACAATTATCTTATAAATTAAAATGGTGGCCGAGGAAGAAAAAATAAAATTTAGCGAAAACCAAATTAATCTTATGAAAAAAATTATTAGAAAAAAAATTCTATATATGGAAGATGGCGAGAAAATTTTTAATATTATGATTTTAATTCCCGAGGCAAGAGAAGGTTTATTAAAACATATTGGCGAGTTAGAAAATAGGACAACACCGATTTAAAGGTTAACCAAAGTATCTTATAAATTACAATGACGTCTGAAAAAATTAATCCAAACAGAATTCCAAAAGAACCCTTTGGTTTGAAGGCAGAATCAACCTTGAATAGAATTACTCTAAATCCATCCTCAGCAAGCCCCGGAGAAACATTATACATAAATATTCCCAAACTCGCCGAGAATTTAGTGATTGTTCCTGGAAGCGTCTCTCTTCTATTTGACTTAGATGTTGAGGGGCATGCGAATAATACAGTTGTGAATAATGTGGGCCGTAATCTTGTAACCAGACTAAAAGTTCTTTTTGGAGGAGAAACATTGCAAGACACGCAAAGATATGATTTATTTCAAACATATCATGATTTATTCTTAACCGAAGAAGAGCGAGAAGATAAGTTAAAACAAGGTATTTCTTCTCTAAATATTAGAAAACTCAGAACAAAATCTGGTGATGCAAAAACACAAGATGTAAAAGAAGTTGCTCTCGCTAATGTTCACGGTTCAAAGTATAGAATACCAATAAATCACCCAATTTTAAACGATCATGGTGTTTTTTACCCAAAAGCGCTGGAAAATCATCTAATATTTGAGATTACTCTTGCGCCGATCAATAATATTCTTATTTTTTCTGACACAACTAAAGCACCATCTTATTCAATCAAAAACTTAGAGTTAGAATATTCGTCAATTTCAAGCGAATACTTGGCGCGCGAGGCGCAAGCAACATATCAAGTTGGTAAAGGATTCTTTTATGAAAATATTACCTTACACAAAACTTTTACATTTTCAATTGGTGGTGATGGTGTTATTAATCAGCATATTAATTTACCGAGAAGATCAATGACAGGAATATTGTTTTTGTTTTTATTACCACAAGCTGCAGGATCAAGGGATTCTGAAAATTTTTATAATCCTGGTATATCTTCCGTTGAAATTGATGTTGATGGCGTACCAAATAGAATATATTCTAGGGGAATGATTCCGTCTGATCTTTGGGAATCCGTGAAAAAGCGCTTTCATAGGGAACAAATTTCATTGAAAGAAAAAGAATTTTACGCGGATAAGTTTGCTCTTTGGGTTGATACTAGATCTCATCCAGATAATCGCATTCATGGCGGCGGACTTGCTCTAAATAATACTCATGATGGCGTAAAAATAGAAATTAAAAGGAAACAAAGCGGATCCGGAACAATAACTTGTCATATGTTTGTCGTAGCTGATGCAATGCTGGAGATTATGAATTCAAGTTTGAGATCAATTAAGTACTGACCGAGAATCTAAAAACATAATGTTATGATACAAAATATGGAAGATTTACGAGATAAAATACCATTCCATTGTATTATAACAGGACCCACAAATTGCGGAAAAACAAAGTACTTAATTGAACAGCTCCGAGGCCCTTTCCGGAAAGTTTTTGAATATATTGTTTTAATTTGTCCGACTTATTCTAAGAATAAAACTTATCATAATTTTGCCCTAGGGGATAAACATTTTTATATATTATCTCCAGATGCTAGTAACATTGATGAGATTAATGAGTTATTAACCGATTGTCAAACTTTTTTTTCTGGAACAAATACATTAATAATTTTAGATGATTGCGCGGTATCCACTGATCTGAAGAAAAGATCCAATAAATTTATAGATTTAGCATTCTCCGGAAGGCATCATGGTTTATCGGTTTGGGTTTTAACCCAGCAATTAACATCCATAGCAAAACCATTCCGCGAAAATATAGCTTGTGTTGTTACTTTCCATAATCCATCGCAGAAAGGTATGAAAATGTTTTTCGAAGATTACGGAGGCGATTTGGATTATGAATTGGGGAAAAAGTTTATAAAACTCCTGAAAACTGAAAAATATTCTAGGTTATGTTTATCTTTGCGATATCCATTTAATTGCTATTTAGAGATACCAGAAGTGATTTAACAAAGATGACAAGCTTAGAAGATTACATTGAAGAAAAAACTGATGACAAACAAAGTGAGGATCTTGAAGTTAAACAAGAATCACTAGCCATTCTCGCAGTGCTTGGGACAACAAAGGAATATTTAGGGGCTGATATGAGTCTGGGTGATGTAAAAAAATTATCGGAAAAAGATGTTGAAAAATATTTTAATCGTTATCAATCGGTAATGGGTAAGAAAATTAACGGAGGATTGATAGATTCATCCCTTCAATTAATTTCTAAAATTATTTCTTACATGGTTCCTGTGGATGATATAGAATCTCTTTGCAATGATCTGAAAAATGACGATTTGGTTAATCGCGAACTATCAAACATTGTTGGGCTCTTGGCATTGAAATCAGGAAGACTGGCGGCACTTGCTAGCGGATTATTTCAAGTAGCTAAACACATAAAATTCAACAAAAATCAACAATTTCTAAGAGAAGAACCAGTTAATGATAGCACAACTGAGTATAATACTAAGCAATCTACTGAAGGCGTTGATACAGTATATTAAACAGATCTAAAAACTTATTTTCAGCATCTAAATAACAATGTCTGAACAATCTGAAGTAGAACAAATTACGGCTGATACCGCACCTGAAAATAAAGATACTAAAAAGAAAGAGAAAGATCCTAAAAAGGTTGCGGCTGGGAAGAAATTAGCTGAATATAATAAAAAAGCAAAAGATGCATTAGCCAGGGAGATGAAACGCGAAGAAGAGGAGCAAAATGAAAATACATATAGTGAAGCGAAATCGTGGCTTCCAGAGCTATCTTTTACTACTGTTTTATCCGTTATTGGATTGGGGTTTACAGCATTTGATCTTTTTATGAGATATAAGGAAAAAGCTAGGGTTGAATATTCTAATAGGATACCTGATTTATCACAAGTTCCACAAATACCCCAAACCTCAAAAATTCCCTTGCATTTAACCCCAAAATCTTTAGGAATGGAATAACATAAAGTTATTTAAAAGTTTCCCAATGATGTAGTAAAAAATTATGGCAACTGAAAACAAACTTGTGAAAACTGTAACTGATTCAGCAGTAATAATCGGATTAGGGGCTGGAGTTGGATATGTAGCCAAAAAAGTAATGAAAGAATCATTTTTGAGCGATCCATCCTCAAGTATTACAAATTATGCAAAGTGGGTAGCTGTATTATCCGGAAGCATGTATCTTAAAACATATTTAGAGGATCAAAAGATTTTACCAAAATAAAATGGCAGCAATAGCGATGATGATTGGTGGGGCTATATTGAATGCAACGGCATTTACTGGTGGAAATTATCTTGCAAAATATTTATCTGGGCGCAATGAGGATACAGAAAAAATACGGCATGACAAAGCAATGGAAAAATATCAAAGAGATTACGCGGCATATCAGGAAAAAAGACAAAAAATGCTTGATTGGAAAATGAAAAGAAAAGATGAAAAATATCAAGCATCAAAAAATATTTCGGCAACAAATCAGGCTTTTGAATTGTACGCTCAAATGAATGAACCAAAATTCTCTGATTATTACAAACCAAGCGATGAACAAAAAACAGGAGAAATGGCATATGTCGGGGCTGGAATGTTAGGTTTAGGTTACGCGGTCAGTAAATTTTTATAAATTATTATATAACTTGTAATACATCGATCAAAATAAGTTATATAACATAAATGATTTATTTTTTATTAAATTTAGAAGCCACTTTTTTCGTCATTTCTTCGTCATTAATAATAGGATCATTTTCTATTCCATATTTTTCAGTTACTTTTGCTCTTATTTCTCTTTTATATTCTTCAAAGTCTCTATCTGGTTCAATTTCTCTTTTCATTTGACTTAATATTTTACAAGCATCTTGAGGGCGCACATTTATTCCAAATTTTTTAGCGTATTTTACTAAATCCATATTACTAATTGTATTAGTATGATATTTTTGTTCTTCTTTGCTCATTTTATTTCTTTTTTTATAATCCTTTTATCTTTTAAATCAATTTTTACTTTTAATCAACTCTAAGGGGTCTAAAGATTTCTTACTGTTGAGTAAAAAATCATGGCAGAATATATACCATTAAAAGATTTACCATTAGATAATAACGATGATGATGATGAGGATAATGGCGATGACTGGGATTGGGATGGAGAAAATTATGAAACCCCAAAAACAAACACATCTTTTGATCAGGACTATCCTGGTTATTCGGAATATATGGAAGAAAAAAGGAATAAATGGCAAGAGGGAACTCCAAAAAATATTTTTACAGAAAGGTATGAGGAATACGACAGAATGACAGATGCAAGACAACAACTAAAACGTTATCTTCCAAATTATGATCCAAATAATAGCGAACTTATTATAAGATTTGGTAAAGATGGTATTATAGAGGGAAAAATGAGTAATAGGGAGGATAACAAGTGGCACACAATAATCGATAAAGATTCAAATATCAAAATAGAAGATTTACCAAAAACAATGAGAAAATTCCTCAGAGTTGATTATGAAACCATGTTGAATATTTTAAATGAAGAAAAAGAAAAACATAATGAATTACGATCGGCAGTGCAGGGAATAGACGCGCTTTTGGAAACACGAGCGGAGGAGATTGAAGGATATGTGGAGAGAGAAAAAGAGCTTCGATTATTCATTGAGAAACAACAGGAAAAAAAGGTTGAGAATAAATCCCTTTTTGATCAAACCGTAAAGCAGAACATAGAATTAAAAACACAAGCGGAGAAAATTTTAGAGGAAGTAAAATTGTACAAAGAGGAGATTGATAAATATAAGAAGGATAAGTTAAATTTACAAAAGCTAGAAAAGAGCAGGGTTCGTCTAAAAGCAGAGAACGACAAATTGAAAGAGCAAATAGGCGAACAATTGTCGGACATTGAGAGCAGAAAAGATGAAATACTTAAAAATTTACCATTACGAGAGCGAATAAAGTACATCTTCAAAAAGTATGGATTTACAGTATTTGCTATTTTAAGCGCAGCTGGTTTAGTAATTGGAGTTATAATTTCTAATCTTTCTAAAGGTTTAACAACATTAGGTAAAGGTTTAGGAAATGGTTTGAAAACTATAGGTAAAAAATTAGGCGAAATATTACCCGGAATGGTTGGCGCAATAGTTAGCTTTCTTTTCAAAACAGCGGGCGAAGTTATTGGGTTTTTAGGAAAGAATGCTTGGCTTTTGATAATGGCTGTAGTTCTATATTTTGTGGACCGACTAAAAGGAGGAACAAGTATAAAAAAGAAGAGTAAGTAACAAATTTAAAGATATCACGGTGATCAGTAAAATACAATATGGATGACTACAATAAAATTTATCCTCAATTACCGACCGACCTTAATAATACAGATCCTATTAATTTCAGACTGCAAAAATCAAGCGAAGTATTACAAAATCTGGAGAAAGAAATTAAACATTACGAAGAAGTAAGGAAAAAATATAATAGGGCGAGAGGAATATGTACAAAAATTAGTATTTCTGGTGGTTTGATTTCAGTTATTCTATCTGCAAGCGGTCTCGGAACTTCTCTCACCGGTTTTGGTGCTATTGTTGGTGTGCCTTTAGGTGTTGTAGGCGGTGTTTTTGGTGGTTTGTCGATTGGATTCGGTTATGCATCAAAAAGACTTTCTGGTAAAGTTAGTAAACACGAACAAACCGCCGCAATTGCAAAATCAAAATTAAACACCATTAACGATTTAGTTTCAAAAGCTCTGAAAGATAATGTTATATCCGACCAAGAATTTTCCATAATTTTGGCAGAGTTGGAAAAGTTTCAAAAACTAAAACTAGAAGTTCGACAAAAATTTCGGAGAGATACAGAAAAAAACTTGGACATGCCTGCGTTAAGGAGGGAAGTCCGCGAAGATATATTAAAAGAACTTGCCGGAGGGAAAGGACATTAAAAATTTCATATGAGAAAACTGAAGTTGGTTTTAATTGTTTTGTAGGTATTAAAAGAGAATTTACATCTTAATTCTTACAAATTTAAAGATCTCGTTATTTGATACAAAAAGAATTAAGATGCTATTTGATGATTTCAGAAACCGTTACCCAAACGCGAGCCTTGAAAAATTTACATTTGTGAATGACCCATTTGGCGGATATATTAAATGGAAAGTTAATGGGACAACAATTATGTCCGATGATGATCCTTCCGGTAAAACATGGACTGAAAATCTTTCTAATGATTTGAAAACATTATTATGGAAAGATTTGGGATTAGAAAATAAAGTTAAGGTAAGTTCATTTCCAAAAAGTTTAACATTTACAAAACAAGCATATCCAATACCTGGAGTTAAATTTGATGAATTTGCTAATGATGTAACAAAAACGTTAACATCTCTAGATATATATGTTTCAGATAAAAAGAAATTCACCTCAAATATGAGAAACATATTTAAATCACAAGTTGTAACATTTAATTCCGCAAAGGAATGCAAAAAATGGTTGAATAAACCAGATTTTAATCATTGGCCTCAGCAACTTAACTTTGCGGTTTGGTGCGCAACATCTGGTTGCGGTATAAGTCTTTTTGAAAGTCTAAATTATCCCAAAGTAATTAGCAGTTTTATAAAGTTTCACATATATTTTACAATAAGAAGAATAATATATGAATTAAATGTACCATTACCCGACGAACAAACTTTTTCAATAAAAAATAATTCATATGATAAAGTTGCATATAATCGATTGTGTAAAGAGTTTGGGGTTAGTAATAATTCTGACTTTAGGTGGAAGGGCGGAAGAAATCATGGTTTGGGTGATATATTTATTTATTACAGCTCAGGAGGAAATGAAAATTTATATATTGTAAGAAATTATGATCATGATGCAAATACTTGGCCGGGGCAAAATAAATTTTCTGATGAGGGTTATAAGGATGGAGATGGAAATAAAATCTCGTTTATTAGAAATGATCTATTTAGTGATTTCAAATATGCGTGGTTTATCCCTATGGAAGGACATGGGCTCACCAAAGCGGGGCTTGGAAGATTAAATCGATCCGCTGAGGCTTTTGTTTACTGTATTTTGGGTGCTCAAGTTAATACAAGAAACCCAATTTATGGCGAGGGCGGTGGAGCAATAGAAACACAACAAGAATTCAAAACCCTATTTGAGAGTAGTGTAAAAGAAAATGATATTTCTAAATCTATTCAAAATTACCAAAAATCTGTGCAGGAAACTAAATTACGGCTTGATTTGGCTGTTGCTCCGGGTGTTTGGTTAATGCCAAGTAATATGATCATAAACACGGAGAGCGTGGTTGGGTATAATAATAAACTCATGAAAGCCACTGAAGATATGAATTTTGGAGTAAATAATGCATTAAATATTGAAACAAAAAATGTCGGAATGCCTAATAGTTTAGGAACATCAAAGGTTTTATTAAATACCAATCCTCAACCAAAGAAATCTAAATTAAGCAATAACGATAAATCAGGCAAAACAGATGAATTTAGTAATATAGAAACATCTTCTCATCAAAATAATCTTATTGTTTTAATATTTGCCGGGGGATTATTATCTTGGTTTTTATTTCGTTAATGTTTTGATTATTCAAGCCATGATCAATTTAAAGATGAGTTTAATGTAATCAAAACAAAAATGTTCAGTATTACAATGTACGATTCAGAAACTAGAATTTATTTAGATCCGCCGCTAAAAAATCTTCGGGAGATACAGCTCCTGGATTGTAATATTCAAACCAAAAGATTGATTAATTTCAAGGACCACCAGACATTATTCAATGAAAAGAATAAATTCTTCATAAAAATTCAATCTGGTACATATTCTCTTCGTAATATTCAATCAGTCTTTCTTAATGATCCTGAAGTGGAAAAGATAACAATAATTGAGACTGATACTGTTGACTATCTTTATTCAAATAAAAACTTCAAAATTGGACTTGCTAGAGGATTGGCGGTTGGTTTAGGAGTTCCTGAAGTTATAAATCCTGGTAAATTATACCCCATAAATATTCAGATTAGGGAGCCATTGAGACTTATGTGTAGCATAGTGGATAATAAGTCATCATATATGAATAACACTAAATATGGAGAACTTGTGAAACTCGCACCATCAAACCTACTTGCAAACATACCCTCAAAGGATTATCCGACAATTCCGGTTCAAAAATATGAGAGTGTCATAAATCACTTTGATTTAACTATCTTAGACAATGATTGGAAAAAACTTGATTTAAGGGGATTGCCAATAACTTTTAGTTTAAGATTTAGATAAATTTCAGACCTTTTTGTTATGTAACCTTTCATTTGGGTTATATAACATAATTTTCAACATTCTTTGCAATGATACTTTTGTTTATTATGTTTACATATTTGTGACCCACCGCATTCTTTACAAAAACTTTTTTGCTTGTTGTGAAAACATATTTGTGAACCATCACATAATACGCAGTAAGACTTTCTTTTCTTATGAGCGCATATTTGTGATCCGCCGCATTCTTTACATTGATACTTTATTTTTTCATGAATGCATATTTGTGATCCCTCACATTCTTTACAAAAATATTTTTTAATTCCATGAACACAAGGGTAATTATACATTTCAATAGCTTTTGTAATTAACTTATCAATATTCATATCTGAAAATTTTTCCAACTCATTAACTAGATTATATTTAAACATTCTAGACCTTCCTTTAATTTCCAACTCTCTTGCAATAAATTTTAGTTGCGGTACATTCAATCTTCGTAATTCTTGTTCCATTTTGTATATTGATTCTTCTTTTTAAATAGGTATTTTATTTCTTTTGAA
The DNA here is from genome assembly GCA_949710005.1 of Ricordea florida. Lineage (NCBI taxonomy): Eukaryota > Metazoa > Cnidaria > Anthozoa > Corallimorpharia > Ricordeidae > Ricordea > Ricordea florida. The sequence goes on along the minus strand of OX453283.1, from coordinate 26,240,604 downwards.
AAATCATTTTTTCGAAATGTGCCAGATCCTCGTCATCAAATTTTATTGGTTTCGCATGGGCTTATTATCAGTTTCACAAAATGTACCAGATCCCGGCCTAGCAAATTTCATATATTTTTTGTACCTGCTTTGTATCGGCTTGGTATTGGCTTGTCCGAAACTTTGCAGAGACTTGGCCTCAAAGATGGATTCGCCCTCCGCTCGCTCCGCCTGTCGGCCCCTCTTGACGAAGGGGGCTTGGCCAAAACTTGTCTGTTTTAATGAAAATGTGCCAGGATCCTCTCCGATTTCACATAGACTTTGCAGAGACTTGGCCTCAAAGATGGATTCGCCCTCCGCTCGCTCCGCTCGCTCCGCCTGTCGGCCCCTCTTGACGAAGGGGGCTTGGTGGAGTCTTGGTATCGTCTTGGCAACCCAATCATAATGAAAAATGTGCTAGCACCGCGCGTATTTTAAAATCGTAATTAAATCGTAATGAAATCGTAATGGAAAATGTGCCAGGACCCTCTCCGATTTCACATAGACTTTGCAGAGACTTGGCCTCAAAGATGGATTCGCCCTCCGCTCGCTCCGCTCGCTCCGCCTGTCGGCCCCTCTTGACGAAGGGGGCTTGGTGGAGTCTTGGTATCGTCTTGGCAACCCAATCATAATGGAAAATGTGCTAGCACCGCGCGTATTTTAAAATCATAATGGAAAATGTGCCAGGATCGCACGTATTTTAAAATCATAATTAAATCGTAATGGAAAATGTGCCAGGACCCCCATTTTTACACATCACCAGGCAAATCTGCCAGTCCGAAAAGGGTTCTCTGTCACCTCCCAACAGGGGCACCCAACGAGCAGATTGAGCCAACAGCCTCTGACAGACATTTCTAGGCTCTTTGTAATGTTTTAAGACTGTCTTAAAAGAGATGTTTTTATCACTTAGAAGAATTTGATCTGTTCGGATATCTTAGCTGAAAATTGAAGTGTTCGAAAATTTTAGGGAATAATATCTTCACTTTAGAAATTGCTAGTTGGATGGCACTTTCTAAATCTTCCTAACAAATTGTAAAAACAGCCTTTCCGAAAACATAAGGGACTGCTTTTCCCTTTTGCGAATCTTCTAGGTGATGTTTTGGAACTGAAAATCTATTCAGATACACGGTTCGAAACTCCGAGGGCCTGTGTGTTCGATATTCGAAAATTCTAGCTCACCTTGACAGATTTTTACCGAAAATAGTCGTTGCATGAGTGCCCTTGTCCCAAGATCTTAATACACCTTGCGTGACAAATCGTTTTCTGATTTCATCGCGTGATCTTGGCAAGTCCTGTCTCGCTCTGCTGCGCACCGATGAAAATGGACGAAAAACTTGGAGTGCATTTTATGGGCCTCTTCCTTGCTTGCATCGTTATTCTGTTGGCTATGAACAGTAAGTTTATTCGGTATTTTCTTTGAATGATTGCTAATTTGGGTAGTTTGTTTGGGATACTGTTTGACACTTTCTACTGGGCTGAGATGGGACCAACGTAAAAGTTACCACCATATGTTCAGTTTGGGTCTGTCAGTGTAATGGTGTAAGACTGTGCGTGTTATATCTTTTAGGGCGTATATGAATTGTTCAAAGAACTGTATAGTGAGATATGGAATTCGATTCCGTTACTTTTATATTTAGAGCTTAAGTCGATCAAAATCAACTTAATACTATGTAACCCAAGAAAAACGGAAATCGTTTAGAAGTCTGAGCAAATTGAGGGTTTGATCCCTCACCTCACTCACTCAGCAGACTCGAGGTTGTGCAATAGAAACGTTTTTTGGTAATTCACTTCAAAATGAGTTGAGACGGGTTGATTTTCCCTCTACGATCGTTTCTCTTTTGTAATAGCACAGTTTTGGTAAATCTATTATGTCTGACCGCCTAAGCAATGAATGATTTTGTCACCAAAGCATCCGTTCTTATATGTAAGCCGAATCTTTCTAAAACTCATTTGTCGCATGATCCCAGTCCAATGGCCTTGCTTCCACAAGTCTCCTATAGCCCAGTTGAAGGTCGTTCGAACTTGTAATCGGAAGGTCGCAGGTTCGACTCCTGTTGGGAGACCTTGGATTTTCTTTTTCCGAGTTTTCCTGTGACAGTGCCGAAAAATAGACATCTTTCACTCGTTTACGACCGTCGTTAACTCGTCCAACGGAGGGAGTTCACTTGATTGTAATTTTGAATTAGGCGTCGGTAAAAACCCATTTGCACGACGAAAAAGTTGCATTTGTATTTCTCTTTCCTGTGATTTAATACAGGCAACCGACTGTCTAAACATGACCCGAGTATTGCAGGGACGTGGCTAGGCTTGTTCAAAGAGGGGGGGGGGGGAGGGTCACACTGTGTCACACCCAGGTACGTACCAGATTGGCACGTCGACATCCACGCCGTGTTTTACTTAATGTAATTATTTAGCACTGGAAAAGATTTATTGCATGCTGATTCTTCGGATTCGCGTGCTTTTGCCACCAGAATTCTAGGGAAATAAAACAATTATCTCCCAAGGAGATGGGGGGAGTGTCACGCGCACGCCCGGCCCCACCAGCTAAGCCCCCGTGTTGAACGGGCCAAAGGGGTAGTACCCGTCACTCACCAAGATTTTGTATCCGAGATGACTAAGGTCACGAGTCACGCATTCATTTTGGCCAATTCAAAATCACGTGCTTTGATATACATTGCCTTGGAAATGACTTGACTGAACCGTATTGAAATCGATTAAATAGGGAGCTTAAGATTTTACGACGGCGACGGCAACAACAACGCCGCAAAACAATGATATCATTGGTTAAGAGAGCATTAAATAATCGTGCTGCACGTGCAGCACGGATTCTTGCGGTACTCCACATAACGACGACGTGAAATTACCAAATTTGAGGTTTTGACGACAACGTAAACCTGCAACGGAGAATTTCTCATTCTCTATTTTAACTCTGAAACCGCTCGTACCAATTTATTTTTAGGATATTTCGCCCATATTGTAGGACGTGAATAAAACTGAACAATCGCGAAAGACTTTGGATCAAGCAAAGTTATATTTTGAGGTGACGTTTTCGTCGACCGTCGCCGTCGTAGATCTTAAACTCCCTAATATTCCAGAATCGGCTCCCAGCCTAGATGGCTTTTCATCTGGTAGAGTATCGTACCTGTCGAAGTCGTCGGTTCGCAGATCCCGTTCCAGCCTGTTCTTTTTCGGATCAATATCAGTTTCTGGGCAACCGTGCACCTACCCCTCCCCTAAACCAACATTAACGCTAACTTTTAACTCATTATAACTTGTTGGATTAGGGGAGGGGTAGGTGCAAGGTTGCCCAGAAACTGATATTGATCCTCTTTTTCTAGGCTTAACCCTTTTACCCCCAAGATCTTTGTAGCAATTCCTCAAGTGACCAGCAGCCATGCTGGTGTCCCCGAACAAAGAAAGGATCATAAAAGGCGGCCATGTTGGTGTACCAAAGTGATCGCTTAGGCATTAAATTCTATTCTCATACAAACATCTTTTCGCCAGTCGAAAATAAAATTAATATCTTCGTGCCACCGTGTAACATCCTCTATGTATGTGCCGGTACCTGGAAAAGGAGCCAATATTTTAGCTTCTTTTCGCTGTCGCTTGATCTCCTTTTTATTAACTGAAGTTTCGTTGGTCACTGTCCACTTGTGTGAGAGTTAGAAATCCAACCATTAGTTAACCAATTCATTAATCCATTTAACAGGAATCCATCGCTAGGAGTGTTCCTCTTCTATATTACCTTTTGGATCGGGCGTTTTGACAGACCTAGTTATTTTTAGAAACATGTTGTCCTCGGTGCTTTGGGTCATAACAGCTTCCATTGTTTTGCGACACTGCTTCAAATTATTAGTTGAGTTGGGATAGCTTTGTCACAAACAGATTTCCTGAATTCCACTAAGCTCCTTGCGGCGTGCGATGACATCCACAATTGCTAGAAGCATTGTGGGATTGCAAACTGATTGTACTGAGAAATGGCCTATAAAAGGTTACCGTGGGAAAATGAAATATGGAGGAGAGTTCTCTATTTTACACAGCTTGCTTGGCAGCTATATTGCTTTTGCCGCAACACGTGCGAAGCTCGGGGAGTACACCATCATTTCGTGCGAAAAGCGTTTTTAAAAATAACTAGGTCTGTCAAAATGCCCGATCAAGAATATAAAGGAGAGGAATTCTCTTAATGACGGGCTCCATTAGTAATTTATTAATCTTGACACCTTCTCATGTTAAGTTAACGCGAGTGTCAATCTCTTCTTAGCTTCTTGTTTTAGATCAAAAGATTGGTACGTGTCCCAATTCATTGGTCAAGAATCCTCATCATGTGACTCTCCCCAGCGCCCCTGTAAATCCTTGGGCGATGTATTACCGCTGATTGCCTGGGGAGACAGGATATACTTTGATGGAACAGACACAGATAAGAAACCATATACATGTGAGAGTGCAACGTCAGAACATCGGGGCACTGGAATAAACCTTAATATGAGCCTTTCTTTGATTGGTTACAATGCGTCAGTTTTCATTAAGTGCCCGAGCGGTATTTTCTTCACCGGTGAAAGAACTGAGGTAGCTCTGAACGGCTTGGATTTTTTATCAACTCCGTTGTCGTTTCACAACTGTTCGGTCTCCATAAACAAGACTTTCTTTGAGGCTTCGGCTGAAGGCAACGAAGGCAAGTTCGCTGAAACTAATGACGAGCTACTGAAATTTCACTCCACAAGAAATGTATCTATATTTGACTGTGAATTTAACGCAAGTAAAATAAGCGTAAACGGAAGTGAATCGATCAGTTTACAAAACAGTCGTTTCCATAGCAATACAGGGAGAGCCTTGAGCATCGTATTATCAACCGGTGGATTTGTTAATGTACACAACTGCATGTTTGTAAACAACTGGGGTGGGCTCAAGGTAACAAACATGGCGGCAGTCTCTATAAACATCACAAACTCGCTGTTTTATGGCAACGCTGAGGGTTCGGCCTTAGCCCTGGAACTCTCTCGGTTTTCTATTGCTGTGATACGGAACATCACTGTCCAGAACAACAATTTGCTTAGAGTAGCTTATGTTAGAAAGGCACCTGTGTATATCGCTTGTGAACGGCCGGAAAACAATAGCGTGCTTATCAGCCAATCGGTTTTTAGGCACAACAGTAATCCCAAAACAGGAACTGGGGCAATAATGATTGACAACACCGCTGACCTGATTACGTCACAGGGCTGCAGGAAAATCTTTGACCATAGCATCGACGCATATCCTACTTTTTTATACACAAATAAAGTTGTGTTGGAAGAAACGCTCTTTGAGGAAAATATTGGCCAGTACACTGGAGCTCTATTCGCCTCAAACGGTCTCACTATCCTGAAGAACTGCACTTTTCGTAACAACTTCGCAGAATTTCGGTCGAGTCACGTGAGCGTCACCGGGGTAACGGGTGGACTGGAAATTCAAGACAGCACATTCAGACAAACGCTGTCGAGTACAGTGGTGGTTGATGGGAAAAACTTCAGTTTTACGTCGTTTTTGTACACCAGCAGCCCAGGCAGGCTGATTTTGAACAACACTTTGATGGAATTTCTTCCCTTTGGCAGTCCAATTCTTGTTGAGATTGTCAATGGTGGATATATACATTTTGACAACAGCTCATCGGCGGTCTGTCCTGTAGGCAGTCAGTTGTATTTTGATAACTACTCTCACGCTGTTGAGATCAGAGAACCAACATCAATGGATAATGACTGCGTATTAGACATTAAGGTCTACAGTATCTACTGCCTAAGTTGTCCTCATGGATTCTACAGCTTACAAAGAGGGCACTTCAACGGAACCACCGTTGACGAAAATTTTCAATGTTTGCCATGTCCGTTTGGTGGGAACTGTTCCAGAAACATTGTGAGCCAAACCCATTTCTGGGGAGCATTAGACAAGTTGCGCCCACCAACTCTAAAATTCTACGTTTGTCCATTCGGTTACTGCTCGCCTCCTCAGCATTCTGATTTTGAGCCCTCCGTGTACAACGGTTGTCAGGGAAACCGTTCAGGTATCCTTTGCGGAGGATGCGCTGAAGGATACAGCGAGACCCTCTTTTCAACCGATTGCAGGCCAAATGAGCAATGCAATGATTTTTGGTTCTGGCCAGCGGCAGTTTTGTACGCAGTCGTTGTAGCTCTTTACTTTGTGACCAAGCCTCCAATTGTTCCTTATTTGGTTTCGCACATATTTTGGTTCAAGAAAGTCAAAGCGAAATGCGAAGAACAAAACGGAGCTAAAGAAAGCGAAAGTTCCGAGAAAACAAACGAATGCAATGAAAAGATATCTTCGTCTGATCCGGGTTGCTTAAAAGTAATATTCTACTTTTACCAAGTTGTTCAAGTCCTTCTTATTGCTACAACAACAGGACAAACTATCACTGTCCATTTCATTGCACCACTACTAAGTTTATTCAATTTTCAAATCCGCTCCTCCACACAAGGTTTCGGCTGCCCATTTCCGGGGCTAAACTTACCTTTAAAAGAACTTTTAACTCTCATCGAGGTTCTCGTTCTGGTTCTATGTATATTTCTGCTTTATGGAATTCGTCAAATATGGGCAAAGGTACGCGGGCTTCCCCATCCCTCCCTAGCTAGTCATATGGCCGCAGCAACTGAAGTCATCCTCCTCGCTTACGCGTCCTTAGCAACGAGTACATTCAAACTCTTAACGATCATACGTATTGCTCCTCAAAATGAACTCCGTATGTTTTTTGATGGTAACATTGTGCTTTTTCAGTGGTGGCATTTTGTGTTACTCGCTTGCGTCGCCATCTATGTCGTTCCATTTGTTGGTCTTCTCTTCTGGGGAGCGGTTTGGTTGAACGAAAATCGTATCACGGCCAGAGAATTCCTCATTGCTTCTGTGGTTCCCCTCCCAGCCCTGATTTACTGGGCTATCTGGAGAAGAAAGCGACCGAGCAGTAAACATGGCGGACTTCAAGAAACAGAAGAACGCGCTGCGGTTACGGAAGTTCTTTACGGATCTTTCCGCGCGCCGAACGCGGAAGAAAATGGCGCACTTTACTGGGAGAGCATCTTAGTTGGCCGTCGTTTGATTCTTATCTTCATTTTTGCTTTTGTACAAATGGCTAGTCTCCGTCTTTTGCTGTCTACAATGTTTTGCATGCTTTTTACTGTTCACCATTTAATTTTCAACCCTTACAAAGATCGTAAAGTTAACATCATGGAAACCGTTTCATTGTTAACACTCGTCTTAATAGGATTGTTCAATACTGTGCTGGCTACCTTAGTAACTGCGGGAATTCGACTTTGGGGTCCGATTGGAACATATCTTGACGCCTTGGAGTGGATTCAAGCATGCGTCCTACTGCTCTTACCGCTGGCCTTTATAATTGCTGTCGTCCTCGCTTTGGTGTCCCAAGTTGTTCGTGCGGTTTTCGTGACATGCGCATTTGCTAGGCATCTAATAATCGGTATCAACCGACGTAAAAGTCCGTCGATAGTTTCCAACAGCAAACCGATTAGGGATGGTACTAGAGATTCTCTGTTTGGAGATGCCGAGCTAATCGATAATCGTTCGGGTGCTGAGTACCCTTGTCAAATGGATGTCGCATCTCTTTCGTACTCTAATGGCGGACATAAAGATATTAGAGAAACCGGGAATCTGAATCAGATTTGAACACGAATAGCTGCTGTAGTCTTTTTATAAATGGACCATTCACTGAAGACAGTACCACAGTACAGAGGACAAACTTAGAACCACACGGCATGATAGTACCATAGCACAGTGCTGTTCAGTAGCTTTCCATAGAATGGTCACCCTGCATGGTTTGATCCACAGATGAAAAAGTTAGAAATCACACTGTATATAGTAAAACAAAGAGTACCACAGTACAGTACTGTTCAGTAGCTTTTAAAAGAATGGTTTTGCTTTGCTCCAGTCACAGTATAAAGTCTATAATGTGTTTTTATTTTGGTCACATTTCCTTAATAGGCTAGAGTTCTAGTTGGTTCTCCTTTCTTAAAAGCCTTTTGTCGTTACGCCGACCACACATGTTTCCTTCTCATTACAGAATTTGTTGGTTGAGGCATATGTTGACAAGTGTCCCAAGATTTTACTGCCGGGATCATCGATCCAAAAATTCAGATTCAACAAAATTAGATGGTCTAATTTCGATTCATTAAAACCATTTCTCATTTTTACACTTGATAATCGGGCGTGTTTTCGTGAGGTTTTCGCAACGAACCGTAAAATAAAACTAAAATAAGACTATTAATGCGCCCCCCTACTTTAAAAAAAGGCAAGTTCTTATAGAGCGTTTTCACATGACGTCACAGCAGCCATATTGGTGTTCCAAAACAATGAAACGGCGGCCATGTTGGTGTTCCAAACTAATCCTCTGGGAATTGAACTCTTTTCTTATGTAAAAACTTTCTTTTGTTCCAAAAAATTTGCATGGCTGCTGGCCACGTGAGTGAAAACGCTCTATATGCTTTATATTAAACCGCGTCTTTTGTCAAGGAAGAAAGGTCGGCTGACTATAATCTTAGGTCATTAATGCAATTTCCCGGAAACTGTGAAATTGGACCGGTTACATCTTTGATCTACAACAAAAGACTTGGACAAGGACCTTAATGCACCTATCAATGTTAAGCCGGCGGGTGGGGGGGGGGGGGGTCAGGGCATGGGGTGGGGATTTGGTTGTCTTTGTTGGCCCTGGGGTAGGGCATTTGACTGACCTTGTTCTCCCGGGGAGGGAATATTTGAATCTTTCTTTGCCAGCCTTGGGATATTTGACAGCGATGTGCAGCCCGGAGTGGGGAAATTTGGTTGCATTTGACTGGAATGATTTGCCTGTGGACATGGAATTTGACGGCAAATTTTTCAAAAATGTCAAATCCCCACCCCATGCCCTGACTCCCCCCCCCCGCCGGCTTAACATTGATAGGTGCATAAGTAGAACCACAAGGTTAACTGTAAAAAGTACCGCACTAAAAATACTATTTGTTACCTTTCCAAAGTGGTCACACAACACGGTTTGATCTACAGATGAAAAATATAGAATTACACTGTATAGTAAAACAAACAGTACCACATAACATTACTGTTCAGTTGCTTCCTGCGAATGGTAACATTTGCTTCACCTTTCCTGGCCTAAAACATTAATCAGTATTTTCAGTCGCACATGACACAATAATTGTGGTCTGAATCCAACATTTAAATTTATTTAAACGCATGTTATGTAGGGGTACGTGGGAACTGCGGTTCCTTTTACCAGCTGTTGAATAACATGTTGAGTCAATTAAACTTCCGCCATTGGTTTTTCTATTGTTGGCTCTTTATTAGCGCGGTATAAAATCAGTAGGGCTCTCAAAGAGCGTATCATGAGGCTTTTAAAAATTACCCAATCAAGGCAAATTAGTAGATGACAGAGAATAATAAAGCTATTGATTATGGCTGTAGAGTGTAACCGGTATAAGGCAGAACAGGTGTATCTTATGTGATTTGACTGCCGAGGCGAGAGTGTTGGCTTCGGTGATCGTTGGATGAATGATCGCTACATTTTGCAGCTGGATTAAACGCCTAAAAGTGATATACTTGCATTCGTCGATGGAAACGAAAGTGAAAAATTGTTGATATGGCGCCTGGAACATGAAGGAGAACAAGGTGCTAGAAAACTTAAAGATTTTTTTCCTGCTCGTCTTCGTATCTTGGTAGCCATGTAGCTCTTCCTCGTTTCCTGCTCGGCTTGCATCTTGGATTCGATTCCCACCGAGGTCAAAGAAATTTTTCTGTTTCGTGTGGTTTCTTCTTATTTCCAATACCAGGGCTAAGGCTTACTGAGAGTTTCAGGAAGAGATTTGTGGTACTAAAATTTACACTCGCTTTTTCCCTTGACTGGCCTAGTTCACCCACAAGGAGGCACAAGGAGGTGAGACTTTCCTATAAATGTTCTGTCACCACCATGCACATCACCAACTCATCCATGAGCACTAAGATACTAGACTGTCACCTTAGGTTGGTTTTACCTAATGCTGATGAGCACTTCCAGGAAAAGCGTATTTTCACCGTCTTGTCCGTTGCCCTGAACGCGCTCGCCTGTCCCGTCATCGTTTTGCTGAACGTTTTGGTGATAGTAGCCGTGGCAACAAGACGGGCTCTACGAAACAACACCCGGTATTACGTGTTACTAGCTTGTTTAGCCGGTACAGACCTGTTAGTCGGTTTGGCCGTCCAGCCACTGTTTATCGCCGCTGAGGTTTTCGTTCTGACCTCGGATGCGTCTTCTAGGGATCTCTGCTGGGTTTTTGACAAGCTCTTTCTTGTCCTGTTTGCACCGGTTCGTGCCTCTGTGTACCAACTAGCGCTTCTAAGTACCGAGAGGTACATAGCAATCAAGTACTCTCTGAGGTACTCTGTGATCATGACTGTGGGTCGGGTCAAACTATCCCAGCTCCTTATCTGGACCTTCGCTGTGATCCCATGGATTCTGGAGCCACTTAACACTCAAACAGATGGCGCGTTCCGTGTATTCGTACTGTCTTCAGTCGGCACCAGTCTCTTTGTAATTCTATTCTGTCACGTGTCTGTTTATCACGAGACCCGTCGACACAAGAAGCGGATCAAAACTGAGCAAGTTTCGCCGGAAGCGGCAGCCTCTTTCTTGAAGGAAAAGAAAGCGTTGATTTTAACAACCATCATTATTGGTTGTGCGGTCTTGTCGTATTTTCCAGGAGCTTTATACTACTTATTAAGACCTCACCTCCCAGATAACTACCTCGGGAAACTAGCCGTTTTATCAAGTTCCCTTCTTTACAGCTCAATCTTGATGAACTCGCTGTATAACCCAATCATCTACTGCGCCAGAAGCAAAGACTTCAGAAAAGCAGTCATGGACTTGTTGAAAAGAAGAAGGGAGGCTCCACAGCAAGGTTGACCCTGTCGATCCCAAGATCCGAGTAGTAATGCCAGAGAATTTATAATGTAATTGAACTGAGTGGAGTGCAATTTGGTCTGAAATCATACGCGTGATTTCCACTTTATTCAGGAGCGTAGCTAGGGGGGGGGGGTCCTGGGGTGCCGTGACCCCCCCCCCCCCTTGGTAGGCCTTCTTTTGAGCAAACAACCTACACTATTCAGGAAGCGAAAATGCCATGACAAGAGTGAAAGGCCTCTGTGACCCCCCCCTTTGAAAAATCCTGGCTATACCCCTGTTATTACATCCAGTTTTGAAATCACACAATTTAACAGTCCTAATACAGTTTTTTTTGTTAGTCAAGTGCCAATATTTTATTGTAAATTTGATCGGTTGTTTTATTTTTGTGTTTATTCTCATTGTCGGAAAAAAAAGATGGGATTTGAAGCCTAAGATACTGCGATTCGTGAATAAATCACATTGCTATGGGCCAATCAAATTGCAGGGATAACTTGTGATTTCAAAATGGATGTAATAAGGTGTTAAATCAATTCAACATCCTTGAGATGACTCCAGTGACCCTTTGACTCCAAACATCTGAGTAGTAATTCTCCCTAAGTAGTGCCATATAGTTCCTCATATGTTGATTAAGAGAATTTAGTGTTCAATCAATTTAATATCCTTGAGTTGACTCACTACCAAGATCTAAGTAGCAGTATTCTCCTTAAGTAGTGCCATATAGTTCCTCATATGTTGATTAAGAGAATTTAGTGTTCAATCAATTCAACATCCCTGAGTTGACTCACTACCAAGATCTAAGTAGCAGTATTCTCCTTAAGTAGTGCCATAAACTTTCTTATGCGTTTGTTTGGAGAATCTGGGTCAACTTTGGCATCCTGTATTACAGTATAAATTAACCAGTGACAAGCTTCCCGTTAGGGAATAGTCGTGTAATAATATCTGAGAACTTCACTTTGAAAACAGCATTGCATCTTAATTTACATATCACGGTGCTATTCTTTTCATGAAAGACAGACTAGTAACTTCAAGAGAGAAATTTATTACTTCACTATTGTTATACCACATATCTACAAATCCAACCTACAGAGTTGAGTTACACAATTGCTATAGAGGCAGTATTGAAACATTTACTCCAATTACAGAAATAATATTAGTCTCCAAAAACTACTACCCCAGGCTTCTATGGAAAGCATTTCACCTTTTAAAGGGCAAGTGGATTAAAGCTCTAAGTTATTCTTGATCTAATGTGAAATTCTCCTTCTGGCCCATATACAATTACCAGGCAATTTGATAGTAGAATTTATCTGTCCATCTGAAGACAAGTGAGACTTTTTTTCCAGACACAAGTCATTATTTGCTCTTTGTAAGTAGTAGTCAGATATTTTTTTCCAATTAAATCTTTCTTACCCTTTAAGTCCATAATTGATTAGTAAAATATGCTTGTACCTCAAACTTTTCTAATCCTGTGGCAAAACCTACAATAATTACTACTCTATGTGCTTTCATCTCATAATTCTCTCTTTCTCAAAGTCAAACCTTGAATCAAACAATGTGTCTTAACCTTTTAACCCTGTCTGTTTATGATTCATACAAATTTTCCTAAGTGGTCCCAGCACATTTCATACAGTAGCAGTAAGGAGAAAATCAACACAGATTATCATTGATGATCAATTCCTTATATTCTTATGAAGAGAGTATGGATGTTGATCAAAGTTGACTCTTAGACTCCAAATCTTGTGATTCTAATATTCAACCCTCTTTTCAACTTCTACAAGACAACCTTTCTTTTTAAAGCTTGAATTCCAGGCTGCTACAATAGAATCCTGATTTCTCGAACCTCCACAGGAAACAAAAACTTTTTTGGGTTGTTGGGGTTTCGAGATATCAAGGGCAAAGTTACATACAAAATGACCTGAAGGAAAATGAAAATTGGTTTGAGTTATCGGGAGGTTCAAGAAACTGGGATTCTACTAAGCTAGGCTATTTTCCTAAGAAGTACAATTTGTAAAGGTAATCATACGGGTTCGAGTTCAATTTGGAATTAATTTGCACGAGTGAGTTTTTCAAAAAGCTGAAATTGCACGAGCCGCTTCGGCGAGTGCAATTTCAGCTTTTTGAAAAACTCACAAGTACAAATTAATTCCAAATTGAACGAGAAAAGCCGTATGATTACTTATTAATAATATAAACATGAAAAAATTCGCCTGGAAGAAGTACCGGAAGATCTCATTGCGGACAGGAGGTAAGCATTTGAAGCGGATTTGACACTTTATTTACTGATTGGCTGATGAAGATCAACTGATAACGCTACGAACTCAAAGCGATTCGTTTAAAAATAAAGAATATCATAATCCAGAAAACCGATTTGTAATTTGCACTGGTGTTACACTTTTTGCACTGGTATTACACTTTTTGCACTGGTGTTACACTTGAACTGCACTGCTCTCAGCCAATCAGAATCGAGTAATTTTTTCATGTATATTATTAAATACCTAATGCATAGCGAAGCTTCTTTAACTGTAACTTATCTGATTGTGCATGCAACTTGTATAAAGTACGAGGGAAAAGAGAAAGTTCCACTTCCTTTGAATTGCATGTTGTCTTTTACTTCCCACCTTGGATACACTCCATAACCAACTATAATATCACACACTTTTCCTGCAATAAATAAATAAAAATACCAGCATATAACACATGTGAAAAATGAAGGCAAGCAGAGTATCTGAACTGAGCAACAAAATGAATATGAAATAACATATAATCTACATCGCATTTTAAAATTCTTTCAATCCCTTTCACTGCTAGTTTTATTTTAATACAAGCCAACAGGAACCTCCAAAAATGGCACTTAAAAAGGGAAAATGGCTTTAATAACTCTTGATGTTACTTCAAATTCTCATTTTTTTACCAGACAATGTCAAAGAGAATCGACAAGTTTATCAGTAGACACTTCTGGCTTTGTGTACACCTCTTTCATTATTTTATAAATTGTACTTAATCTACTCTCAGATTGGCTGGGCTGTGGTTACAATGCAAGACAGTTTAACCCTTTCACTCCCAAGAGTGACTTTATAGATTTTACTCTGTCTAACGCCAGACGATTTTACTCGTCAAATGGAGACCCCTTGGGAGTGAAAGGGTTAAAAACTATCTCCCTTAACCCTTTCACTCCCAAGAGTGACTTTATAGATTTTACTCTGTCTAACGCCAGACGATTTTACTCGTCAAATGGAGACCCCTTGGGAGTGAAAGGGTTAAAGAAGAATCAAGCAACTTATGAGAAGAAATCTCGGGCTTATTTGCTAACAACCTTTTCAATCGTATTCTTACAATGGAACCTGCTTTCTAATTGGTTTGGTAGTGGTAATAATAATAATATACTCCATTTATATTGCGCATATTCTATATTAATAATCATATGCGCATTACAATCAGACCAATAGACCATGACACCGGGAACACGCCCTACTCTTTTCGAACAGTGCCATGGATTGTTTTACGTCCCACATTACAGATAGAGTTGTGAGACGGGGCCTACGGTTTATCGTCCTTATCCGAGAAGACTAGAAAGTCTAACCATTTGCAGATGCCATTACAAAGGCAGCACTTTCTACTTAATTATTTTAAGACCATGAGTGTTGGTCCGGCCGGGGTTTTGAACCCGCGACCTCCCGCACGGTAGTCCAGTGCTCTACCAACTGAGCTAACTGGTCGGCGGTTGTAGTGGTCTTACGACAAGACAATTTCGGAAAAATTTATTAGTTTATTGGAGGGATTGTGTGCTTTTTTGCTCACACCTTTCTCATCCATATACTTACATTTGATTCTGGTCTTTGGTTGGCTGGGCTCCGGAAATTTGTTGGTGGAGGTACAACAGGTCTTGATACAGGTGGCCGGTTCTGTTGTGGTTGTGGGTTTATTCTTTGTTGCTGCTGTACTTGGGGCTGTTGTTGTTGTTCCTCCTGTTGCAGCTGCATTGCTAGCTGTAGACTATAGAGGGTATCAAAGTGTTCATAATACAGTGTGGCTTTCCAGAGGGCTGGGAAATTGATTTTCTGGTAGTTTGCTTATGGATAATTTGATGAGTTTAGCAAAAACTATGTAGAAGACATTTTTCCTATGAAATAACTTTCCCCTCCCCCCCCCAAAAAAAAAAAAATAAATAAAAAATAAATAATAATAATAATAATAATAATCATTATAGAAATTAAAAAACAAAATGTCAAAGGCAGAAAAAGCCAGCAGTATTTGATCTTTTTGCCAAATGTCACTTACATCTTTTATTTCTTTTGTTGTGTAATTAATGAAAGAATAGTAATCATGGTCTGTAAAACTTACATTTGAATATTTGTATTGAGTGTATGCAAAAGAGGTACATGTACAATTATCACTGTTAATATTAACATCCTCATTATTACTATTATTATTATCATCATCATCATCATCATCACCATTATTATTATCACTATGATGATGATGACAACATAAGTGTTCATGTAAGCTGCATGGAATGTAATCCATACCCATCTACTTACTCACTCCATTCTTGGTTTGTTTGTATTTGTTGAATGGATGAAAATTCCTGGCTGAGCGGTGGGTGGGGATTTGCAGATGCTGCAGGTAGCCCCTCTGTCGGAGCCATCCTCGCAGCTTGCTCCTGTTCATTGTGTAGAGATAGGGCCACAAGATAACTGAAACAAGATTGTTAAGGAAAAATTAGTCCTGCATACCTCCAATCAATATAAAACAATCAGGTTCTTCTCTCTTTATATTGAAATGCTAACTGCCAATCACTCTATGCATTGGAAGGGTTCAGTGATCAGTTCCTTTTTTTCTCATGAGCTCCATGGTTGCCTTTCCATTAACAAGTTAAGGAGAAGACACATGTTGATCATTCTTAGGTTGGAGAGAATTCAGCCAACAAGTCTTTGAACTCTTAAAAGTTGCATTTTTGCCTTCATACGAACATGTCAAGAAGATACTAAGTGTTCAATACAGTTTTTAACCCTTTCACTCCTGTTTACGTCAATTGACGTGACGCTCGTGTCACGCGAAAGTCCGATTTACGTCAAGCGACGTTTCTTTGGGGTAGCTCAGTTCAACAGCTCTTTTCTCTTCATTGGTTAATGCTGAGGTCATGTGACCTTCAGTAAAGAAACCAACACGTGCCAAATAGAAATTTTCTCATACACGACTTCCCCGTGAAACGTCGCTTTCACCGAGAATTTTGAAGTTAAACTTCGTGATTTTTTCGCTGTTATCGAAAAATGGCGTCGCTGTTCGATGACTCTGATGATGAAGGTGACTTTCTCGGCTTTAGCCGAGAAGAAGTAGAAATGTTTCGCCAAACGCGTAAAGATTTTGACTACGGTGACAAAGTGTCACTTGAAGAGGAGATGGAAGACGAAGAATCATCGGAGGAAAGCGATGAAATTCAGTGGAATGAAAGCCCCGAGAACGTAGAAACACCCGAGTTTACCGAACATGTTGGCCTTGTAAGAAGAATGCCGCTGTATTCGTCCGTTCTAGATTATTTCTTGCCTTTGTTTACAGCGGACCCCTGTTCGAAATTGTCACTAACAACAACAACAGTTACACGGCTGAAATCAACCTCAACCGAGAAGAAATGCTACGCGATTTTTTGCCTACTTCTGTGACAGGAATCAAAGGCATTCCTTGGCGTTCTGATTTTGATGGGAATTATTAAGTTGCCAAATATTTTCCCTTATTGGTCTTCGCCTGAGCGGTTCCATCAGACAAGCATAGCGAAAGTTTTCTTTCGGGACAGATTTCTCGAACTAATGCGATATATATCTTCACATCTCAGACCCAAGAACACTACCAGCACCGAATCATCCAGAGCACAAACTCTACTGATTAAAGCTTGTTATTCAACGAAAGCGTGCTGGCCGTCCACGAGCAGAACCTGTCCTTGCGGATTTACTGGATCATATAATATTAAATGATCGAATTGTTCAAAAGAATAAGAAAGCGCTGCTCTGTGAAGCCTGCAAGGCCAGAAGTCTCAGGCTTAAAAAAGCGAACAAAAAGAGCGATGGGCCTCGCAAATCCCGATCTGGCTGCCGCGGGTGCAAGGTCATTCTTTTTAAGGGAAATTGTTTCACCGAATGGCATAGCATTCTTCGCCCAGAGGGTGAAAATAACAGTTCAGACACTGACATTTAGACATTATTTTATTTCTTTGACAATTTTTTGTACCTTAAATTTGTATTTAGAAGTTTTCCTGAGCCTCAAAGTAGATTTGTTTCATTCAGAGCCGTGAATGGACAACAGCATGGCGCGGGAAATTCAAATTGTGCTAATTAAAAATATAGTTTTCTTATTTTGTAGGCGTTTGTATGTAGACCGATTTGACATGTGCGATAGCTTATTCTCTTGACTACAACTTTTCTTTTAGGTGCAATAGGGTTTTTTCTAGTATTTTAAAGTTATTAAGGTGAAATAAACAGTACTTCATAATTATGTGATGTAAGCCTAATTAATTCAGGACCAAGGTGATATTTGAGTCCAGACAAGTTAGGAGTGAAAGGGTTAAGTTCCAAAAATAATCAGCATCAATACATGGTTATACTGTAAGTACCAGTTAAGTAATGATAATATAACAGAATGATCATTAATAACGAACAGTGTTGATATTCCAACAAATTCTTCTAACCGGTACAATATGGAATATATGGGACCCATTAAAGACAATTTTTATCTAGACATCAAGATTTAAAGGCATAAGGCATGGATAACAGAAATATAAAGCACCAACTGTAAACTGTGCTGATTTTCTAACACATTCTCTGGTACAGTATTAACTCTTTCACTCACAATATCTGAGTAGCAATTCTCTTAAGCCATGGTCATATATAATTTTGGTTGTTAGTTAGTCTGGAGAAATTGGTGTCAGATCAATTCATGATGTCTGAGTTGATCATTTCTGTGATTCTCATTAATAGTTCAACATGCATTGCATTGTTCTTGTATGGAGAAGTTCCATGCTGATCAATTCTGGGAGTGACAGGGTTAAATGTATGGGGACCATTAAGTAAGAATTTAAGTAATTTGACATTATGATAGATACATGTATGAAGTAAACATACTCTTGATCCTCCTGTGAAATTCCATGATTCAGTGGAGGGCTTGTTGTCATAGTTGGAAGACTTCTGAACTCAGCGTTAACAAAGTAACTATCTCCTTCAACATTTGACAGAGATTCCCATACAACACAGTCTTCAGTGAGAAATCCTTGATCAGTTACTAGTAGAAAAAGCTCATCCTATTGGGAATGATGAAACATACATGGAAAAACACTCCACAACTAACACTGCTTACATTCCCAACATGACAGGAGACTGCATTGTAACGTAAAGCACATATTAATATGCAGCACAGAGACACAACATTTCTCTCAGAGTGTTGAAAAATATTTCATGAGTGAGCAGGCAAATAAGTGAAATATTTTTTCAACAAAGATTAAATTTTGTATCTCTACGCCACTGTGCAATGATTTTCTTTCTATTATACAAATTATAAAAGTGGTATACCATCTGTCGTAGAAAACAGATAAAACCTATACACTGCCACTGATGTCACAGATGTGTGGTAGAAAATGATACTACATAGGTGTAGGGTATAATGGTTTGCTTCCACTCAGCATACCATATTTATGCGTGTTAATAACACACACCTGTTATAATACGCACCCTATTTTTTTATGCTTTTCCAAAATAAATTAATTAAATAAGAAAAAGTTCACAGCAAACACTAAAGGTTAGCTCTCCAAAAAGTTATTTATTGAAGTATCTAGAATTCAAAGTTTGCTAAATCTGTATTACAGTACCAAAAAAAGTTACTTCTTCACAGGAATTTCCATACAAAAACCTACTGTATTTACCTGTGAAGTACAATGCCACTGATGTCACTGATGTCAAAGATGTGTGGTAGAAAATGATACCAAACAAATGTGGAGTACATGTATATTGGTTTACTTCCACTCAGTATACTGCCAAATTTTCTTAAAATCAAGTGAATAACTTGTCTAGGTAATCAAATGGTTTTGCGTGTAATCTGGAATAAACGAACACAAGTAAATTTTTCAAAGACTGAAAAAATTACATGAGCCTGTGGGGCTCACAAAGAATGTCAGCATACCTTGTGTTTGTACAGAGTGCTAAAGTGATTGTTCCTGAAGAACACACAAAGCTGATCAGCCTGTAGGCAGGAGTTCAGTTCACACAGACCATGATAGGTTAATTGACTAGCTGTCTGTTCCAAATATGACTCCCCTATCAAACCTTGTGAAACAAATTCAAAAGAGGGTGTGCATTATTTGGATATTCAAAGCTTTCTCTGTGAAATATTTCCTTCTTTGTGTATCTGTTGTGGTTCAAATTTTTCCTTGGTTTGAAATTTTTCAAACCAGATCAGTATTTGTTTTTCTTTGTCTTAGATTATGGTAATTGGTTTAAGACAAAGAAAAGTAAAAAGTAAACTGGTTTGAAAAATTTTAAACCCAAGAAAAAAATTGAACCACAACATAAATTATCTAAACACAACAGACAGCAAATGTGCACTGGGCATACTGCACTGTGGCGCCATTTTAACTAACCCACCTGTTGAACAAACCATGCAGTTTGACCATTCTTTGAAAAGTTACTGAACAGTACTGTAGTGTGGTACTGTTTGTTTTACCACAGGGTGGTTCTAACTTTTACATCTGTGGTTCAAATCATGCAGTGTGACCATTCTTTGTAAAGCTACTGAACAGTACTGTACTGTGGTACTGTTTGTTTTACTATACAGTGTGGTTCTAACTTTTACATCTGTGGTTCAAACCATGCCGTGTGACCATTCTTTGTAAAGCTACTGAAAAGTACTGTACTGTGGTACAACTTTTATATCCATGGATCAAATTATGTAGTGTGACTATTAAGAAAACTATTATAATTTACAGTACTAAACACTAAAACTAAAGCGTCTCAAATTATCTACATGTACCTTCAGATACCAACTGGCTGCTAATTCCAGCCTGTTTACTGGCAATAATTTTCTCAACCAGCTGATTATAACTTAACAACCCCACTGCCGAGACAATGTGAGTATTTTGAGGGTCAATAAGCCATCCATGGTACAAGCCAATGGACAACAAGTCGAACACTATGCACTCTCGAGTGAATTCAAAGTCTGAAACTCTGCAAAGAAAAAAAAAAGAAAAAGTTGTGCCCTACCTTAACCAGCCATAATTATGATGAACAAGCCATAAATGTACAATGAACAAAGTTAGTTTCAAGCAACAATTCCTGTTTACCTCTAGAAATGCAAGAATAAGCAATTTTATTTATTTATTTATTTATTTTGTTCAAGTCAGACAGTTATTACAAGTCTGGCTTGCAAATAGCGAAGAAATAATTGCAGCAAACCATGCAGTTAACAATTAATTTAACACAATTTTATACAATAAGTAAAATTAATTTAATTTCGATTAGTTTTGATCTCATAGATTTTTTGATAGAGTTCTTGGATGAGTTTGTGAGACTAGTTGGTATCCCATTCCAGATTTTAACACCACCACTTGCAAAGACCTTACTTTGAACATTACGTATTGATTTTTTAGTATAAAAATGCTCAGCAATGAATGAGACTTACCCTGTAAACTTCACATTTACATCCAAACCAGTCTGTAGTTTGTTCATAATAGCAATAGCATCATGCATGTTCTGTTCATAGTTTAACTGGGCACCCTCTGACAAACGCTGCAAAAATTACAGGTCCAAGTAAAATACTATAAGCAAGGAATTATGAAATACATGTATCAAAGTTTTTAACAACAGTAGTGAAGGACACTGTTCATTACATGTACCTTTCCATAGAATGGTCATGTATATAAAAAAAATATATATAAATGCATGAAAAAGTTACAACCATACTGTACAGTAAAACAAACAGTACCACAGTACAGTACTGTTCAGTAGCTTTAGAAAGAATGGTCACACTGCATGGCTTGATCCACAGATGAAAAAGTTAGAACCACACTGTATAGTAAAACACACAGTACCACAGTACAGTACTGTTCAGTAGCTTTCCGAAGAATGGTCACACTGCATCGTTTGATCCACAGATGAAAAAGTTAGAGCCATTAACAGCAATTCTTTAACAGAGTTCAGCAAGATGTAAAGCTGTTACTTCATTTAAAGGACAAATTTAATTCTAGAATACCTTCGGTGCTTCTTCTAGAATACAGTCTCCAATATACTCCATAAGTTGCCCCGCAGTAACAATTTCTTGCAAAGGTGGAATGTTTATTCGACGTTGTAAAAGTAGCACATTTACAATAGCCAGGAGAGGGCACGGGCCATTCTCGTTTTGCGTGACAATAGGAGTGTTTACACCCTTCCATTTAATCCACTTAATATGGTACAATGATTCGACCGGGCGTTCTCTGGTGATTCCCTGTATTTGCTCCCCGGTTTCTGTTGTTTCTGAAGTAACAGCGATCGTCGTAGGTGCGCCGTTCACTTCTTCTTCTGCCGTTTCTGCATCGACTGATGATGTCGTCTGTAAGGCTCCGTTTCCTGCCGATTCGGAACCCGAGTCTAACACTGTTGGAGCACATGCATCACCAACAGAAACAGAATCTACACTTTCGCATTCATTATCAAACGAACGCTTTTCTTGATCTTCGTTTTCGTTCGACTCTGAATCGTTATTAGAAGTCACGTCGCTTTGAATTCCCGAGGGGCGTAAACGGCTTTGCGTGGTGTCTTCCTTGATATTTTCGAAGCTCTGAGCAACAGTCGAAACTTCCTGTTCCAACTGACTGCTCGTTTGTGAATCTTCCTCATTTTTCGCAGTTTCTATCTGTGAATCCAGTTGTTCGCTACGCGCTTCCAACAGAGCTAATGAATTGAGGTCCTCTTTAAGCTCTGAATCCTGATTTCGATCGCTTTTTTGCGAATCGGGTTCTTGCAAATCAATTTCTTCCCCTGCGTTTTCTCGTCCCGAAGTCACAGATAAAATACCCTGTGTCTTTGTTTCGTCTAACGGAGTCTCCGATGTTAACGCTGCTGATCCCCGGGTTAAAACCGAATTGTTTAAACATTCATCACTAGCTGACGGTGCAGGATCGGACTCACCTTCCATTATCTAAGCTTATTAATTAAACTATTCCACACAGCCGCCGAAGCCAAATAACTTGTTAAGTTTTTTCTAACCAAAGATTCAACCAAATTCAATACTCCTTGTGTCCGCTAATAAGAATGAGGACATGAAAAACTGCGCACTTCAAGGTGTTTCAAGCCTCCACGGGGGGCTATCACACTTAAAAGGTGGTCACGTTGCTTCTGTCTTGTTTTCGTGGTCAAAAAAAAGCCGTTTCACCTCACTACACCAAAGTTATATTGCCTCCGCATTCGTTGTACCATGCTGTATGTAGGCTTTGAAAACACATTCAATTATGTCCCCTCGACAGAGTAAAAATATGCTGACGGATATTCTAAATTAAGCATTCAAGCTTGAACGCAGTCCAACAAAGAATGAATAATTCAAAACATACTTTTCCTAGAATTCACCTCTCGGTAGAACGGGCGCCATCTTCAATTGCTCCAAAAGCATATACCAGCATCCTTTGCGCGCTATTTAAGGGAATTCACCATACAAGCGACACGAAATGTTCTCAGCAACTTGCATAAATTAAAATAGTTTTGACTTCGTGCGGGACAGTTGCGAAACTTAACGACGAGGAAAAAAGTTCGTTGGATTAGGTTCTTCCTCGAAAAGACGTCAGTTTCTTTTCTTTGCAAGTAATTTCGACTGTCAGGAACTTTCTCTTCGTGTTTCGAGCGCCGGGAAAAGATCTTGTAGGCGCAATATCGTTTATTTGTCTTTCCTCCGAATTCTGAAAGTCACTTAACGCAATTAGGGAGCTTAAGATGCGGACGTTTTCGACGCGACGGCGACGTAAAGACCGATTAGGATTGGGGCGAGTTTAACTGCGCATGCGATTTCCAACATTCCCGCCGTCGCCCTCACGTCGGCGACGTCAGTTTGGGGATTTTGCCGTCGCAGTGAAAACGTGAGTATTTATACCGCTATTTCTTTCTTGTACTCTTCATTCCTTGTTATTTTTCAGTTTCTTTATTAGCACAAACCACCTGGGGATGTGCCAAGTAACTCTAGCGGCTTTTTGTGCTCTCTTCACAGACAAAACTCAGGAAAATGACCGAAGACTTTGAAACTAGTTCAGTGAAGACAAGTCTGTAAAGATAAATAAGCTGTTACGTTCAACGAATTCTTTCTTGTAAAACAATTATCATATATAATATATTTTACTGACTCCAATACATTTTTTTATTTCTTAGTAGCATATTGAATCCGAATTTTCTTAGGCGATAAAGAATTTTGGAGTTCTGGAGGCTGCTAAAAAGAGCAGAGAAAAATATTTTGTTCTGAATTTTTTACACTTAGCCAACAAATCCACCACATAGCTCATCAATATGTAAATGTACTCTTTAGGCTTGTATAACCACACTTGAAATATTTCTTCGATGAAGTGCTGTGAATTTAGAGCAATAATTTATGTGGATACGTTCAGTGCGTATTAAACACTGATAACAGTTTCATCCAGCAAATATTCAGTAAATCAATGCAAGGACTGGAAAAGCGTCGTAGTAAAGAATGAGAAGTTGTCGAAAATCTTCAATTGCGGCCATGCTACGAACAAAAGAGATTTAATCTCGGAAAGTACAGCTGATGTACTCGACGAAGTCGCGGAAGGCCGTCATGAGAATCTTAAGCAAATTAATTTTGGCGCGAGAACGGCAACCTCTGGCCCAGTCCACCTGGGCTGTCACGTCGCCGTCACCGCGAAAACGTCCGCATCTTAAGCTCCCTATTATCACCTCGAGTTGTTTTTAGCAACAGAAGAATGTACTTGTGAAATTTAGTTTTTCGTCGACTGCGTGCGACTGAATCTCAGGTTAAGCAAAGCAAGCAGTTTGGAAAATGATTGCTCATTTCAAGGTCATTCGTTTGAGAACTGCGTTTATTTGTGTGTGTTTGTTTTGTAATTGGTCGCCATTTGTTCTTTGCGTTCCCAACCACGGGGGCCAAGCTTTCTTGGGTGTTAATTATTGGAACAGTCGCTATTCGCTGGACTATTCGGACTGGTTTGGGTTTTGGAACAATAATTTTAACGGAAGAACGGAATATAACCGCGGTTCTTCAGAAACAAGTGGAAACGAGTGCAGCAGTGGTTGCTCATGTAACGTCGATGGGACTCTTGTGTGCTCTGGGAGTCCTTCAACTATGTAAGTACAATGTAAAGTAACAAAGACGTATAATTCCTGCGTTTCTGTCTTTTTCTTTGTCGTTTTAAGACTTGTTCAGTTACAATATTAAAAAAAATTGTTGTAAAATTTTAAAGATTTCCGTATCACCGCATACAAAAACTTTATTATTACCCCATACAAAAACTTTATGTAGCTGAATTATCCAGGATAATGCACGTGCAAACGTTTCTTGTTTTCGAAGAACAAAACAGTACGCTTGCAGCATGCAAAGTGGAGTATTGAGTTATATGGAAATTTAGCTTTTTCCGCTGTGTCGTCTTTTAGACCTGTCGGGTACAATCATGTTGAATTCTTTTTGTAGATTGTGTTGCAATTAACCATACAACGGTTATCTTTCGGTATCACCCCATATCTCATTATGCATACTGTAGCGGTTTTTCCATGGACAATGCACGTGCAAACATTTCTTGTATTTTGAGAAAAAAATCAGTGTGCCAAAGGCTTGCATAATGTGGTATGAGGTGATATGAAAATCTAGTCAAAATTCCTATAAAATATGCTGTATGTTGATTATTGATAATAATTAGTATAAATAGTCATGTGATTACACAAAATCGCGTGCTCTGATTGGTTTGCTCTCTCAGATTATCAGCCAATAATCTGACGAACAAAATGGCTTGTGGAGTCATTCAAGAGACAACAGCGTGCATGTGTTCATCAAACTGCTATGTTTAATTCCTCTCCTTTATTCCTGTAGTGCGCATGCCTAAATACTAAATAACACGCGCACGTGACACATGAAACGTCAAAGTTCAATAACACAACATGGCTGCCAGTTGTTTGCCTGCTTTTGACGAAGTAAAATTTTTTCTTGTTGCACAATGCTTTTTCTTTTCTTTTTTTGAAATAATCACCTGTGTATTTATACCAAAACAATTATTCGCCTCAGGCTCAGTGATGATTGGTGAATATTCATCTCGACTTCATCTCGGTGAATATTCACCAATAATCACTTTGCCTTTGGCGAGTAATTGTTGATTAACATTGCTAGGCTGGAGGGGGAGTAAAAATACTCCAAAGTGCTTCATGCTGCATGTCCAACAAAAATGAATTGTTCGATTACCAACCCCAGCATCATATGTGGGCAGAGATTGTTGGTTCTCTGCTCTGCTCATAGAGGTTTTTCTCTGGATATTCCGGTTTTCCCTCTTCACAAAAACCAACATTTGATTTGATTTGATATGTTTTCATTTGTGCTTTACAGTGTCTGTAATTAGTATGTCAGTGCTAGATACAGTTGACACTCAAATAAAGTTTATTATTATTATTATTATTATTACTATTATTTGTTTCTCTCTTGTAGAACTGTGAGAAACAGGAATATCCCAATTCTGAATATGGGAGATGTACCAGACACTGTTGTGGATCTGTAGGTTTTATAACAAACTTTATTAAATGCCTGAGTTAGTATACATGCTTTCACTAGTCAATTTTAAGGCTGTATTTAAGGCTGCTGAATTAATAAAAAGAAAGTCTGCTTTAGTTGTCAGAATGCCACTTGAAGTTAACTTTGTAGCACATTTGAATGATGATTTGAACAAATCTGGAGAACTGCATTATACAAAGTAAGAGTTTCAGCTGGAAACGTTTTTTTAATTTGATTAGATTTCTTTATTTTTTTGCAGCAAAATCTTTTCATCAGGCTTAAGAAGTATTGAGAAGACAACATTTCACAATTCAAGCAGTTTGACAAAATTGTAAGTCATATTGGTATTATCCATCCTTCCTTCAGACATCTGACCAAAGTGTTAAGGGTGTGGTATAAAACGTCTTGTATGCAGTAAAGCGCAACTTGTGGATACCCTTTCACTTTGCAAAAGAATTCCTGATTTTTGTTTTTGTATGCAGGCCAGCTATCATTTCTCTGCATTCCATTTTTTCAGTTTTGTCTCCATTATGAGAAATATTGTGTACAGGAGGCCTAAATAGTCTATTGCTTTCGTAAATAGTAAGAACAGGAGAAATGGATTGAGTTCTAGTTGTTTGTAAAGCTAAAAGAGCAACATTTTGGATTGAACTTGGATATTAATGGAGTACACTGAAGTGAGAAGGCAAGGTCTGTTGTCTTGATATTTCTTTCTCGTCTACAGTATTCTTGTATTTTTCCAAATATGGGCAATGAAAGACAGAACAACAAGTTAACATTTCATTTTTTACGAGATATCGTTGCAGCGATTTCTCGCTAGAACGATATTACAGCGATATATCGCGAAAATCGCTCCGATTTATCACTGATTTATCGTTTTGACACTTGCCAATTCCTGCGATATTTCGCAGATTTATTGGTGAGAAATCGCGAGAACAAAGCGCGATATTCGGCGATTATCGCTTGCATTACTTTTGGACAATACTGTACTTCAGACTTGGCCTCTTCAGTGAAATGATGATTACTTTATTCACTGTGCTACACCCATAGCCCTGCAAACAGAAAACCCATTTTTACACTTCTTTTGATTTTAAACATTCTTTACATATTTTGTAGTTCAATTTTTTCCTTGGTTTGAATTTTATTTTACTTTGTTTTAAACTCATTATCATATATTACCATACCAGAAAACAAAGGAAAATAACATTTGAACCAATGAAAAGATTGAACTACAACATATACATGTATTTTGTTTCAGAAATTTGGCCAGTAACATTCTCACTGATTTTCCAGATGTCTCCAAAAATGAAATGTTGGAGGAACTGTAAGGATTATTATTATTATTATTATTATTATTATTAATTTTGTAATGATAATAATGGTAATAATGATAATGATAAAGATAATGGTTGTTTTAATTATGTTATAAGAGTGTGACCCTAGGTGGAGAAATCTGTGATCATTTTACTTTGTTGCCTTTTATTTGAGGGTATTGTTTTTATGGTCTATTTTCTTTTTATTTGTAAAAGAATGTTATGTTTCATTACTGGGGAGTTGTAAATGTTTTATTCATACTTATCTCTGGAGATTAAATCTTTATAGGAATTATAGTAAGATAATGTTACTTTAATAGACTGTGTTTTGACTTTTCCTTTATAATCTTGTTCTTAGGGATTTGTTTGACAATCAGATTCAATAGACTGTGTTTTGACTTTTCCTTTATAATTTTGTTCTTAGGGATTTGTTTGACAATCAGATTCAAATTTTCAGACATAACTTTACAAACCTACCCAGGAGCCTTGTTAGAATGTAAGTAATTGTAATTGTAAAGTACCTGTTCACTGTATCTTTCTATTCTTAGAACTGTTATCTGCAGGAGTTTTTTAATTTTCTGTGAAAACCATCTAGGTTTCAGTGATGCCTGCATAACACTTCCTTCATAAACTGGCCACCAAAGGGGAAGGCTGATCTCTATTTCTTAATTAACCCACTCTTGTGATTGGATTGAAAACACCAGCGAAACCCCCTCAAGAGGTGCTTCTAAAAATAAAAAAAATAGGGTACCGGGTTAACTCTGAGGGTCAATATGGGAGATGGAGGCTCCCGGTAATGGATCCCTGTCATGTAGTGAATACCACAGGAATCCATTGGTTCATGATTGTCCTTAAAAAATCCTTGGGAGCAGTGGAGGGGAGCAGGGAGCAACAGCGGTTCTGCCACTGCAACCCAGGGAACATGTTTCTTGTAAGCCCTGGTAACTTGCCAGTTGTGGTAATTAGGGTTTTAATGTTGGCAATTTTGCTCCCAACAAGAATCATGATTTTGTTGGTTTTCAAGGTTGAACAATGCAATTCTGGGTTAATTTGCATATCACATGAGGCCTTAAAATTGAGCTTTGGGAGAAACAGAGCCCAGAGAAACAGGCCCCTAGACCCCTTTGCCTACAGTGCACTAGACATTGTTTTACTGGATTTTGCTACTCTATACTAGACCAAACTCCCCAAATCCCTCCCTATATCCAGTGCTGAAATTAATGATAGGCATCTGTCAATGCTTTCTTTGCAGGTAAATTAGACATATTTGTCAATCCTACTTTTCAGGGTGGCAATTCCTGGTTTCCCTAGTCTAGATAAAACCTTCATAATATCCTATCCCAGACTAAGCTGCCAGAAAACCATACATGTACCCTTCACAGCTACCCATACCTGCAGTATATAGCCCATAGATGACAGTACCCTTCTGAGTGACGTTGTTCCTACTTGCAGGAGCCCTAGCGATGGGATCTTGCAAGTAGATAAATTACAAATAATTAAAGGAAAGTAATATCATTATTGGCAACTTCTATATGGATACTGAATCACTATTTTACCTAACAATTCATGTATTTAATCCTTGCTCTTCTTAGCATTCTTATCAGCAATCTAATAGACTGGATTCCAGATGACTGGTTTGACCTGCCTAATCTGGAATATGTGTAAGTTTTGTCTTGTTCACATAATCCATTAGGGTCTTTCTTTCCTGTTATCGTCTTGGTAGTAAGTAAAGGTGACATGAGTGATGAGGCCAGAGCTTATCCCAGTTTGGCACACCTAGGAGTATTGTTACTCTACCCTGGATGGGATGCCAGATTATTTCTCCTCTCCCCCCTCCCCCCCTTGCATTTCATTGATCACTGGTACCACAGGAGACCTACAGGGGTCACAGGAAACCTGCAACAGAATGTATCGTCACTATACTTCAGATAGGATGCTATTCCAGAGTTGTCACTAAGATTTCCAGTTGCCGGGTATTTGTTGTTAGTTGTGGGGAAGCCGCAAGCTCTCATTGATCACCATTACCTCTTTTTTAGTGGTTTAATTTTACAACAAAAGTATCCGGGGGTCATGCTCCAAGTAGCCGGGGGAAATCCTCAGTCCCTGGCCCTTGATGGCAACCCTCTATTCCATCATAGGATCACCCCAAGTGTTATATCAGTAGTACCACATGTTTCAAGGCGCGTTTTACCGGAGATACGGGACAGAGAATATAGCAACACTCTTTAATGTACGTCCAGTCCAAGTGCGTAAATACATGAAATCCGAGAGCTAATAACTAGGTTCAATTATGCAACACAGATCCTAATAATAAACAATGACTATTGTAACACCACACAAGAGCTGCAGGAGTCAGAATAGACCTACACCTGAGAGTTTTGTCCTTCCTCCCTCTATGGGATGTTTTACTCTGTGGTATTAATGCAAATTTGGTTTGTGCTTACATATATTTCAGGGCTCTTAGCCGGAATAAACTGAAGACATTTCCTTCACAGTCCTTCATCAATTGCAGATCTCTCATTTATCTGTAAGTGCATGTACTTGAATCTTTTAATTACATCTCTGTTTTTAACAGAGTGTTGATAGTGGTCATAGGTGGTTTAAAACGATACCTGTAGTAGCCAATACCATATTTGTGCAGTTATTTGCACCCCTATGTTAATATTGTTCTTAGAATGAAACATTTTACAAGAAGCGCTCAGCTATAGGTCTTGACCTAAACTAAAGGTTAGTTTTTGTTCAAGTTTGTTTTGATGAGAACAACATGCTCTAATTATATTTGAAGAAAGTCGTGATTTCTTTTGAACGTTAATAATTATTGAAAGTCGAGACTTAAGGAGCCTTTTGTGTATCGTGCCTCAAATAGATTCTTATTCAGTTTTTGTAATTTTTTATCAGGTCTGTGGATGGCAATGAAATTCAAAGGCTTACAGTTCCCAACATGAGGCCTTTCTTTGGAAATGATTCACAGCTTGTTCATCTGTAAGTTGTGGTGCAAGAACGTACAAACCTTTTGTTCATACTATTTTATACAATTCAGCAAGGTAGTTCACTCAAAAGTGATTTTTGATAAAAAAATTGACCGTGCACAAATACGTGTGAGCTGTCACTATTTATTCCATTTATTTTTAGGAATGCAAGTCACAATAAAATTTCAGCTATTTCTCCTGGTGCCTTCTCCAATTTAATTTACTTGAAAGTCTTGTAAGTATTGTGAATCATTGTAAGTGCTGTTAGATTGATTGTAGCCCTTTGTCAGTCTGTCCATCCGTCAGTCAGTCAGTCAGTTAGTCAGTCAGTTATTAGTCGTTGACTCATTCAGCTAGTCATTGAGCAAATCAGTCAGTCAGTCAGTCAGTCAGTCAGTCAGTCAGTCAGTCTCTTAGTCAATCAGTCAGTTAATTAGTCAGTGAGGGAATGAGTGAGTGAGTCATTCAGTCAGCCAATTAGTATGTGAATCATTCAGCCAGTCAGTCAGTTAGTAGGTCAGTCGATCATTAAGTCAGTCAGTCATTTAGTCAATCTGTCGGTCAGTCAGTCAATCAGACAGTCTGTCAGTCAATCAGTCTGTCAGTCAATCAGTCAGTCAATCAGTCAGTCAGTCAGTCAATCAGTCAGTCAGTCAATCAGTCAGTCAGTCAGTAAGTCGGTCAATCAGTCAGTCAGTCATTCAGTCAATCAGTCAGTCAGTCAGTCAGCCAATCAGTCAGTCAGTCAATCAATCAGTCAGTCAATCAGCAGGTCCGTCAGTCAGTCAGTCAATCAGTCAGTCAGTCAATCAGTCAGTCAGTCAATCAGTCAGTCAGTCAGTCACTCAGTCAGTCAGTCAGTCAATCAGTCAATCAGTCAGTAAGTCGGTCAATCAGTCAGTCAGTCATTCAGTCAATCAGTCAGTCAATCAGTCAGTCAATCAGTCAGTCAATCAATCAGTCAGTCAGTCAGTCAATCAGTCAGTCAGTCAATCAATCAGTCAGTCAATCAGTCAGTCAGTCAGTCAATCAGTCAGTCAGTCAGTCAGTCAATCAGTCAGTCAGTCAGTCAATCAGTCAGTCAGTCAGTCAATCAGTCAGTCAGTCAGTCAATCAGTCAATCAGTCAGTAAGTCGGTCAGTCAGTCATTCAGTCAATCAGTCAATCAGTCAGTCAATCAGTCAGTCAATCAATCAGTCATTCAATCAGTCATTCAATCAGTCAGTCAGTAGTCATTCAATCAGTCAGTCAATCAGTCAGTCAGTCATTTAGTCAATCTGTCGGTCAGTCAGTTTATCAGTCAGTCAGTCAGTCAATCAGACAGTCTGTCAGTCAATCAGTCATTCAGTCAATCAGTCAGTCAATTAGTCAGTCAGTCAATCAGTCAATCAACCAGTCAGTCAATCAATCAGTCAGTCAATCAGTCAGTCAGTCAATCAGTCAGTCAGTCAGTCAGTCAGTCAGTCAATCAGTCAGTCAGTCAGTCAATCAGTCAGTCAGTCAGTCAATCAGTCAATCAGTCAGTAAGTCGGTCAATCAGTCAGTCAGTCATTCAGTCAATCAGTCAATCAGTCAGTCAATCAGTCAGTCAATCAGTCAGTCAGTCAGTCAGTCAGTAGTCATTCAATCAGTCAGTCAATCAGTCAGTCAGTCATTTAGTCAATCTGTCGGTCAGTCAGTTTATCAGTCAGTCAGTCAGTCAATCAGACAGTCTGTCAGTCAATCAGTCATTCAGTCAATCAGTCAGTCAATTAGTCAGTCAGTCAATCAGTCAATCAACCAGTCAGTCAATCAATCAGTCAGTCAATCAGTCAGTCAGTCAATCAGTCAGTCAGTCAGTCAGTCAGTCAGTCAATCAGTCAGTCAGTCAGTCAATCAGTCAGTCAGTCAGTCAATCAGTCAATCAGTCAGTAAGTCGGTCAATCAGTCAGTCAGTCATTCAGTCAATCAGTCAATCAGTCAGTCAATCAGTCAGTCAATCAATCAGTCAGTCAGTCAGTCAGTCAGTAGTCATTCAATCAGTCAGTCAATCAGTCAGTCAGTCATTTAGTCAATCTGTCGGTCAGTCAGTTTATCAGTCAGTCAGTCAGTCAATCAGACAGTCTGTCAGTCAATCAGTCATTCAGTCAGTCATTCAGTCAATCAGTCAATCAGTCAGTCAATCAGTCAGTCAATCAATCAGTCAGTCAGTCAGTCAGTCAGTAGTCATTCAATCAGTCAGTCAATCAGTCAGTCAGTCATTTAGTCAATCTGTCGGTCAGTCAGTTTATCAGTCAGTCAGTCAGTCAATCAGACAGTCTGTCAGTCAATCAGTCATTCAGTCAATCAGTCAGTCAATCAGTCAGTCATTCAATCAGTCAGTCAATCAGTCAGTCAGTCATTTAGTCAATCTGTCGGTCAGTCAGTTTATCAGTCAGTCAGTCAGTCAATCAGACAGTCTGTCAGTCAATCAGTCATTCAGTCAATCAGTCAGTCAGTCAGTCGGTCAATCGGTCAATCAGTCAGTCAGTCAATCAGTCAATCAGTTAGTCAGTCAGTCAATCAGTCAGTCAATCAGTCAGTCAGTCAATCAGTCATTCAGTCATTCAGTCAATCAGTCAATCATTCAGTCAATCAATCAGTCAGTCAATCAGTCAATCAATCAGTCAGTCAGTCAGTCAATCAGTCAATCAGTCAGTCAATCAGTCAGTCAGTCAGTCAATCAGTCAGTCAGTCGGTAAGTTGGTCAATCAATCAGTCAGTCAGTCAATCAGTCAGTCAGTCGGTCAATCGGTCAATCAGTCAGTCAGTCTGTCAATCAGTCAGCTAGTCAGTTTACCATGTTAGGCATTTCAGTCACATCATATCGTAGACATTCCGATCAAACCTTTGATCATTTACAGGGAATTACATGTGAATGAAATGAAAACCATTGCAGCCAATGTGTTCCAGAACATTCCAGAGCTACTGCACCTGTAAGTAACACGCGCTACTTCACGCCCTATAAATGGTCAATATTACACATGCTTTGATTGGTGGATTATTGATACTAAATGTTAGATGTGCTTTGATTGGTAAATACTTTTTTTGTCTTCAGGGATTTAAGAGGGAACCGGCTTCAGACCATAACTGCTGAGTCCTACAGTACACCATTTCAGGACCTTCCCAAATTGCAGGTTTTGTAAGTAGTATTGAAACTCAGTATCCCTCTGCATAGTAAAACAAACAGTACCCCAGTACAGTAATGTTCAGTAGCTTTACAAAGAATAGTCACATTGTATGGTTTGATCCACAGATGAAAACGTTTGAATCACTTTGTTTAGTAAAACAAACAGTACCACAGTACAGTACTGTTCAGTAGCTTTGCAAAGAATGGTCACACTGCATGGTTTGATGCACAGATGAAAAAGTTAGAGCCACACTGTATAGTAAAACAAACAGTACCACAGTACAGTAATGTTCAGTAGCTTTACAGAGAATGGTCACACTGCATGGTTTGTTCCACAGATGAAAAAGTTAGAACCACACTATATAGTAACACAAAGTCAAGATATTATGGTGGTGGATGTTAATGTCAATCCCTTCTCTAGAGTGCGAACCTCTCATCAAGTCTTTTTCTTTAAGAATCTTGATGCAACAACAAAACCCAGACCAGACAACAGCTGTTATGTTCAATGCTTTCAAGAATCTTCCCGAATTGAAGGATCTGTAAGTACACATTTTAATTTTAAGTTGCAACTTGCATTTTTGATTGAACCTTTTGAAAATGCAGAAACATATTTTATACGCGGTAAATTGGTCTCATGAAACACTGAGAAGGATGCAGGTAATTTTTGTGATTATAATATTCTGTTTCTTAGCATGATTAAAAACAAGTCATGATTGTGGACATGTCATCCAACGCAGTCCTAATCGGGGTGTATTATTTCAAACATGAGAAAAAGTGTTGAATTGCATATCAAACTTATAGAGAAGAGCTGAAAAATTAACTTACGGCAAAGTATTTTCGGAGAAATTTAAAATGTGCGATGCTGCCCTGAAACTAGATATTAGATTACCGTAACAGAACTGAGTCATTAGTTTTACTTAATCGTTTAGAAAATTCTTTGGTGTCTAAAATATTTGAAACTTTGCGTGAAAACGTTCTATTTTAGGAAGCCAGATGTTTGTAGCAAGTTGTTTCTACGTAACTTTCTGCATTGGGTATTTCTTAGATTAAGCATTATTAAGTAATGTTATTTTGTAAGCGACAATGTATGCTAGTTTATTATTATTAATATTGCATAATAAAAATATAACAATTTGTTTGTTTTTGACAAAATCTCTAGTAACTTATTTTTCTTGAATTATTTTTTTCCAGATGGCTGAATGATAATTCGTTGACAAACTTTCCTCATGCTGCGCTTTCACAAGGAGAACTTCCCTCCCTCATTTATCTGTGAGTTTTTTTAATTTCATTCCATTTTTATTTTCTGGTATATTTGAAGTAGTATTGCTGCAAACAAAAATGTGGTGGATTTTTCAGAATCGAAAATTTTTTTATTACCAAATGTAATCTTTGACAATACAAGAAATTGTAATAATCAAACAAGTTGTTAAAGTAAGTTATACTACTGGAAGGTAAAAAAGAGGGGTGCTGAAGTTTTGAGTGTTCGCCCTTGTCATTCGTTCTGACGTGGGGCTAACGCTCGAAACGTCAGCACCTTCCTTTTACCTTACGTTGGAGGAGTAACTTATTTTATCAAGTTGTTTGATTATCCCAATTTCCTGTGTTTCAATTCCCCACTGACGCAACACCAGATTCCAGAAGCAACCCCCACTAGAATTATTTTTGACAAGCCAGTTTGTAAGCATTCTCAAACAACTGAAGACTCCAAAGCAGAACTATCGTATGTGACAATATGACCGCAAGTGTTAAAAATTGTTCACAGGAGGCAAAACTTTGTGCAGGCTCTGACGTTTAATAGAGCGTATGCACATGACGTCACGGCAGCCATGTTGGTGTCCCCCAAAAAAGAAATGTCGGCTGCGTTGGTGTCCCAAACTGATCCTCCTGGAATTAAATTCTTTTCTTACATGCAAACATCTTCTTTTGTTTCTGTTAAAAACATGGCTGCTGATCAATTGAGTGAATACGCTCTTTAGGAAACCTGTGTTCTATATTTGGTTTTTAGTTTTGGCATTCCACTTGCGAGAAATAAGGTTTGTAAAAAAAAAAATGATTTTCCCGTCTTCGGCTCACCGTTTATTGATTAGATTGCAATTACAGTTACCGTAACTGTTGAGGCGTGCAGGTCAAAGTCTTAAAAGGCACTGCTTTTCTCTTAACTTGGAAACTCCATGCGAAAATTGAGCCGATACCGATGATGATCGCGTCCAAATTATCACATACAATAGTTTCCCTTTGGCATCTTCAATTACAAATGGTAAGTTAAAAAAGTTACATTCATTTATCTAAACCACCAAGCTGTGTTGGATACCCAAGCAATATTACCGTGTTTTCATTTACTCGGCTTTGCTCAATTTGTGTTGTGCAGACACTTGGAAAACAATGATATTACTTCACTAACAAGTTTTGCTGGAACTGACTATCCCCCAGACCTCCAAGATCTTCACGCGTAAGTGCATAATTATGATAATTATGATTTTAAAATTTATCAAAAATGCATTGGCGAAAGTCAAAGGAAACCAAGCACTACTATGTTTTTGGAATATTTGATGAAACATGGCTCATTTTTGCATTCATCATTTCTCCTTTCAAACCTGCTGTATTTTGCCTAAAATCTGTAAGGCTGAGTTTCTTGGCAGACAGCTTCAAGTATCATATCTTAGCTTCTACTAGAAATACGACTTTGAGAAGCTCTTTCAATCCACCAACGAAATTGGAGGTGGGATTGGTTGTTTTGGTGATTTTGCCGGAATGTAGCTGCGCGTTGTATTATTAGATCTCCTCTTAGTAGTTTTTCTTTTGTGTCCGTTTTTCATATAATTATTATTATGCATCCTAATTATTGTACTTTCTGTTATTTTCAGGAGTCAAGAAAGCATCCACGTACCATTTGAACAGATCACCACTTTGCAAAGACTGTAAATAAAGGCGTTTTTGACATATTTATATATTTATACATACCAAAAATCTTTGCCAACAATGTTGGACCGACAGGCACTTTTTACCTTACAGAACAGAGGCATGTTGCAATCACCGCTCCTTCTAAGTTTATCCCCTCCTCCTCCCCCGTCAATGTTTGGTAACCAATAAAACACCATGTCACTGTGTTACCACCAAGTAAATGTACCAACACTGTTTTATTTATTTAGTTTTTTTGTGTTAAAGGGAGGGGGGTCAGATTAAGGATTGGGTGGGGGGGAAGGGGGGCATAACATTTGTTTTAATCCCCAAACTCTGTAAGAAAACAGCGAATTCGGACAATCAGAAGCATTTTGGCAAAGATTGTAGATCTAGAAACAGAATAATGAGCACTCGAGTACATAACTACATGTTTAAAGCTAACTTGTGGTTTTCATCTTTGGAGTGGATTTTTTTTGGAGGGAAATGAAAACAGATAATGGATAATAATAATGTTTAATAATTGATTTCAAATGTTGCAAAATGTATGACTTGTATGCCCTGCTCTCCTCGAATAGCCATGCTTGCTGTGGCCCGTTACTTATCGTAAAATTTGTAACATGTGATAAAGCGTTGTTGTTGTTGTTGCTGTGAAAGCTTTTTCAGCTCAATTTCAGGATGTTATTGTCAGTTTAACATAGATTTGTTGCAAGAATAAAGGTCTCAAATAATTTCTGGTAAATTCTGTGTAGGTTCGTTCATAGAAATGAAATTACAAGTGCGGGAGAAGAGGATTTGTGGCTTCTTGTAAACCTAGTACAACTGTAAGTATCTGTGGTTTGCCTGAAGTCAAAACGGTGTGTTTTAAGGACATGCGGTATTGCTTGACTTCGAGAGCAATACATGATGTGTAAAACACAATTAAAGAAATGAAAAATCCTAGCAGTTATAAGCAGCATAGTTTCCAAGATCAGGAGCCCATTACCCGGAGCGTGCAACTCCCATACTAGTTCTGTGAAACGGTGTTTTCACAAGTAAGGTTATTTTTAGATCGTCTCTCCCGCGAATTGGTTTGGGAGAGCCAATCACAAGCTAGTGCATAATTGAGATGTAGCGTGATAACCGCCTGTAGCGACAGCCAACATAGCCGACATACGCAAGTCTTCATCGAAGTGTTCGGACAACATTTCTAACGATAGTCAAGGTATTTACACAGAGAGTAGTAGCTCCGATGAGATAACTGAGACAGCGGAAACAACTTTTTTTCGCGGGAGAAGCCGCTCTAAAAAATTGTGAAAACGCCGTTGCATAAACATATAGCAGTTGCACGCTTCGGGTAATGGGCTCCTGCCAAGATATATTTATTGCATTATAATACCCGTGTGATACCCTACCAGATGAGCAAATATATGATTCATTTAATAAATGAAAGATCCTCGCAGTTATGTAAACAACATAGTCAGTTACCAAGATAAGACCTGAAAGAATTCAGGCTTCTACGGGATTCAAACCTATGACCTTGTGACACCGGTGCAATGCTCCAACCAACTGAGCTATCAAACCAACTGGGAGCTGGTCATTTGTGAGTTCGTGCTGTACCTGTAGAAGATGAAGAAATGAATGTGTATGTTGTGGTTCAATTTTATCCTTGGTTTAAATTTTATTTTCCTTTGTTTCAAATTTGTTCTCGTACTAAAAAACTAAGGAAAATAAAATTGAAACCAAGGAAAAAATTGAACCACAACATATATATATTATTTTTTTGTACAATACAACTTATTCACTTTGGCATTCGAGTCCGAGTCCTAGCAGTATGCAGGATGTTTGTCCCATGGACCTAGTTTAATGACCTTGCTCCCACAAGTTTCCCATAGTTTAGTGGTAAAGCGTCTGAACTAGTAATCCCAAGGTCATAGCTTCGACTCCTATTGGTAGAACTTGGATTATGCTAATTTATGCATGCTTAATTATTTCAATTGCAGGTATATGTCTTTCAATCGACTGACCAATGCAACAGTTCATCCAGAGGTGTTTAGAAATCTGACCAGTTTAACGACCTTGTAAGTCATTGGATTTGAATCGAATGTTGAAACTGCGCTTATAAAATGCCCCAATGTTGTAAATTTGCCAAAAAAAGTGACTTTATCAATTATATCAGCTATTTTGTTTATTCTGAATAAACTTTATTTTTTGCAGGCATTTAGACAGCAATCGCTTTCATTACGTTCCTGACTGTGTTATTGGAAAAAGCCGTCTATCTGCAGTGGTTAATTTGTAAGTTGGTCGGTTCAGAAGTTAGAATTCCACTGTTTAGTCAAGTAGTGTTCAGTGGCTTTACAAAAAATGGTCACACTGCATGGTTTGATCCACAGATGAAAACCATAGAACCACACTGTATAGTAAAACAAACAGTACCACAGTACAGTACTGTTCAGTAGCTTTACAAAGAATGGTCACACTGCATGGTTTGATCCACAGATGAAAAAGATAGAACCACACTGTAGTAGGCCTCCTTCCGTCTCTTGAGACGATGGGTTGTGCTCAGGTTTGTCCATTTAGTCCCTCCAAGAACAACTTCTGGAGTGACTCAGCAGTCCGATCCTTGCATGGCAGTCTCTACCGCAGTTTCCGCACACATAATTAGATGGCGGATTTGGTGCTAGGTTCAGCTGCCTCTCTTTTCTCTTTGCTCTCTTCTCCTCCAGCTGTTGTCTTCTCCTCTCTTCCCCACTCTTGGCACCCTCTCTCACTGCATGCCTCCAACCACTGCGATCGTCTGCAAGCGATTCCCAGGTGCCTGGGTCAATTCCTGTCAGTTTTAAATCACGCTTGCAGACATCCTTAAACCGCAAGGCTGGACGTCCTGTTGGTCGACGACCGGAAACCAACTCCCCGTACATGATGTCCTTTGGTATGCGACCGTCATCCATCCTGTGTACATGCCCCAGCCATCGCAAGCGACGCTGGCAGAGCAGGAGATGGATACTGAAAGAACCAGCTTTTTCCAGCACTGAGGTGTTGGTGACCCTGTCCTGCCACTTGATGTTGAGAATTCGTCGCAGACAGCAAATGTGGAAGCTTTCCAGGCGGTTCTCTTGTCTGGCGTATGTTGTCCAAGATTCACTGCCATACAGCAGGCTGCTAAGCACGCATGCCTGGAAGACTTTGAGTTTGGTATTCAAAGTCAGCTGGTTGTTTCCCCAAACTCTCTTGCTTAATTGTGCCATCACGGCGGCAGCTTTGGCGATGCGTTTGTTGATTTCCGCATCGAGTGACAGATTGTTGGCGATGGTGGATCCCAGGTAGGTGAAGTGTTCGGTGACCTCGAGTACCACGTTGTCAATGCTAACTGCAGGTGGTAAGGGGACGTCCTGACCCATGACGTACGTTTTCTTGATGCTGATAGTCAGCCCGAACTCCTTGCATGCATGAGAGAACCTGTCCATCAGCTGCTGAAGGGCTTCCTCAGTGTGCGAGCTTAGGGCCGCGTCATCTGCGAATAGCATTTCTCTTATGATGACTGTGCGGATCTTAGTCTTAGCTCTCAGCCGTGCCAAGTTGAACAATTTCCCATCACTTCTGGTGTGCAGGTGGATTCCTTCTGTGGACTGTCCGAATGCAAAGTTCAGCAGTAAGGAGAAAAAGATCCCGAACAAGGTCGGTGCAAGGACACAGCCCTGTTTCACGCCGCTCTGCATTGGGAAGGGTTCTGAAATTTCACCGTCATAGCTTACGGTGCCCTTCATGTCATCGTGGAAGGAAGCAGTGATGCTGAGTAGTTGGGGTGGACAGCCTATTTTCTTCAACAGCTGGAAAAGACCTTTTCTACTAACAAGATCAAACGCCTTCGTCAGGTCTATAAAGGCGATGTAGAGAGGCATCTGCTGTTCTCGGCATTTCTCTTGTAGTTGGCGTACTGAGAAAATCATGTCGACTGTCGACCTCTCAGACCTGAACCCACACTGTGACTCTGGGTAGACACGTTCGGCGAGAACCTGCAGACGGGCGAGGACCACACGTGCAAAGACTTTGCCAATGATACTCAGCAGAGAGATACCCCTGTAGTTGTTACAGTCACTGCGATCACCCTTGTTTTTGTACAGGGTGATGATCTTGGCGTCACGCATGTCCTGGGGTACCTTACCATCTTTCCAGCAGAGACACAGAAGTGCGTGTAGGGGTTCAAGCAGGGCTGGTTTTCCACTCTTGATGATCTCGGGAGGTATGCCGTCTTCACCTGGTGCTTTACCACAGGCTAGGGCGTCAATTGCTTTGCTGAGCTCCTCCATAGTAGGTTCAGAGTCCAGTTCCTCTAGAACAGGCAGCTCTTCGATTGTGTCCAATGCTTCCTGGGTGACAGAGTTTTCTCTGGAGTAGAGTTCCAGGTAGTGTTCTACCCATCTACTCATTTGCTTGTCCCTATCTGTGATGATTTCCCCTGTCTTTGATTTCAAGGGCGCAGTCTTCTTCAGTGATTTTCCTGTTGCTTGTTTGATGCCCTCATACATACCTCTGATGTTGCCACTGTCTGACGCTTGCTGGATGTTGCCCGACAACTGAAGCCAGTAGTCATTTGCGCAGCGCCGTGCCGTTTGCTGTGCTTTGCTGCGTGCGGCTCTCAGTGCCCGCAGGTTCTTCTGGCTTGGGTCACGCTTATAGTTGATGAGTGCGCTGCGTTTAGAATCAATGACTGGTTCCATCTCAGAGATACTGGCTTCAAACCAATCTGTGTTTCTGCGCTCATTCTTGCCATAAATCAAGACTGCGGCACCGTAGATGGCTGTACGTAGAGAGTTCCAACTTTCCTCTACACTCCGTACACCATGAGATGTGTTGAGAGTCTCGTCTAGGTGTCTATTGAACTCCCGGTTCTTTTCTGGGTAGGCGGTCTTACTGGTGTTGATTCTGGGCTGACCCTTCCTCTTAGAATGATGAAACATCTTTGGTTTCAGTTTCAACTTGGTGGCAATCAGGGAGTGATCAGTGTTACAGTCGGCACTGTGGAAGGACCTGGTGTTGCAAACATTGTTCAGGGAGTCACGCTTGGTGATGATCATGTCCAGCTGATGCCAGTGTTTTGACCTTGGATGTCTCCAGGAGACTTTGTGGCATGCCTTGTTCTGGAAGTAGGTATTCGTCACGCACAGCTTACGATAACAGCAGAGTTCAAGTAGCCTCTGACCGTTTTCATTCATCTTGCCTATGCCGTGGTGCCCTAGTACGTCTGGCCATGATTCATGGTCTGAACCAACTCGCGCATTGAAGTCACCCAGAAGGTAGATATGTTCCACTGCTGGGATTCTGCTGATTATAGTGTCTAAAGATTCGTAGAACTGATCCTTCACCTCGGC
The DNA here is from genome assembly GCA_949710005.1 of Ricordea florida. NCBI lineage: Eukaryota > Metazoa > Cnidaria > Anthozoa > Corallimorpharia > Ricordeidae > Ricordea > Ricordea florida. Next base: position 26,199,262 of record OX453283.1, on the reverse strand, counting down.
TGTAGCTTGCAGTGTTGGGGCATAGACGCACACCAAAATCACAGGGCCCTGGATGGATGAGAGGCGCAGCGTAAGAATTCTCTCTGTGCCATCCGTTGGAGGCTCAATCATACGAAGCAGTGTGTGCCGTACTGCAAATCCAACTCCGTGTTCCCTCACATCCTCAGTGCCTTTTCCTTGCCAGAAGAAGGTATAATGTTCCTCCTTCAGGGACCCACTCTCTGGAAGTCTTGTTTCTTGCAGGGCTGCTATATCGACGTTCAGTCTATGCAGTTCACGATCAATCACTGCAGTCTTACGTGCATCATCAATGAACTGGAGATCATCTGTCAGTCCTGAGCGCATGGTTCTTACATTCCAGCTTGCTATTCGAAGAGCTGGAGTCTTCGCTTTCTTCTTTTGATGCTTGCCTGGTACATGTTTTTCGATCCACTTGTCGAGTATGATGACTCTAAGCTCCAGGTACCCTCTGAAGCAGGTAGACCGTGGCGGGTCAGCACCTTACTGGCCGGGGGCTGCCCGGCTTGACGCGGGCGGTAGCTGACCAGTGGAATTACGAGGATCCCTCCCACCGTCGAAGACAACCCGTAGCGTCCGACTCTACGCCAATCGAGCCGAGGACTTATAACTCGTAACTGCTGTCTTCCGTGTTGTGTTCTCACCGTTTAGCGAGACTGGAGTGGCCTCTCCAGGGCACAAAAGCCTGGGCAAAGTATGTGGAGACCTAGTGTTGCCCAAGAACAGGGTCCCCCTCTCTTCCGCACCGACGAAGTCCAAGGGAATGCAAGGCATTACATTTGGAGCCGGGTTGGCTGCAGGAGTTGCCAGAAGGGCGACTGATAGTCGGTCCAACTGCCTTAGGGGCTCCACTCCGGATTTCTGTAGGGTTTACTCCTTAGCCTTTCTTTCTCTCCGAAAGTATCCACAAGGCAGTGGAGCCATAGTCCAAGGGCGGGGGCACGAGTGCTGGATGGTCGGGCGATGTTGGACCCAGGGTCTACACGCTCCGGGACTGTCCTGCGCTTCATGACACTTCTTGGGTGTTACATCAGTCTTTTCCTTGACCTAGATGGACTGCCTGTCAAGGCTTACGAGCTCCATCTGCCCGAATGAGACAGGTAGTACTGGGCTACATTTTACCAGTAGAGATGAGCACAATGTAATGTACACAGGGTGTGTAATGTACACAATGTACACAGGGTGAGCCAGCATGGGGCTTGCATTTGCCAGTCCCAGCATGATGCCCCCCGCTTACGCGAAATACCAGGCACACATCCACATCGACCGACCTATTCTACTCTTAGGAAGGTTTGACGCGCACACTGTATAGTAAAACAAACAGTACCACAGTACAGTACTGTTCAGTAGCTTTACAAAAAATGGTCACACTGCATGGTTTGATCCACAGATGAAAACCATAGAACCACACTGTATAGTAAAACAAACAGTACCACAGTACAGTGCTGTTCAGTAGCTTTACAAAGAATGGTCACACTGCATGGTTTGATCCACAGATGAAAACCATAGAACCACACTGTATAGTAAAACAAACAGTACCATAGTAGAGTACTCTTTGCTTGCGTTTTCTGGAACTTAACTTTGTCTTAAAATTGATTTTTTCTTTTTTTTTTGTCAGAGAGATGCAATCAAATTCACTCACTTATATTCTTGAGGGATCTTTTGCGCCATTAGATACTCTTCGTAACCTGTGAGTATGTTGGTTTCAGGTATTTATCTGCTTTAGAGCCTTAGGATAGTGCAACGTTTCTTTAGTAGCTATGTTTTAGTTTAATATTACCCTAAACAATGTTTTAATAATACAGTAATGTAGAAACTGAGGTTGCAATAACCAGGAGTCTTTCCTTAAATTTCCAAACACTTAGTGAAAGTGATTTCCTTTGGTTTTGGAAGCTGCTTCGGTATTGAGTGCTTTGAATAACTGCGTGAATTCTTACACGCGTCTTAACGATTTTAGTACAAACCAACTCACATTTTCCCATGAATTCTGCAATCTGATGGGCCGACATATTTACTATCTATTCTGTGATGGATTGCGAGCGGCGAAAACGGCTGAGCTTGGAGAAAGACAATGTCTTTTATTAGTAGTTTCATTTTGTTAAAAGCGCACTACTTCAAGTAACTTATCAAGCACGAGATAGAGTGTTTCATCACATATCAAACACCGAGAAGAGAGCTGACAATACGACGCGCAGCGGAGTATTTTAAGTGAATTTCGAGGTGTTTGATATGTGATGAAACACATGTATCGAGTGTCTGTTATAGCTTTTTAAACAATATTATTTAGAGGGAGAAATTAACGATGCAAAAACGAGCCGTGTTTCATCAGATATCCAAACACATCAGAGTGCGTGATTTCCTTTGTCTTTCCCTTATTCATTATTAATGAGTTTGAAAAGAAAATGGCTAAGTTTACAAAGAGTTGTTTTTTTCTTTGTTTCAGCGACCTTCAAAATAATGAGATAGTTGCTGTGGAAAACGGAGCATTTCCATCCAACATTGGAACAATGTAAAATAAACTTACTTACTAATACCACTCTTGTTAGAACTAATACCGCTCTTGTTAGTACTAATACTGCTCTTGCATGGAAAATGGTTCTACGGCAACGTCACTGGTTTATTTTTGTTGATATCGTATTTATGTTTTCTTTAGTGAACTCCAGAATAACCGATTCAAGTTCAAGCACGAAAACCAGTTTACGAACTTAACACAGCTGACATCTTTGTAAGTATTATTATTTCCGTGGGTTGGGGGGGGGGGAGAAGGGGCGAGAGAGGGAATGAGAGTGGGGTGAGACAGGGAGTGAGGCGGGGTGAGATGGGGTGAAAGGAAGGGAGAGGGGGGTAAGACGGAGGTGAGAGGGGATTGAGCGGGGGGGGGGAGGGAGGGAGGGACACTCAACCAAGTCCTATACAGCCCCCTTCCCGCGCCCCAGCGGTACAGCCTCTTACCCTTTCATGTACCATTATAACAGACCCCTTGCACTTACCCTTGTTTAGATTTCATGTTGTTGTTGTTGTTGTTTAAATTTCTTGTTTAGTCACTCTTTTATTTGGCAGGAATCTTGCGAGTAACCAAATAGATATCATTCCCGACACTGCTTTCCATGGCTTAACAGCATTATCAGTACTGTAAGTATTCAATTTCCGAGAACATTTCGCCCCATACATTTAAAATCGTTTGTTTTTACTGGCGTTTTTGGGCGACCAAGTGAGACCGGCAGCGCATCAAAATGCGTCAAAATGGTGGAAATTTTGAATGGTAGTCAAAGTTGTAGATGTCTCTTGATGCTAGACATTTCACTCACAAGATCTGGAAAGTAATTCTTAGTGAGTCCCATACTCTTGTGAAGAAATGGAAAACGTGCAGTGTTCAACCATCGAGTTATTAGAGAGGTTTAGATCCACGTTTACCAGAACGGCATACGAGAAAAATCGAACTTTTGCCTTGTGCCTTTAAGCCCTTTTCGCAATGAAATCAAATTATTTGCATTTGTCTTGAATATGTTTCTTCTTTTTCTTCGTTGGGTGGTTTTAAGGATTAATGAAGGGAAAAAAGAGGCGAAATCAGAATTACATTTTGCCGTTCGCGTTTGCCGTAAACGTAGTTCTTAATCTATCTATTGACACACGCAGGAGGTTGCTAATCACGAAAGAAACTTAAGAGATGCTCGAGGCGCAGCCGAGAGCAACTCTAGCTTCTTGAGAGCTTAGCAAGTCTCCCAAGTACATCCACAACTCGATGGTTGCACAGCTGTTGCGTTTACCATTTCTGTTATAACATGAGACTTCACAACTTCAGAATCTGACGTCACCATGTAAGCCAGGGTCAAATGGATCGCGCGTATTAGCCAATCATAGCATGCGCTTTCCCAAAGCTATGTTCTAATTTATATGTTAGTTTTGAGAATTTATTGTGAGGTCAACTTAACAGGCCTTAGTTGACGCCATTAACCCTTCCTCTCCCAAGATTTTAGTAGTAGTTCTCCTTAGTGAAGGCCATATGCTTCCTTGTATGCAAGTTAAGAGAATTTGGCGCTAGACCTACTTGATTTCTTCGGGATGGTAGTATTACCATTGCTTGTGACCCACTTGCTTTACAGTGTATTGAAATTGATGATATACAAGAATCAACCAATGGCTGTTCCTGTTTTATTTGATTGAAAGTCTAGGAATACAGAAATAATGGTTCTTTAATCTTCGTGTTTTTTTCCTTCTAGTGTCCTGCAGAATAACCAGATTGGTAGAATTTTAAAGGTCATGTTTCAAGATTTACAATCATTGACAAGTTTGTGAGTTAGACTGCTTGTCAGTCCCGTATTTGCTTTTATTTCATGATCCTTTGATTCTTAAGCGCTAAATGTTGCAATTTCATGGCTATTGCGTAGCTGTGCTTTGCGATTGGTAGCTAACGTTTGTGCCTTTTTCTCCGACAATCACAACTGACTAAAGCCTTAAAGGATTTCTTCACGATATTTAACTGTTAAACACCAAACAAATTCCTATCAATCAACCCCAACCCCTCCTCCTTACTCCCGGCGATCCCATCCCCCCATAAAAAAAGAATTATTCTGAATTATCTTGTCAAAAGACTCAAATGATTTAGTCTTGTGTTAAAGTGAATTTGTTAGTTCAAACATTTTCGCTACATTTTCCATTTCTATTACAATTTCTTGCTTGTTTCGCCGGCTTCGTTAGCTCTGGGTGCGTGCTCTTTTATTGGTGACGTTTCGTTAGCCAATCAGAAACAATAGCAGTATCTTGTGAAAAAAATGCTTGTCACACCTTTACATTGCTTATTAATTTGCCAGGTATCTTGCCAACAATGCTATCGCATTTATAGAAGATGGAACATTCGTTGTTATGACTACATTTAATAACCTGTGAGTACTAAGATCTTTCTTTTTTTCGGCGTGGAGAGATGTTAAGACGTGGGGAAAAGAGAATTAGAGTGGCTTTTCACGCCGGCGTAAATTTTATTGTGCCTTTACGTGTACGTGTGGATTTAAATGGCTTTACGTGTGTATATTAAATTAAAGGAAAAGTGCGCCGGGTGAATTGAGTTGTGAAATAACTCGGATACAACGCGCGCGCTGATTGGTCGGAGACCTATGGGTTATTGTGCCGGTAAACCCATAGGAAAGGGAAACATTTTCTCTTTTTATTTAAAGTTAGTTTACAAAAGCAGTCAGCCGCGGTTTATGGGTTTAACGGCGTAATAAACCACTTGGGATGTCGAGAGAACACTTGAAAGGCTTGTAAATCACTCACCTGACGTTCACATTCTAGCAGTATACAGGACGCTTGTTCCATGAACCTAGTTTAATGGCCTTGCTTCTACGATTCTCCTATAGCTCAGTGGTGGAGTGTCCGAACTAGTGATCGGAAGGTCGTAGGTTCGGCTCTTATTGGGAGAACTCAGATTTCCTTTTCTCGAGTTGCCTGTGACAATGACGAAAAAGACACCTTTCACACGAGACGAGCGAATAAAGAAGCACGAGCCCGAGTGTTCTTAACATTAACATTATAAAATGCCCAGATAATGAACACTTGTTTTGCCAGTGCTTTTGAGGGTGGGGTAGTGAATCATGTAAGCCTTTACAAAGTATCCCAAGATCTTCTGATTACCCCCCCCCCGCGAGAAGATCTTGGGATATTTTGTAAGGGCGTACATGATTCACTACTCTGAGGGTTTGTGCAAGAGATTCGAACGCCTGCGTAGACTTTCAACGTTCATATTCTTGGCTTAAATTAATGTCAGTTGATCAATAAAATGGGGAGTCGGAATGGTTTTGGCGAAAAGTAAAAGCACTACTATCGCGTGAGCACATGAAAATTTGTTTGTGAAGTAACTTGCGTGTATATTTTCCACTATAATGCACGAGCGTGACGTAGACTGCGTGCATATGTTGCACTATAATGCACGTGCATGACGTAGACTGCATGCATGTGTTGCACTATAATGCACACGCGTGACGTAGACAGCGTGCTTCATGTTCTCGGTTGAACCAATCAGAGCGTGCGTTATATCTGTTGCATTTTAGAAAGATTTACAGACGATGTACAGGACTTGTCTACACTCTAAAAACCAGTTTGATTCACACCTGTATGTACATTAAATTTATGCGACAGACATAGTTCAAGGGGTCCCTGGGACACAAAATACACCCCACCATGGCGAGATGGTGATCGCGATAGCGCGAAGTACTTTACTTTTCACGTAATGAAGGGGATTTATAGCAAATAAACTTAGAGACAAGAGTGTAAACTGTAGTGCTACCAATCACTCAAATTTTATGCGGTGTAAAATGAACATAACTGAACATGAATCCACAGACAATTGAAGGCTGTTAGCCATTCTTTGTCATTTCTTGCTCAACTTTCTTGTAGAGACCTGCAGAATAATCAGCTAACAACACTTCCTGTTGGCGGGGACTTTGACAACAAGAACATTAATAATCTGTAAGTAGACACAACGGGAGCGCTTACCAGTTTGTCCGGTTTGACCAGTTTGTTGTGAATTGAAAACTGGTTTTGGTTTAAGGGGCTCTGCTTGACAGTAGGTCTCTCGTGTTTTTTTGGACTGTCTCTGGTCGCCAGTTGTGGGAATTTGCCCGAAACCGTGCGGCGATGTTTTGGAGAGCTACCAAACAGTGCAGTGCTGCAAAACTGTTTTACTTTACAGTTTAATTCTTACTGTTTCATTTGTTGATCAAACCACCAGTGTAACCATTCTTTGGAAGGCTACTGAACAGTACTGTACTGTGGTACTGTTTGTTTTACTATACAGTGTGGTTCTATCTTTTTCATCTGTGGATCAAACCATGTAGTGTAACCATTCTTTGTAAAGCTACTGAACAGTACTGTACTGTGGTACTGTTTGTTTTACTATACAGTGTGGTTCTATCTTTTTCATCTGTGGATCAAACCATGCAGTGTGACCATTCTTTGTAAAGCTACTGAACAGTACTGTACTGTGGTACTGTTTGTTTTACTATACAGTGTGGTTCTAACTTTTTCATCTGTGGATCAAATCATGCAGTGTGACCATTCTTTGTAAAGCTACTGAACAGTACTGTACTGTGGTACTGTTTGTTTTACTATACAGTGTGGTTCTATCTTTTTCATCTGTGGATCAAACCATGCAGTGTGACCATTCTTTGTAAAGCTACTGAACAGTACTGTACTGTGGTACTGTTTGTTTTACTATACAGTGTGGTTCTAACTTTTTCATCTGTGGATCAAATCATGCAGTGTGACCATTCTTTGTAAAGCTACTGAACAGTACTGCACCGTGGTAGTGTTTGTTTTACTATACAGTGTAGTTCTAACTTTTTCATCTGTGGATCAAACCATGCAGTGTGACCATTCTTTGTTAAGCTACTGAACAGTACTGTACTGTGGTACTGTTTGTTTTACTATACAGTGTGGTTCTAACTTTTTCATCTCTGTATCAAACCATGCAGTGTGACCATTTTTTGTAAAGCTACTGAACAGCACTGTACTGTGGTACTGTTTGCTTTACTTTACAATGAGATTCTAACTTTTTCATGTGTGGATCAAACCATGCAGTGTGACAATTCGTTGTAAAGCTACTGAACAGTTCTGTACTGTGGTACTGTTTGTTTTACCATACAGTGTGGTTCTGACTTTTTCATCTGTGGATCAAAACATGCAGTGTGACCATTCTTTGTAAAGCTACTGAAGAGTACTGTACTGTGGTACTGTTTGTTTTACTATACAGTGTGGTTCTAACTTTTTCATCTGTGGATCAAATCATGCAGTGTGACCATTCTTTGTAAAGCTACTGAACAGTACTGCACCGTGGTAGTGTTTGTTTTACTTTACAATGAGATTCTAACTTTTTCATGTGTGGATCAAACCATGCAGTGTGACAATTCGTTGTAAAGCTACTGAACAGTTCTGTACTGTGGTACTGTTTGTTTTACCATACAGTGTGGTTCTGACTTTTTCATCTGTGGATCAAACCATGCAGTGTGACCATTCTTTGTAAAGCTACTGAACAGTACTGTACTGTGGTACAGTGTTTGTTTTACTATACAGTGTGGTTCTAACTTTTTCATCTGTGGATCAAACCATGCAGTGTGACCATTCTTTGTAAAGCTACTGAACAGTACTGTACTGTAGTAATGTTTTACTATACAGTGTGGTTCTATCTTTTTGATCTGTGGATCAAAGCATGCAGTGTGACCATTCTTTGTCAAGCTACTGAACAGTACTGTACTGTGGTACAGTGTTTGTTTTACTATACAGTGTGGTTCTAACTTTTTCATCTGTGGATCAAACCATGCAGTGTGACCATTCTTTGTAAAGCTACTGAACAGTACTGTACTGTGGTACTGTTTGTTTTACTATACAGTGTGGTTCTAAATTTTTCATCTGTGGATCAAACCATGTAGTGTGACCATTCGTTGTAAAACTACTGAACAGTACTGTGCTGTGTTGTATAACAGTTTGGTTTTAGTTTTTTCCTCTACCGAGGAAACAGGGAGTTTCAACAATTCTTTAGAAAGTTATATGCACTGTGGAAATTTTAATGGAATTGCATGCTTTTTTTTCTTTCTAGGGAACTTTCTGATAACAGAATCACTTCAATTGCGAATGGAACATTTGTTGGTATCACCTGCTCAGGTTCTTGCTCAAGGACTCGGCGTAATAGAATATGGTAGTTATTTATGGTTTAATAATTTGTGCTTATTGACTAAGGGGGAGGGCCGGACGGGAAAATATTTTGCTTTGATTCACGTACGGACCGAGCGCAGCGAACAAAAACAACAAGAACAAGAATTTCGCAATTCATCGAAAAACTTGACTTATTTGTTCAGTGTTTTGTTTTGTATTATTAACCACGGACCGGTTAGCTCAGTTGGTAGAGCACCGGACTACCGTGCGGGAGGTTGCGGGTTCAAACCACGACGGACCAACACTCAGGGTCTTAAAAATAACTGAGGAGAAAGTGCTGCCTTTGTAATGACATCTGTAAATGGTTAGACTTTCTAGTCTTCTCGGATAAGGACGATAAATAAGGACGATAAACCGTAGGACCCGTCTCACAACACTTGTTCGTAATAATCTGTGGGACGTTAAAGAACCCACACACTGTTCGAAAAGAGTAGGGGACGTAGTTCCCGGTGTGGTGGTCTATCTCTACGTCTGGTTTCATCTGACAATTCATGCATGGGTTGGGTGGGTGGGTGAGATCATATATGGACTGATCATAGCGGCAGCCAGAGGCGCCTTTACATGCTGACGTCCGATCTCACCCAAAAGAAGTGTAAAGCGCCTTTGAACATATTCATATAAAAAAGTGTACTATATAAATTCATTATCATTATTATTATTATCATTATCCTTATCATTATTTCGCAACAAAGCCGAACAAGTGGACTACGGTCGGACAGCGTTTTTCAGACCGGCTCGCGTCAACCCGTCAGGTCCTACATACGTCAGCTTTTGCTATAGTTTCATTTAGGATTGCGCGAGCGGGGCCGGACGGATCATGTGATAAACATGTGATCATGTGACAATATTTTTGTCTTAGGATGAAAGTGCGCTGAGATTGTGAGGCAAAATGTGCTCCTTGTAATACGCATGAAAAGTGCTCAGGTTTGATTGGCCAAGAGCAGCTCAATGTTTTGAAATCTAGGTTTACAGCAATCGATTGAACTCTATGCAAGTAACAAGTTATCTCATTTGCTACTCGTACAATGAAGGATGTGTAAGAAAGAGTCAATTCTCGATTTTGATTGGCTAAGAGAAGTTCATTGTTTTGAAATCTAGGTTTACAGCAATCGATTGAACTCTATGCAAGTAACAAGTTATCTCATTTGTTACTCGTACAATGAAGGATGTGTAAGAAGGAGTCGATTCTCGATTTTGATTGGCTAAGAGAAGTTCAGTGTTTTCAAATAGAGGTTTGTGTCAGTCAGTGAAAAAATTGGGAATAACAAGCCGTCTGTTGTGCTGCTAGTACAATGTGGGATCAATAGCACGAGTGAATTTTTTAATACTGCAAATCTCACTCGTCTCTCGGTCTCATGCAGTTTTGAGATCTAAAAAGCATTGAAACGCTGCTTATATATTGTAAATGTTATGTATATGTGTCTATTAGTGTCATTTTTGTGTGAATTATGGTTGTGTTGATTATGTATGGGTTGGGAATGTATTGTACCTGCACTGTAAATGTTCAATTTAGTTTTTTTTAATCCAGCGTCCCTTATTTTCAGCTATTTTAGTTATTTCAGGGTGATGGTACTTTTTAAATTATAATAATTGCTTCTGTCCAGTAAGTTATTCTAAAAAAATTGATTGGGTACAATAAATTGTTGTTTTTTTGGTAATGGACTATCGTGTTTATTTATCGTAATTTAACTCGAAACTATAACGATTACCCAAGCAGATCAGTTGGCGGTTCGACTTTGTTTTCACCAAAGTTAGCCTACTGAGAACAGTGGGAAACCCACAAGACTTGAAACGTGTAACTGTCGTTGAATGTCTTCAAACCACAGCTTGTCCACTTTCAATCTTCCAAGTACCATATTTGGAAAGCAATAGAAACCAATTGAACCAATCAGTGGCAAGCAGTTTCCAAATATGGTACTTGGGAAATATTGAATCTGGACACGCTGTGAACGCGAGTTACATGTTTCAAGTCTTGTTGGTTTCTGGTATAGGAAAAAGGAACTCAATATTCCTCTGTCAATTCTGTTTGTTTTTGTTTCATGCAGGGACTTTGGTAACAACAGAATATCTACTATAGAGTCTGGAGCATTCAGGAACATAAGGGGTGCAGGATGCACAATGTAATTATTTCCTATTTCATGACTGGTGTAAAATTATTGTATAATCAAGAGAGATTATGCATGTCTAATTTCATTACCAGAGCCGTCACAAAGC
>OX453283.1:26155827-26183327 GCA_949710005.1 Ricordea florida | reverse complement strand
GTTACAGTAAAATGACCGAAATATAGCAGCTGAGGGACCAACGTTAGGTATCCATCTCAGAGATCTATCTGTCTTAAAGAGAGTTCAGTTACAGTAAAATGACTGAACAATAGAACTGAGGTACCAACATTAGGTGTCCATCTTAGAGAGCTGTCTGTCTTAAAGAGAATTCAGTTACAGTAAAATGACTGAACAATAGAACTGTAGTACCAACATTAGGTGTCCATCTTAGAGAGCTGTCTGTCTTAAAGAGAGTTCAGTTACAGTAAAATGACTGAACAATAGAACTGTAGTACAAACATTAGGTGTCCATCTTAGAGAGCTGTCTGTCTTAAATAAAGTTCACTTACAGTAAAATGAGTTCTTGATAGACTCTTGACTGTAAAATGACTGGGCAACAGAACTCAGGTACAAACATTAGGTGTCCATCTTAAAAGGAACTGAGGAACCAACATGAGGTGTCCATGTACAAACATTAGGTGTACATCTTAGAGAGCTGTCTGTCTTAAAGAGAGTGAAGTTACAGTACAATGACTGAACAATAGAACTGTAGTACCAACATTAGGTGTCCATCTTAGAGAGCTGTCTGTCTTAAACAGAGTTCAGTTACAGTAAAATGACTGAACATTAGAACTGTAGTACAAACATTAGGTGTCCATCTTAAAAGGAACTGAGGAACCAACATGAGGTGTCCACCTTAGAGAGGTGTCTGTCTTAAGTTCAGTTACAGTAAGAATAGTGAAATATAGCAGCTTAGGGATCAATATTAATTGTCTGTCGCAGAGAGGTGTTTATTTTAGAGAGTTCCCAAACCACGATGCTGTAATAATTTTTCCACCAGTATAAAACAGACCGCCAATGTGTTTGTTTTGTTTGTTCAGGGAACTTAGTAACATGCAGTTAACAACTCTGGAGACGGAGTCATTTCGGGATGTTACGTTCACTTGGGATCTGTAAGTAGCTTTTGTTATCAGAGACTAACTGTGACCATTCTTTGTAAAGCTACTGAACAGTACTGTACTGTGGTTCTGTTTGTTTTACTATACAGTGTGGTTCTAACTTTTTTCATCTGTTGATCAAACCATGTAGTGTGACCATTCTTTGTAAAGCTACTGAACAGTACTGTACTGTGGTACTGTTTGTTTTACTATACAGTGTGGTCCTAACGTTTTCATCTGTGGATCAAAACATGCCGTGTGACCATTCTTTGGAAAGCCACTGAACAGTTCTGTATACTGTGGTACTGTTTGTTTTACTACACAGTGTGGTTCCAACTTTTTCATTTGTGGATCAAACCATGCAGTGTGACCATTCTTTGTCAAGCTACTGAACAGTACTGTACTGTAGTACTGTTTGGTTTACTACACAGTGTGGTTCCAACTTTTTCATTTGTGGATCAAACCATGCAGTGTGACCATTCTTTGTAAAGCTACTGAACAGTACTGTACTGTAGTACTGTTTGGTTTACTATACAGTGTGGTTCTATCTTTTTCATATGTGGATCAAACCATGCAGTGTGACCATTCTTTGTAAAGCTACTGAACAGTACTGTACTGTAGTACTGTTTGTTTTACTATACAGTGTGGTTCTATCTTTTTCATCTGTGGATCAAACCATGCAGTGTAACCATTCTTTGTCAAGCTACTGAACAGTACTGTACTGTAGTATTGTTTGGTTTACTATACAGTTTGAATTGTGCCCATTGTCTAGTTTCTCTTGTATATTACAGTATTTCTCTTTTTCTTTTTCAGTGAACTAAACAACAACCAGATTTCTACGCTTGAGGAAAATCCCTTTTTATCAGTTACTGTAATCAACGGAGCAATGTACGTATAACTCTTATTACATGAAACTGTTCGTCAAAGGATCGCTACGAACGTTTCTTATCGAGTAGCTACTTTGAGTTAACTGAAGTGAAGCAGTCGTAAACCGCGCGGGCTTGATACTTGTTGTTTACTGGTATAGCCTATGTAGTGTTTGAACGACCAATCAGAGCACGCGATAGTACCTATCTCCTGGTTTGGAAAATGCTAATAGTAATTTTGTGAACTCCATACAAAAATTTCAACACACTGACTGGCAAAGGGCACGTCAGCTGATCGCAAACAGTGCAGAAACTTTAAATGGGTGCAAAAGAAGTTACGTAAGTGAAGAAACATGAATTTGCAGATAATATAATGCATGCCAGAATTTTAACGCGCTGATTGGCTGAGAACACGTCAATTAATCCCCAGCAGTGCAGAAAGTTGAAATTGTATATGAGATGTACTTTAGGTGTATATTATATGCGTGTATATTGATGGGCTCCTAATATTATTAACAACAAATGTGTTTGAGCAGCAATTTTTATTGGTAATCAACTGGCTTCAAGTGCAAATTGGAATAGAGCACTCGTAAATTTTTCAAAGACTACAAATTGCATTCGCCCTTCAGGCTTGCGCGATATTTTCAGTCCTTCGACTGCAATTTGGAATAGCTATTCACTCGTTAATTTTTCGAAGCCTTGTGCTTATTTATTCCACATTGGATGGTTTGATTACCATTACTAACTGAATTTCAGAGAGTTACAGAACAACCTCCTTCAAGCCATCACTGCGAAAATGTTCGGAGATTCTGGCTCGTCAATTGAGATCCTGTGAGTATTCTTATCAGTAATTCTAGATCAAGTAAAAACGTATGCATTGCAACCAGGTGAACGATCGCACGTAGGTGAATACCACTGTTGTTTAGGTTAATGGATGTGAAAGTTAAAACCTTACGTTCCGATACTCCTGCCTGGTGTCTTTCTTATGGGGAATTTGATTGGTCCCAAAAAATGGCGTGGTCTTCCCTAACCAATCACTGCTTTTCAAAGTAAGATTATCAAGTCAGTTGGGATTGTGAACCTTGTTGTGTTCTATTTGAATTGTTTGTCTCACGGCATTGCTAACTATAGCGAAAAATAGGCAAGTAGTCGGACCTTTTTCCGTACCTATCGCCTTTCCACGATTTCATTACTTTTACATATTCTCTTCTGAGTTGAAAAACAAATCGATATAAAAGTAACAAAATATGAACTCTAGTGTCTTTCCTATAGGAATGTCATCCAAATATAGGACGGCCGCTGTAAAGTTGTTGATCCTAGGCTGATTTACTCCACAATTCTTCGCGGTGAGGGAATTGTGATTGGCTAAATACTAGGCACGCGCGGATTGGCTCCTTCACTCACTTACTGGTGTTTCCTTTGACATATTGGCCCCTTGCATTATTACCTCCGCCAAGGAGGTTATGTTTTCACGCCTGTCTGTTTGTTTGTTTGTTTGTTTGTCTGTCTGTTAATCGTTTTACGCAAAAACTAATCAACGGATTTGCACCAAATTTGGTGGAAAGGTCGCAGATATACCCAGGATCAATCGATTAAAAGTTGGGATTTATCCGGATTAAACTCCGGATCTCAGATCCAGATGAGTGTAATATCAGGTGTATATATGTGGCGGGGCGAAGGTATGCGCTCTACCGAGTGCCCTTCTAGTTTCATATGCAGTAGCCAAAAAATCCTGTGTTAAGCGGTCACCCTAGGGAAATAGCCTGGTGATCGTTTAATAGAGGTGAATTACAATAGAATTACTTATTTGTGAATTCCAAACGGTGGCCGCGTCCGCTTAATAGTGGTGACCGTTTAACACTGGTCAAATTTACAGTAAATATGGGAAGTAAATTTCGGGAAATTGATAGGTAACCACTTAATGGAGGTATTGTGGGAGTAGCACCATCTCCCTTTAACCTTACGTTGATATAACTTACTTTATCAATCTATTTAATTATCTCAATTTCTTGTGCTTAATAGAGGTTTGACTGTCTACTGACAACGAATTAAGTAGAGGATATTTCATGACTACGCGCAAAAATGACTCTTCAAGTATTTTGCAATTATTCACCGAAGTGGAGGTGAATAGTGGTGAATATTTACCTCGCCGTTTCGCGGCTCGGTAAGTATCCACCACTTTCACCGTCATTGACGTGAATAATCGTTTTAGTATATACCACAAAAGCTAAATAACTAGCGTTTATTCAAATAATTTCCTCTTCGGAAACCGGAACGGGAGGCCGTTTTGTTTCTCTTCGGCTGCTCGGAGGTGAATAGTACTTTGCTTATCACCTCCGAGCAGACCTATCAGAATGCGCGAAATTCACTATTCACTTGTGTGGTATGTACTAATGACTCATATTTTGTGACTTAGCGCAGCGAACGAGTGTAATATTTTTCAACACGAGAAGGGAAATTTTCGTATCTCCAAGCGACCATGCAATCGTCTTTTCATTGTATAACATTTCTCGGTATAATCGAGTACTGAGGTGTAGCAAATCGATGAAGAGGTTACCACGACAGTTATAACACACTTGTGCAGATATCATTGATATCAGCACATGGGTGATATCGTTTATATCCACACGTGTGATATCATTGATATCAATTTGCTATCACTCGGTATAAAATAAAGTGATTTATTATAGTTAGAAACTTTGTTTTATTTTTGCAGAGATCTCTCTAATAACCAGATCCAGTCTTTACATGAAGATGCTTTTCTCGGAGCAGCAATTGATGAAATGTAAGTGTATATAAACATTGCTGTTTGTATAGGTAATCACATGATTTCGAGTGCAATTTGGGATAAATCAGCACGAGTAAATTTTTCAAAGGCTAACCAAATTGCACGAGCCCATAGCGCGAGTGCAATTTGTAGTCTTTGAAAAATTTACGAGTGCTGATTTATCCCAAATTGCACGAGACAAATCATGTGATCACTTCACTTGACTTGTTACTAATATACATGCAAAAATTTAAGTTCAACTTTCTGCCCTCAATTTCAACTTTTTGCACTCAATTTCAATTTTCTGCACTGTTTGGGATTAATTGACGTGCTCTCAGCCAATGAGCATGTTGAAATTTTTGCATGTATATTATTATATGGGAAAAGACAGACTTTGCAGAAATAACCGTAAGTTACTGTTATTGAAGTCACGTAAAACGACTGACAACGATGACATACACATGATCATTCCCGATGACTTTCCGACAATTTTCCAAACACTTTAACGAGGACATAAGCTGTCCTTTGAACAAAATATCTCTTAAACGAAATTCCATATCTATTTCAAATACTTTAACCATATATTTGAAGAAGTTGTAGTGTTTGCATGCGAGGCTACGCATGAGATGTAAATGTTGAAGGCCGCAAGGCACTACGGGATAGGGGGAGAGAGACGGCCATTTTGTAAGCGTGTTCTACCTTGAAATTAAAGTAAGCTATTTACTTAGTCATCCGTTTGTCGTGGCTTACATCCGACGTAGAATATAACAGAAGTGATCCTAGAAACTGAAAAAAAATTAATTCTGCATTTGAGCTATGAAGCATTTTTAGGTGGGGGTAGGGGTTAGGGGCTGAGTAGCACTGAATGTCTCTTATGTTTTATTTTTGTTTCCATTTCAGAAAATTGTTAAACAACAGACTGGTGACATTCCCTTCAAGAACCTTGAGTAATCAAAATCCTGTGGTTCTGTAAGTTACTCCTTTGCTCTTGGTTTTCAACCTGGGAGTTCTCACTGAACAGTACTGTGCTGTGGTACTGTTTGTTTTACTGTACAGTGAGGTACTAACTTTTTCATCTGTGGATCAAATCATGCAGTGTGACCATTCTTTGTAAAGCTACTGAACAGTACTGTACTGTGGTACTGTTTGTTTTACTATACAATGTGGTTCTAACGTTTTCATCTGTGGATCAAATCATGCAGTGTGACCATTCTTTGTAAATCTACTGAACAGTACTGTACTGTGGTACTGTTTGTTTTACTATACAGTGAGGTACTAACTTTTTCATCTGTGGATCAAACCATGCAGTGTGACCATTCTTTGTAAAGCTACTGAACAGTATTGTACTATGGTACTATTCCTTTTATTATACAGTGTGAATTGCGCCCATTGTGTAATTTTTCTCTTATGATTTTGAATTTTTGTTCCTTTTTGTGGTTAATTAACTAACATTTCTTGTTTCAGTGATTTATCAAATAACCAGATTCCAACGATTGAACCCGGAGAATTGGATAGTTTCACAAATCTAGAAGAACTGTAAGTTCCCTCCATGACTTCTCTTTTGGTGAACTATTACACCGTTTATGAACTCTTTATTACACAATTTATTACAACCATTTTTATTTACTCTTCAGTATTCTTCAAGCAAACAGCATTACCGCTCTAAAAGCAGATTTGTTCAAGTCTCAGTCAAGTCTTAGAATCTTGTAAGTCATTGTATTGTAATTTATATATGTTATTTACCGGGCGTGTGGTCCATATGGGAAAAAGCTGTGCCCGAGGTCTTTATTACGGCCCGAGACACATGTGTAATATGTTACCAACTTGCTATCACTGGATAAACCAGTCAATTTTACATAATAAATAAAACTATGTGGTATACCGCGTTCTTGCAGTTCGATTAAAATGATATCACACTCGTGTTTTCCAACAGTCGAAGATAACTTTCGTGTCATCCATTTATCATACCACACGACATTTTGAGAGTGTAAACACACAGTAAAACGAGTGCAAATATGACACAACATTTTTATTATGTGAACTTATCTGTGCAAAAACTTGGTCATCAAAATCTGAGATACAAGCAGGTCGTTTCCCGTTATTTCCCAAATTATCTTTAAGGAAACGCCATTCATTCTACAAAGTAGTCATATGTTGACCCATCATGATACAGTTAAGACAGCAGAAAATAGCAAATCTTTATACGCCATGTATGTCCTTTTCACCTCAGCCAACGGAGTTGGACGGAGGTTATGTTTTCACCGGAGTTTGTTTGTTGTTTGTATGTTAGCATCCTAGCGTCCACATCGCTCAACCAATCGTCACCAAACTTGGTCAAAACATTGGCAATGAACTGATATAATTTTGGGGTATCTAGGTCAAAGGTCAAGGTCAAGGTCACGGGAAAACGATTTTCCCCGCCCTTGGGTGTAGTCACTCAACCGGAACAGAACTGTTTCCATGAACCCTACTCACTGCCCCTTGGGTATAATTACTCAACCAGATTATTCCCCGGCAGTATATGCTGTAGTGCTTTCAAAATAATGGGCGCTGGCGGAGGTCTTCGCTCTCGGAGTGCTCTTGTTTTCCATTATTTTACTGTTCGTCTTTTACTTTAGGGACCTTCGTCAGAATTCTATTGGTCAGGTACAGTCGGGGTCATTTAACGGATTAACGGCCATACGCACAATGTAAGTAAGGTTTTCTATGATCCTGTCCCATCCAGTGTGTCTGTTGATTTTTAGCCTTCCCTAACAGTACTGTGGTACTGTTTGTTTTGTTATACAGTGTGGTTCTTACTTTTACATCTGTAGATCAAGCCAAGCAGTGTGACCATTCTTTGTTAAGCTACTGAGCAGTACTGTACTGTGGTACTGTTTGTTTTACTATACAGTGTGGTTCTTACTTTTTCATCTGTGGATCAAACCATGCAGGGTGACCATACTATGTAAAGCTACTGAACAGTACTGTACTGTGGTACTGTTTGTTTTACTATACAGTGTGGTTCTAACTTTTTCATCTGTGGCTCAAACCATGCAGTGTGACCGTTCTTTGTAAAGCTACTGAATAGTACTGTACTGGCGAGTGGAAAAAAAATATTTGGCGACTGAAATTTTGACGAAAGGCGCCAATTGGCGACCAAAAGATTATAAAAGAAATTTACTTGGAAAATCAATCGATGTTTCGTCGAATTATCAAAAGTAAAAACGACGGTATCACCGGTCTTTCTCTTTCTCGCCGTTCCGCTACTCGATACGAATGTGTAAACCTAAATTGAGCGTGAACTGGGAAGAAGCCAAACTACTTCCTGTACCCTGCTGAGGAGCGGAACTTACATCCACCCCGACAGAAGCTGACAGAGACAGTTCTCTGTAGTAGTTGCAAAAGGCGGATTCTGGGCCAATTTGGGCGTGGTCAATTTCTTTAAGGGCGTGGTCGATTTTGTCAAAAGGGCGTGGTCGATTTTGTCGGGGGACTGGTTCGGCTCGGCCAGAATTTTTTGGGTGTGGTCGAGTTTTTTTGTGCATAATTAATTAGTTGGGTTTCAACCTTGTTTGATTTTTGATCGATGATTTTCTTTAAGGGTGTCAATTTTTTCTTCGGGAGTGTCAAGTGGATGGGTGGGGTCGGGGGTGGTAAAGTGGTATTTTAGGTTGAGGATGGTAGCGAGTGGCATACGATTGTGAAATGGCAAACATGAACACAATAATGGTTGGCATGGCAACGTCTTTTGATTTTGTTTATGATAATGAAGATCGTTTACGAGTTAATGATTTTCTAGAAGAAAACAAATCAGACATATTACATAGGGTCTCTAGGTTTGATCGATGTTTTGTTGAGAAGGTTCGTTTTGTATTTACTATGGCTTATTTTCCTATAGATGATAATGAGATAGTATATGAATATTCAAAAGACTTTGACAAGTTGTGTATTGATGACATCGTTAAGAATTTATGTAAGGGTGCTGAAGATTTAGCCTGTGGAATGGTAGATTTTGATCTTGAACAGCCATATTCTACCGGTGATCTACTTATCGGAGATCTTTCAGTTAACGTGTACATAAGTTTCAAAGAGGAGTTGTTATATGAAGCTTGGAAGGGTATACACAGACGTATTTTCCGAAATGATATTTGGGAAGAGTTTATGTCTGTGGCATGGCATCCAAGTAGATTTGTATTTTGGTGTCTTGATGTGGAAGAGTATCAAGAGTTGAAAGAGCGTTGGGGGGCTCATTGGTAATCATGCATGATATTTTTGTAACATGGATCGTGTTACAAAAGTGTAATTGATGGTCGATGGTTATACTGTAGTGGTATACACAATGGATTGTGCTCAAGCTAAACCAAGAAAACGTTGTCCACATGGCAGACAGAAAAGCAAGTGTAGAGAGTGTGGTGGTTCAGCTTTTTGTACACATGGTAAGCGGAGATGTAGAGAATGTAAACCTCATTTGTATTGTATACATGACAAATATATATGTAAAGAATGTAAACCTCATTTGTATTGTAAACATGGTAGAATTAAGACTAATAATAAGAAATGGATGTGTCATATGTGTAGTGGAGATTATATTTGCCGTCATTATAAGCCAAGAAGGGATTGTGAAGAGTGTGGGCCCTTATAAGTTATCAACAGACATTTGTAACGCGTTTCACGTTACAAAAGTTCACTTAATCATCAGACATAGACGACTATAACCTCTCTCTTGTATTTCTTGGCTATCTTAATGGCTGATTTAGTACCTGGTGAGTAGTAACGAGAAGGTAAGGCCAATACATGCGTCACACACTCCATGATAGCTCTATTGCGAATTGGCCCGGCCGCTTTGCCATAATAGTCCCATTGAGGTTCAAACACCTTGAATGGGATTTCCTTTTCAATGGCAAAATCTCTGGCCAGTTCATCAACCCCTTCTGCACCCCCAGACACAATCAATTGTATGTCTGAGAGATCCCGCTTCCATTTCTTGAGGGCTTTGTGTATTTCTAGTTTCAAGAAAATATAGTCAGTGAAGTATCTACTGCCAACGATTGCCAGTGATGTCATGATTTAAGAATTGATGTGATTTATGAATTGTGTATCTCAATTTTTATCTGAATACCATCCAAGCGGTAATTCCAACTCCAATGATTAATAGTATCAGGTTGGTTTCATGATCACCAGTTGTTTCTTCTGGTGAAGATTCTTTGATTACAGGTTTAGGATCAATCTTTGGTGTTGGTTGTTTAGTCTCTGCAGCTGCATGTGGCAACTTGACTTTTGAGGATCCCAGATTATGGCTGATTCCCACAGTCTTAGTCTTCAAGTTTATGTTTGTGTTGACACCAAATTTCATGTTATCAGTGGCCTTCATGAGGTTGTTGTTATACCCAACTACACTCTCTGTGTTTATGATCATGTTACTGGGCATTAACCACACTCCAGGAGCAATGGCCAAATCAAGCCTTAACTTAGCTTCTTGGGTAGCCAGCTGATACCTTTGGATCGAACTTGAAATGTCATTCTCGATCACACTACTCTCAAACAGAGCCAAGAATTCTTGTTGAGTCTCGATCGCTCCACCACCAGTGCCCACAATCGAATTTCTAGTGTTGACTTGCGCCCCCAATACACAGTAAACAAAGGCTTCAGCAGATCGGTTCAACCTTCCAAGTCCAGCTTTGGTGAGTCCATAGCCACTAGTTGGTATGAACCAGGCATATTTGTAATCAGCAAAGTCATCATTACGGATGAATGAGATGAGGTCACCCTTTTCCTTCTTACCCCCATCATCAGCAAATTTACCACCTTCACCAGGCCATTGATCAGCCTCTTCATCATAATTCCTTACCATATGGACATTTTGGTATCCTCCACCTACTCCATGGTATCCAGCACCATAATCAAGGAATATATCACCCAAACCCCCGTTTCTTCCACCTTTCCATCTGAAATCGGAATTAGTATCGATCCCAAATTCAGCGCATAGTCTTTGATAAGCAACTTTACTGTAAGGGTTGTTGTTTATTATAAAAGGTTGCTCATCAGGCAGTGGAAGACTCAATTCATATAATATCCGTCTTATGGTGAAATATACATGAAACTTAATGAAGCTACTCACGACTTTGGGATAGTTGAGGCTCTCGAAGGGGCTTATTCCACAACCAGAGGTCGCACACCACACTGCAAAGTTCAGCTGTTGAGGCCAATAGTTCATATCGGGCGCGTTCAACCACTTTCGACTTTGTTTACCAAACTTGAAAGTCACAACTTGGGAGGTAAATACGTTACGCATCTTGGCGGTGAATTTTTTCGTATTGGACACGTATATATCCAATGATGTCAGCATGCTTGTGGTATTACTTGTGGGGTCATCAAAGTCAATGGCAGGTATTGGGTAAGATCGATTGGTTGTGGTCAAGGTCTTGGGGAATGAGCTCAATGCATCATCATTCAATCCTAAGTCTATCCATAGCAGTCTTTTCAAACGGGGTGACAGGTCTTCAGTCCATGTCTTGCCAGTGGGGTCATCATAAGACATGATTGTTGTCCCATTAACTTTCCACCTAATGTAAACACCATATTGATCAGTCACAAATACGAATTGGTCACGGTCAGCCTTTGGATATCTATTTCTGAAGTCATTGAGTAAGCCCATCTTCTATCCAGAATTTGGGTAGAAGGGTTCAAACTTTTAAGCCATTAGTTAAACGTAACATCATCAATCAGATTCAAAATTTTTACGTTCTTTTTCATACCAAAGTTTCATAGCTTCATTGATTTCTTTGTTATTTCTGAAAGAAGAATATGTAGACTTGTATTGTTCTTCAGTGATTTTTCGATCTTTGTCATTTATCACATCATACATTAAAACAAACTCTAAAGTTTTGATTTTCTCTCCAAATGTATATTTTGGATTTTGGATATTCATTAAATCCACAATAACACGTCCTAAAGATTTACATTTCTCTTCACTGGATTGTCTATTAGCCATGATTATGTTCTTAGTATAACCACCTTGTAAGTCTATTTGAATTAGTATTTGTTTTGCTCATAAATTATAGTTATGGTCCTCCTTTTAGTTCTTTGAGGATTTCTTTGCGTACTCTCTGCCTCAATACCACTGTGTCCTCTCCACTCATATTTTTTTGAGCTTTAGCCCTTATTTCAGCCTTGAGCTTTTCAAAGTTCTTGAGTTCTTCTATGATCAATGAGAACTGCTCATCAGAGATCTTATTGTCACGAAGGGCTTTGGAAACCAGATCTTCAATGGTGTTTATTTTGGATTTGGCCAGTGTGATGGTGTTTTGATGCTTCACAGCTTTCTTGGACAGGTTCTTGGATATCTGTTGACATGCTATGGATGCACAGACAAATACACCACTTACTACTCCCAGTGGCACAGATGCGATGATTCCGACTCCACTAAGAGATGTGCCCAATCCACCAGCTGCCAAAATGCAGGATAATATACCACAGGTCGAGCTTGCATTCATTAATACACCCTTGGATCGGTTGTATTTTTTGAGTACTGTCTCATAGTGGCTTAATTCAGACTTTAGCTTGTTCAAAGCATCACAACATTGCTGAAGCCTGAATGATGGTCCATCAGTGGGGGTTGGAGGAGGTGCAGTAGCCTCTAAGTTGGGATATATTGTCTTATATTCACCCATTTTGGAATGATTATGACTTACTTTTAAGATGTTATCCAAATCTTAAACTTAAAGTGATGGGAGAACCCTTCAGATCAAGTTTCTCCCATCCAATGTCGAGGATGCTTAAGTCGAAGTGGTTTATGGGGCTCTTATGTTTTTGAACTGGAATGGCTGGGTAATCCTGTGATGGTATGTTGGCAAGGAGGTGGGAAGGGGAGAGTTTCACAGGTTCCCCGGGTCGAGTCTTATTCATATATGACGACTTATTGTCCACTATACTACACAAAAGTCTCAGTGGCTCCTTAATCTGTATGTTTATGGGGTACAGCTTTCCAGGGATGACGGTTTCAGGCACCCCAAGAGCAACTTGTAGTCCTCTCGTAAGTTTAATGTTGAAACTCTTGTTGGAATACAGGTAATCAACAGTGTCGGTCTCAATGATCGATAGTTTGGCCCTATCGGCATCGTCCAGAAGGATTGCGTGTATATCACGTAGAGAGTATGTGCCGGGTTGAATTATTATGATGGGTCGATCTTCCTTGAGAAAGCCCTGTCGATCCTTGAAGTTGCCCAATCGTTTGGGTATAATACAGTCGAGGAGTTGTATCTCCCGAACCTTTTCTAGTGGGGGATCCAAATACACTCTGGTTTCAGACTCGTACATAGTAATGCTCAACATTTTGTTTGGTTACTCCTTCTTCACCTTTAAATTTCTATAATCAGCATCTGAGAGGAATCGAGTTTTGATGATGCCACAGCTGGAACATTTACACTTCATCATCGGCCTTCCTTTGGATGTTTTGGCAAAGGTTTCACTACCAGGCACACAATCAGTCAGCTTTTTCTCTTTGATACAGTAAGTCTTCATTTGATTCATTTACGTTTTCTTTTTAACTCTTCTATGAAGTAAAGAACAACCGCCATTATTAATAGCCAAGCATGTTTCCCTAGGAATGAGATGGCTTCTCCAGCAGTTTTGAATAGAAAGCTTACAATAGCGCCCACCATCCCAGGCAATAATTCACCAAGTTTCTTCCCAAGGGTTTTTAACCCATCACCAACGCCTTTGCCCAATCTCGAGAGCCCTTTGGAGAGGTTGGAGACTATAACACCAATGACCACTCCAACGGCACTCATGACAGCAAAGACTGTGAATCCGTATTTCTTGAAGATGGCCTTCACACGATCTCGCAATGACATTCGCTCCTGTATCTCTTCATTCTCACCCTCCAGGTTAGCTATATCCTCCTCCTGCTCACCGATTTCCCTCTCCAGAGTCTCTATTTGGCTGTTGCATTGAGGACTGCCCCTCCAAGCATGATTGCTATAGTCGCCATTTAATAACTTGGGTGTCTTATTCTTAAACAATTTCAGCGCATGCGTAGTGCGTTTTCAGCGCATGCGTTTTCCTCTGTGTTGCTGACCACGGGCTGACTTTCTATGACTCTAGGCTGTGGTGGATTGAATAGTGTTGGTACATGCAGATTAGCTATCCTATCTCGATAGTTTGTCCATAGGCCATAGGCGGCGAGGCCAATTGCACTCATGGACAGAAAAATAGTTTGAGACGATATATATTTTGGTATCCAATCACCCCCTCCACCAACAGAACTACCCTTCTCCTCTTCCTTTTCACTCTCTTCCCTTTCCTTCTTCTCCCTTTCCTCTTCACGTTTCAAAGCCTCTCTAGCCCTCTTGTTCTTTTCCGATAACGTTTTACCAGCCTGAACTCTCTTGGGGTCTTTGACCTTTGTTTTGACAGAAGGCTCTCTAGTGATCTGCTCAACCTGACTTGTTTCTTCAGCCATATTGTTGTGAATTAATCTATTGTAAGCTTTAAGTCTCCTAGTAAGTTGTATACTAGGAAACTGTCACATACTTAGTCTTATTCTTACTCATCACCACTCTCTTCATCACCACTCTCTTCGTCACTACTCTCTTCGTCACTACTTGATGAAGAATCGTTATCGTACAGGAATGAGGTTTTGTTGTACTCAATTCGTGTAAGTTTAACTTCTCTCACACGTAATTGAATAGATGCTCCAAATGGAGTATTTCCATGACCACCAAAAAATATACCTTGTAAATCAAGAATTATTTTGGCAGTTGTTAAATCAGGAATATCACCAATGTCTGACAAAAACTCTCCAAATGGCTGTTCCTTGTCTTCAGAATCATATATCTTAGTCCAACACTTCATCTTCTTACCGTTGTCTTTGGTGTGTAATTTCAAGTAAGCTACTGGATTCCCCTTTGTGTTGTAGGTATATATGGGTTTCACTGCCGATGTCAGATCTTCACCGGCATTTTTACATGCGGATTTGGTTACCTTTGATGCTTTGGAATATCCATTCTTCAAAGATTTAGCCACTACATCTACCAAGGCGTCAAAGGTTTCAAAAGTGTACTTTTCAAGATCTGTAGGCTCCTTCACAGTTTCTTTACTTGTCATTGGGTATATGATTTGTAACCCATCCATGTTATCTATAGTCTTTTTGGTATCCTCAAGTCCAAATGGCCATGATCTTGAAATACTCCAAACGTTTTGTTCAGGTAACTCAATACATATTGGACGATTTACTTCCTTCTTGTCAGTGAAGTAAACTTTTGAGTATGCACCACCCCACTTGTTGGTTTTGGGCTCTCCAATATGGACCTTATTCCACTTCATTTTACGAGAAGGTTTTATCAAATAAGGTTTTGACAAACGAGTTTTCAATGATGATGAAGAAGCACTTGAGGATTGTGACATGTTTTTCGATCTCTTTCGAGTATGCCTTTGGACCTAAAAGTACCACATCCAATTTCAATTTTTTCTTCACCGAACAGTGTCAACTCCATCTTGATCTGAATTGGCTAGATCATAAAATGTGGTGGTAGGGGCGGGCTCTCTTAGTTTGAAATACTTGAGAGCGGTAATGGCTATTATCAGTAACGTAGCAATCGCACCACCATGTACTACTATTGATCCAGAAGCTTCTGACAGCCACTGCTTGATCAACTGATTGTTCTTCCAATCCTTTACCAAAGCATCTGGGTCATCTATTCCGCGGTAACCACTAAGACACCAGTTGACTAATCTGACCAATAGATGTAAAGGAGGATCAATTAGTCCGTCAGCCACATTCTTACCCGACACCATCTTGTACCTCTTATAATACTTCTCGACATCCTTATCCGATAATTTGTGTACATCGCCTAGTGTCATTTGCATACCAAGATACTCCTTGGTAGAGCCTAGACAAGCTAGTATGGAAAGCTCTTCTCTTTTGGATTTCAAATCATCATCGCTAATGGTTGGTGTTGATTGATGACTATCCACCACAGTTTCACCATTCATGATTTCTTCAGGAGTTGTCATGATTATGCCATAAGAGCCGGTATCTCTAAATAATTTTGGAATGGATGTCTAAGGGAGAAGGATAGCCTAGCATACTTTTCATTCTTAAGATGCTTCTTGTATTTTTTGCAAGTCTCAGCATCCAGATCCCCGCCATATTCTTCAAAAAGCATCTTCATCGCCGTTTGTGATGGATTGTGGAATGAGACCACGCAAGCTACATTTTCACGGAATGGTTTGACTATAGATGTCAGTTGCTGAGTGAGAACCCAGACTGATATCCCTATATGTCTCCCAGAGAAGGCCAAACCGATGAATTTGTTGGACCTATTCTTAAGGTCCTTGGAAACGGCACAATGATCCAATATTATGAGCGCATTCATACCTGAGAAGAACGATTCACAATCCATTAACAAATTGTTGATTTCGTCATGATCACTAGCATCTGGCGACAGTACAAAGAATCGTTTGTCCCCCTTGGCAAAGCCTCTATAAGTCTTGTTATGGGCATATGTTGGACAGATCAACACAATATAATCAAACACTTGCCTATAGTGGCCTCGAAGCTGCTCCACTATATATTGAGTCTTTCCGCAATCCGTGGGCCCAGTGATGATGCAATTGAATGGAATCATATCTTTGAGTTCATTCATCATTACTCAATACATTAACCCCTTTAGATTGATGTTTCTTCTCATGACAACGTGAGAAGAAAAACATACAGCAGCCTAATATTTAATCCCATCCTTCTCTGTAAGATTACCTTTTTGAATATTCATGACAGAGTCAGCAACAACGAACATATGACATGTAAGAACTCTAGTTCCTACCTTTTCTCTCTTAATTTCTAAAGCCACACCATCACGAGTACCAACAATGTAATAGCCATTTCCATGAATATCATTATCTGGATAAGTCCTCAAATCAATCCACAAAGCGAATTTATCTGTATAGAAATCAGCTTTCTTAATTGAATCACTAAGGCCAACTCGCTTAATTATGGATTGCCACAAATCAGTCGCTATCATACCTTTCAAATAAACTTTGTTGGGCACTCCATCTATGTCAATCTTGACTGATGTGATCCTTGGATTTGCAAAAATCTCAGAATCCCCAAGACCTTCCGCATGAGGGGCAGTGAAAAGACACAGTATACCAGTCATAGATCTCCTTGGCACATTAAGATGCTCATTTATCAAAACATCATTAGCCTCAGAAATTGTAAACGTTTTGTGAAGAAGTACTCTCTCATACGTAAATCCTTTTCCAATAGTGTAAGCCGAAACAGCCTCTCTTACTAAATAATCATCTGATATACACTGATACTCCATTTCCATGTTTATTAATTTATAACCAGGCGGTGCTTCACTGTTCGAATAAACTACAACATCGGAAACTTTAGCTAAAGTTAATTCAAATCTAAGTGGATGTGCTAATCCTCTTGGATAAAATATTCCATGATCTTTGAGGATTGTGTGATCTAATGGAATAGCATATCTAGTGTTATGAATCGTGGCTAAAGTATTATGCCTTGCTTTTGATGTATCTTTGTTCCCTGCATTGGTCCTAATCTTCCTTATGTTAATATCAGATATGCCCTGTCTTAATCTATTCTCACGATCTACCTCCGACAAAAACAAATCATGATAAGTCTTGAATAAATCAAATCTACTAAGATCCTCTATGATCTCACCACCAAATAGAACCTTATGTTGTGAAATTAGATTCCTTCCCAAATTATTAACAAGAGTGTTGTCCTTATGCCCGGTTACAACCATATCAAAAGTTATGTAGACGCTACCGGGTACAATCACTAAATTCTCACTCAATTTGGGTATTTCAATGTATAATGTCTCACCAGGTTCGGCTGATGATGGATTCATCGTGACCCTATTCAACGAAGTTTCTGCCTTCAACCCTTTGCGAGTCCTTGGAACACGATTGATATCAAGAATGTTTGATATTGAAGTCATTTTAAATGCTTATATTCTTGTTTGTAAATGATCGATGCCAACGTTTTAAATCGATTATATTACTCCACTGATGGATACTGGAAAGGATACTCAGCCGTACCCAAATTGGCCAAAGCAGCCAAAATTAGTGAAAAGGTCGCCAAAGAGTGGTTGGAGAAGCAAGCCTTGTGGCAAATTTATCTCCCAGCCCCCAAGTATATACCCAGACCACATTGGAGTGTGAATAAGCCTAATCAGATTCATCAGGCGGACTTGTTGTTTCTTCCTCACGATACAGTGAGAAGAAAAACATACCGCTATGCATTAGTCGTGATTGATATCGCATCAAGATACAAGGATGCTGAGCCATTGACCTCAAAGGAGAGTGGTGAAGTTGCCAATGCCTTTCAACGGATTTATTCCCGTAAGTTGAAGTGGCCACAAACATTAATGGTGGATCCAGGAACAGAATTCAAGGGTGATGTAACAACTCTTATGAATAAGCATCAAGTCACAATCCAGCGTAGTGAAGCTGGGAATCATAGAGCTCAAGCTTTTGTGGAGAGGGCCAACAAGACTCTAGGTGAGAAGTTATTCAGCCATCAATATGCTCAAGAGATGATTAGTGATACCCGATCCACAGTTTGGGTGAACAGATTGCCCGCCATCATGAAGACCCTCAATAGTGAAACCACCCGTATTACTGGTAAAGAGCCTGATGAAGCTTTGAAAATGGACTCAATTGACACTAAAACTCCAGACTACAAGCGACCTGTGGGGTTGAATGAGAAGAGATTACCTCCAGATGTTCAAGTCAGATATCTTTATGCCCCCGGTGAAGATGAAGGTGGGGACAAACGAAGGGCTACTGATCCCATATGGAGTCTTGAAGTCTATGATTTGGCCCGAACCATAATCGAACCGGGTCAACCAGTCTTGTATTATTTGAGTGGGGGTCCAAAACGAGGATTCGTTCGGGAAGAGCTTCAATTTGTACCTCAAGACACTAAATCACCACCTTCTAGCGTCCTGAAATGACCATGTGCATAAGTGTTTATACCATCGTCCATTATCACACGTTTATCGTCCTCGCGTGATAATGCAATCTTATTGATAGTTTCAGTATACATGTCATGATTATGACTCCTTATGGTGTTCATCTTCCGTCTATGGGATTGGCCACTGAAAAGACAAGTCTTGTAATCCTGGAAACTTATGCTTTTGCTGACCACTGCCTTGTTAACACCCTTACACTTCTTGACTTCCTTCTCCTTATCCGTCTTGAAAGCATACAGTTTAGCCCTCAGACCCACAAATTCCGTAATTTGTTCACCACCAGCCTCATCTTTGAACATCCCTCCAACCTTTTTGTTCACTCCGGTCTCAATCCCGGATGGATGGTCCCTTGGGTAGTTGCTGGTGTCAAATTTAGCCCTCACATCTGGACTGATATCCCTGTAAAAGTCCTCAGTCTCTATCACATAGGCTAAAGAATCTGTGTCTGTGAACAGCAACTTGGCCTTCTCCCCATACTTGGGCTTCATGTACCTATAATGGAAATCGTACATGACAGTCTTGCTCAGATCCAAAATGGATAAGCCTAAGTAAATGGGCTTATCAAAGACCAATCTCGTTCTCTTCATGTGGAAGGCGGTCAGATCCTCACAAAAGATGTTCCTATGATGGAAGTTTGGCTTCACAATCAACTTACGCGCTTTCTTCTCATCAGTGACCAACTGGATATCCACCCTCTTCCTAATGTTCTCCATGGTCTTGCCAAACACTGAGTTGTTCATCAACTTGAAGAAGTCCTTTTCGAAATCATTCTCAGCCTTGGCTCTCAAACTATTATTCAGATCAATATAAGACTTCAACCATTCCGACTCCTCGAACTTGATCCCTCTATGAACCTTGGTTAACTTCAACCCCAACGACAAAAACTGTTTCAGAGCTTCGTGGTGTAGAATGTACTTCTTCTTATCTCTCAAATTTGGAACCAACTTAACAACCCCATCAACATCCAACCTCTCTGGAGCCAATGGATAATCATTGTGAAGATCGTGTAACTCCAACGGGTACTCCAAGTCCACCTCTAATATACATGGATGGTTCCTCCAGTCTGCCAACTCTTGATCGTCCATTCATTCAAACCCATGGGTTGGTAAAGCCTTGGTCATTGCGTAGCCATAGAGCCCATTAGCATCCAAATATGTGATGTACTTTGTAGGCAGCCTGGGATTATAATTCTTCATATATCGATTATTGGCCTTCCCATACCTCGTCGAGATCGTTGATATTCCACCTCTGATACCATTCTCTACCATAATCAGCATATCGGGATCCCTCAAAAGCTCCAACTCAACCTTGGTGATCTTCAATGTAGCATCCCAAGCCAATCCAGGCGCAGTATAATGCCATGCTGGATCCAACCCGTAATTCTTCATACAAACCCCTCTGAAGTTCTCAAAGACATCAGCCAACAGAATCACATCTGTTTTGAGATACAAGTCATGGTAATCCCTAAAACTTCTCATACCAAAGGTCTCCCACACGTTTCCAGCATGTTGATAATCCTCATCTGATATGTCAGTGTCGTATAATACCGAATAGAACTCGTCCTTGGGTGGTAGGCTAGACACTTGTAACTTGTCAAAGCCATCAAACCAATCATATGGAAACACTCCCTTCCTAGCCAAAAGATCAAAGTTTGCTTCTTCATAGTATCTCGAGAGGTTTTCCAGAGACTCTCTCGGCAAGTTGTCAGCCAATCTAGCCAAACCACTTGCCATGAACCTAAAACTGTCTATAAATCTAATGGTGCGTTTAATCTGAACCTCCTTCTCCTTACCATCATCCCCTTCTGCCTTCTTCATGAACTTTTCAACCACAATCTCTTTGGTGAATGAGATGTACTTTTCATCGTTGAGTGGAATACAATCAATCTTACCCTCTGATACTCCCATCTTCTTGATAAACAAATGGCTATCGTATCCAGACAAGTTGTGGAATATGACTGGGAAGAACTTGGGGGTGCTGAATTCCAGGTTGCATTTCATGTGGGCCGCTCCTCTGTACCTACCTGTAAGATGACAGTGGTCAACCACCTTATCATTCCCCAGTTCACCCTCACAAATATGGCAATGAGTAGCCTTTCTATGCTTCCTATTATCGCCATGATTCATTACAACCTTCTTTTCAGTCTTGAATTGATCATAGATCTTTTTTATGTCCTCCTCCAAGCTTTCCTGAAACATTTGTGGTATGTCATCCTCAGGTGAGTCGGCTGTTCGCATCACCAACTTGGGCTCAAAGACCTCATCATCGAAACACTTGATAAGGTAACAGAAACCTGATGGCTTATGCTTCTGATACTGATTTGTGAAGCTATACCTGTCATCCGGGAAACAAGTGTCCAACTTCTCCGTGAAACACTCAAAATCAGCATAGATCACAAATGGCACTTGCATCTTTCGTCTGTGATTCGTGAAAGTAATGTACTTTGGGCTGCCATCCTCTTCCATGGGCATCTGGACTTTGACTGCCTCGTTGTTTAAACAATACTCCATATGTTCGTCCAACGACTTTTCAGAATTGAATGAGTTTAGGCAGTTATCACAATAGAAACGGGCACCCTTATTCTTATTATACTCTACAAGTCTTGACATGTTTTTGATCCAACAGTAGTGATTTGTCTCATCGTTTGATATCAAGAGTAGGTTTATCTTTTCCACCCCTGACTTGTTACTACGCCTGATTAGGGTTGGCCCACCATTCTCATAACCGAGGATGTTGATCCCATATGGGTTCTGCCTTTCAAATCTATCTATCTGGGTTGTACTAAGTGCTGCCACTGGAAACTCTATCCCTGACCAGTCTAACTTCTCTGAATTCTCCCTCATCTCTTTGTTTAATCTCTCCGGATGATTCTCCCTTGGGAACACAGCAGATGTCAGTGCCCATTTGAAGTACTCCTGGTCTTCATTCTTGACATTGATGATTGCCTTCTTAGCAGCTAATTTAGGTGGTAATTTAATATATGAGCTTCCAGAAAACGGTTGAAATGGGTTTATATGGATACGAAAGTCTATCACAGATTCAAACACCCATCCAGAGCGCTCATTCTCATATTTCTGCACCAATTCAACCAGTCTAGCTTTGATATTATCAAACATAACAAATATGTCTGTTGAAGCTGTCACTGTCTCCATCAGTGAATGGAAATGACCCTGACTCCGCTCAGTAACACGATTATCCTGGTTGTTCCTCCTCGTGAATCCACATGAAAGAATACACTTCAACTTGAATGGCTTCCTAAGTTTATACAACAAACTACGAAATGGTGTTCTAACCTTGCCAAGGAATGAAGTTGGATCATATCCAGCTCTACCATTTACTATATAAGTCCTCAAAAAGCCTCTCAGAGCCGTTTCATGTCTTTCAGGGATGAAGTAATCGGGTTCCCTAACTGCATTGGCTGCCCTTCTTAATCTCCTGGTGATGGCCCTCCTGTTTGGTTCTCTAACATTAGATCTTATCCAATTTGTGGTCTGGATAATTTCACGCCTGGCAGAAGCAATAGCCCTTCCATATGAAGCTCGGGCGGGTCTTGTTCTTGTGGGCCTAACTGGACCAGGGATTGGGACATTAGCTTCAACCACTCGTATAGATCCGACAGCATTAATGAGAGCCTCTTTACGCATGTTACCAAAACCTTGAACACCAGACTTCTTGGCTATGGTTCGTAATATCTTCACTGTCAAGTTCTCGGGTTGTATATCAGATAACGCTGTAAGAATTTCAGCCTTTCTGAATCCACGAACACTCACACCAGCTCTTTTAGCTATTGACCTCAAGTCTTTCACTGTCAAGTTCTCCATAACGTCAATTGTATGTTGAAATTACAATCCTTAAACCAACAACTATGGTATTGAAAAAGCTGTCTAACTTTTTTATACTTTTGTAACACGATCTGTGTTACAAAAACAACCACTTATGTTTAACAACCAACTCCCCAACGCTCTTTCAAATCCCTTGACTCTTCGAAATCTAGACACCAATCCATAAACCTATCTGGGTACCATGTCACAGCCATTAACTCATCCCGAATTTCATCCAAAAAAATACGCTTTTGTATTCGCTTTTTAGCTTCACATACTACGTCTTCAAGACAATTACTAAATGTTTTTCTTTTTTTAAATATTTCACGAAGTTTTATATATATTTTTGCTTTTTGAATTTTATGTTCACTAAAGACAAATGGTTCATGAGGACAATCACCTACCTCAGTTTGAATAAACTCTATACGTCTTTCATGAAAATATTCACAATTATCATAAAATTTCCTAAAAATCTTCTTCTTAAGACTACTACTAAAAAGATCTTTTTTAAATAAACGAATAACATCACTTCCAATATATATATCAACATAATAAACAAACAACTCAATAGGAGAAACACGTTTAACCAATCTCTTCTTAAGCTTAGTAATAAATTTAAAATTCTCCAATCCCTTGTTATGAATGTCAAATTTAAACCAATTAAAACTTCTGTCATATATCATTCCAAACATCTTAGAACAATCTGGATCTTTGAGCTTCATCCCAAGATAACACATTTGCATATTATCACTCTCAAATCTCATGTTTGCCATTTCACAATCGTATGCCACTCGCTACCATCCTCAACCTAAAATACCACTTTACCACCCCCGACCCCACCCATCCACTTGACACTCCCGAAGAAAAAATTGACACCCTTAAAGAAAATCATCGATCAAAAATCAAACAAGGTTGAAACCCAACTAATTAATTATGCACAAAAAAACTCGACCACACCCAAAAAATTCTGGCCGAGCCGAACCAGTCCCCCGACAAAATCGACCACGCCCTTAAAGAAATTGACCACGCCCAAATTGGCCCAGAATCCGCCTTTTGCAACTACTTCTGTTGAGACGCTTCAGTGACCGCAGTAGATTTTCCGCCGCGGTCGACCTGTTGGCGGCGAAATCGGCAGCTTTGTAATAAACCATTTCTGCTACCAGACATCGGAGTCTCTTCCTTTTCTTTGCCTTGCCTGTTATTACAATCTTTAATTGAGAAGCGAGTAAACGTAACAATTCGGCAAAGAAAAGTGTTGCTAACGTGTCGCTCGGCGTAGTAGACGCTTATGTAACATACACGAAGTGCCCGCCCTGGATTTTAGTTTTTTTTTATTTATTTTTTTTTTTTTTGGCGACCAAAATTTTTTTATGGCGACCATTTTACAATTGAAGGTCGCCAAAAGGCGAATTTTTGAAAAAGTGAGCTTGGAACGCTGTGCAGTGTGGCCATTGTTTGTAAAGCATTTAAGCTACTGAACAGTATTGCACTGTGTTACTGTTTGTCACTTTGAGGACTGAAAGTGTAATGTTTTGAATCATTAAACAAACATTTGCTTTCTTTTTTTTTATTCCAGATACTTGCAAGATAACCGTATTGTGTTTCTTCCAACATTCCCTAACTTAGGAAGTCTGTTAACATTGTAAGTATTGAAGCGGTATATAGCCTTTGTAGCAACTGCTTCCATGTGTACATAGTGAATAATGGCTTTTCAGAGAGTAATTGGTAGTTATTTCTTTTTCTATTTTACCTGAAGTGTTTTTGGATTGCTGTTTTGCTCAGTGTCTAAGCCACGCTCTCTGTTGTTTCCATAGGGACCTGGAAAACAACTCGATTGAGAACATTGGACAAGAATGTTTTTCCGGACTGACTGGGCTTGCTTCCCTGTAAGTTTACTAACTGCCAAACCACCATCTTATATCCTGTCATTTTACCTGTCTCGCCCAAGACATTTAAAGCGAGATAAAATGACATTTTCCCTTAACGCATTGATTGACTGAGCGAGCCAACGAGTGAATTCGTTTTCAACATGAGAAGAGAAATTTCCTATCTACAAGCGACTTTGTGTGATTTTTTTTATTGTACAAAATTTAGTTGTGCACCGAGTACCACGTGTTAGGCAGGGGCGATTCCAGGACTTTTCTTAGAAGGGGCAGCACCTCTGAGGAATGACGTAACGGACATGTGACGTAAACAAATTTCAAAAGCAAACCACGAATAAGGATTATGAGTCATCTTACTTCAACACCAATAAGCCACATTTTTTTCAATGTTTTTGTTCCTTTCCTTTTTGCAGAATACTAGTCATATTAGAAAGCCACAGTTTTGGAGAGGGTTGGGGGGGGGGGGGGGTCTCTCCACCTTCTGCACCCCTCCCCTAGATCCGCTCCTGATTGCAAATTGATAAAAACGCTGCACTACCAGTAACATAACATATGTGCGGATATCGTTCATATCCACTCATGTGCGTATTAACTATTGTTTTATATGAGTTGTGAGTTGAAATAACACATTTTTTGTAATTTGTTTACATCATTTGTTAATTGATCAATTGTCTTTTTCCCTTCCAGAGACTTCAGTGGCTCAAACAGGTTGGCCTGTGACTGTAATGTGTACAATTCACTGGTATCTATTATTAACTCTCTTTCCGTTGGGAGAGCTGCAGTGTGTAATTCTCCTGCGCGAGTTGCCGGGGTTGAGTTTTACCCAGGAGGATCCTATGAAACACATCCTGTTCAAGACTTCACATGTTGTATGTACATTTGTGGTTGTGTTTATTTAACAATTATTCGCCGAAGGCGAAGTGATTCTCGGTGAATATTCACCGAGACTCACTGAGCCTGAGGCGAATAATTGTTTTAATATAAATACACAGGTGATTATTTCAAAAAAGAAAAGAAAGCATTTTACAACACGAAAAAGTTTTATTTCATCAAAAAGCGCGCGAACGACTGGCAGCCATTTTGTTCGTCGAGGTGATTTTTTACAATAACTGAGCGAATTCTCGCGCGCTGATTGGCTAATTTTTATCATCAATAAGAGTACAGACACATAAAATTTTAATTTATGCAAGGTTTTTTCGCGTGATAAGTGAGCTGTCAAACAGTCAGATTTTTACCCAATCAAATTGTATTACGTGTTGTCACAAGCCAATGAGAAGGCGAGAAAAGTTATTGAGCATAGTTGCGCCCTGATTGCGTCAATTTAAATAAAATTCAGCATTTTTCGAGTTTACTTGCTGTTTACTTGCGTTTTCTTTTCATTTAAGAGCCAATGTCCGAAAATATCGAGAATCTCAAATCAGTTCCAAAAATTCGAATTTTGGCTGATACCACCCAAACATCCCTTTGGGGGAACTATTTCAAGAAACGATATTAAGAAATCCCCAAGCGCTTTACATTTTGAGAATTTTAGAAAAGTTCCAAAATTCGCAAAAAATACATTTTTTAATTCGGGAAACGGGTGCAAATTTCAACATATTTCAACAAAACAGCACAAGCGCGCAAAAGCTCCTATTGACTTGATATTACTCACGTATTTAGCAGACATCCACGGCTTTAAGACCCCGTAAAAAGGTTTTTCGAAATAAGTATTTTAATATAGTTTCTGGCTTTTATTGTGTGCGCTCTGATTGTGTGTTGTTTTGGTAGTCAAAATAACGCCCAACTTCAACCGTCAAAAGTCGATCCTGGTATGTCACAAATTGAAAAAACTACTATGCCAAACGAAAGACCTGTTATTTTTTTAATTACACCTGAAGTTTTAGCTCTGCGAATTTAAACACGTGCGAGTAATAAAATTTCAACTTGTGCCCCCAAGTCGCCTGTTCGCGACAAGAACGGGAATGTAAACAAAGGAAAACATATGCAAATCGAGGAGAAAATCATGCGGAAGTTATGACTTACCCCTCAAAGCGCAAAAAATTGATGGAATTCTGTTACCTTAACAGGTATTTCTATCTGAGAGACTAATAAAACGAAATTATCCGTCCAATAATAATAAAAAAGCTATAAAAAGGGCTGGAGGGCTAGTGTCATGAAGTCGCCTCGGATGCATCGGAACTCGTGTGTATGGTTCCGGAGGTAAAAAAGCTTCTAAAGAAGCTTTCAAAATGCACCATGGAGCAAGCAAACAATGTCAGTAAAAATAGACTGATATTTTGAGGTATGATAGAAATGAACCATTGTAAGTTTATTTTTACAAGTGACCTTTAAAATTAAATAAAATGACAGATGAGGGCCGGCCATCGACAGTTCCATTTAAAATGGTCCGTCCCTTGGCTATCGTACTCAATGTTAAGTCCAAAAAACCGAAACAAGATTCAACAAAATAAAACATATATTACAATAATCTTTAAAAAGTATAATGCTAACTTGAGAATTAGATTTCCCGCATCGCAAAGTTTTAGTTATGTAAATATCAGGAATGTTTACTTACTGATCTTATGTCGTGTTACATGCTCCAAGTTCCACAGGAGAAGAGTAAAACCCTCCGTCTTGTTTATACATTTCATGAAAAAAGACTAACTTATTTGTTTACTAGAACTATATATAGATAGGGAGTTAATAATCCTCCCATAAACACAGAAAACGAAGAAGCCAAATTCATCTCGTTTGTTGGTGTTGTGTTACCTGTCACATTTTTCAAGTCACGTGTTTTGCTGTACACGGTTTGTGAAAACATATTATTTAGTTATTTCTTTAAGGTAGTCACCTGCAAAACATCGCACAATTGGCGTACCGTTTTAGTGAAAAGCAGAAGGCCTACCTCACTGCTAAATTCAACATTGGTCAGTCCACTGGACGGAAAGTCCACGCACGTCTTGTAGCCTCAGGGCAATTAAATATATTTTTGTAATTCTTTCCCACTCCAGAACTTTTTTAATCACCGTCCCTTTCCTTATAAAAATGGAGCAGTGCGTGGCAGAGATTTACCACACACCCGAAGAGGTACTCTACATGGGCCCTCTTCAACTGGTGTCAAACACTTTTTAGAATTAATACCCTTAAGGGTCATTGAAAGATATCACCAAAGCTTTCATGACTCTTGCGTGGTTTCCTCTTCTTTCTTTCCTTTCCTTAACTCTAGGGATGTCGGAAGAAGAATTGACCCTGGAAAGGGGCTTG
>OX453283.1:26148134-26155627 GCA_949710005.1 Ricordea florida | reverse complement strand
TAGATTTCCCGCATCGCAAAGTTTTAGTTATGTAAATATCAGGAATGTTTACTTACTGAATCTTATGTCGTGTTACATGCTCCAAGTTCCACAGGAGAAGAGTAAAACCCTCCGTCCTTGTTTATACATTTCATAAAAAAAGACTAACTTATTTGTTTACTAGAACTATATATAGATAGGGAGTTAATAGTCCTCCCATAAACACAGAAAACGAAGAAGCCAAATTCATCTCGTTTGTTGGTGTTGTGTTACCTGTCACATTTTTCAAGTCACGTGTTTTGCTGTAACACGGTTTGTGAAAATGAAATACAAAACATATTATTTAGTTATTTCTTTTAAGGTAGTCACCTGCAAAACATCGCACAATTGGCGTACCGTTTTAGTGAAAAAGCAGAAGGCCTACCTCACTGCTAAATTCAACATTGGTCAGTCCCACTGGACGGAAAGTCCACGCACGTCTTGTAGCCTCAGGGCAATTAAATATATTTTTTGTAATTCTTTCCCACTCCAGAACTTTTTTAATCACCGTCCCTTTCCTTATAAAAATGGAGCAGTGCGTGGCAGAGATTTACCACACACCCGAAGAGGTACTCTACATGGGCCCTCTTCAACTGGTGTCAAACACTTTTTAGAATTAAATACCCTTAAGGGTCATTGAAAGATATCACCAAAGCTTTCATGACTCTTGCGTGGTTTCCTCTTCTTTCTTTCTTTCCCTTTCCTTAACTCTAGGGATGTCGGAAGAAGAATTGACCCTGGAAAGGGGCTTGCAAGCACCGGCATGGGTACGATTGGCACCCCTATTCAGGGAAGAACCTCCACCTACACCTCCACCTCCGACCGAGAGGGAGGGCGACGGGAAACGAAACATTTTATGGGGATGGCCTAATAAAGTAGAAGTTAGTTACGATTTGGATCTGTGGTCGCAACACCCATCCCTCTGTTAAACGTTCTCTGGATTGTTTGTTTGCAACGCTGGTTGTTCTTAAGGTTGGCAAGACACCGACACCCTTTTCTAAAACCTGCTGATAGCCAAGTTTTGCAAGATCCATAAGAGTGTGTTTTTCCAAGGACCGTATGCATTTCTCAGAGGATAGATGTTTCGTTAATGCCGAGATTTGGATCTGTGATACCGCGGGAAACTCTGAATACAATAAGATGATGTTTTTGTTAATGAAAATTTAAACGGAGATGGCTTGTGTGCTCCAGGAGATTCTGTTAGGTTTGATTGCACAGTCCTTCTTTATTCATTGACAATTGTGCGATGTTTTGCAGGTGACTACCTTAAAAGAAATAACTAAATAATATGTTTTGTATTTCATTTTCACAAACCGTGTACAGCAAAACACGTGACTTGAAAAATGTGACAGGTAACACAACACCAACAAACGAGATGAATTTGGCTTCTTCGTTTTCTGTGTTTATGGGAGGATTATTAACTCCCTATCTATATATAGTTCTAGTAAACAAATAAGTTAGTCTTTTTTTATGAAATGTATAAACAAGACGGAGGGTTTTACTCTTCTCCTGTGGAACTTGGAGCATGTAACACGACATAAGATCAGTAAGTAAACATTCCTGATATTTACATAACTAAAACTTTGCGATGCGGGAAATCTAATTCTCAAGTTAGCATTATACTTTTTAAAGATTATTGTAATATATGTTTTATTTTGTTGAATCTTGTTTCGGTTTTTTGGACTTAACATTGAGTACGATAGCCAAGGGACGGACCATTTTAAATGGAACTGTCGATGGCCGGCCCTCATCTGTCATTTTATTTAATTTTAAAGGTCACTTGTAAAAATAAACTTACAATGGTTCATTTCTATCATACCTCAAAATATCAGTCTATTTTTACTGACATTGTTTGCTTGCTCCATGGTGCATTTTGAAAGCTTCTTTAGAAGCTTTTTTACCTCCGGAACCATACACACGAGTTCCGATGCATCCGAGGCGACTTCATGACACTAGCCCTCCAGCCCTTTTTATAGCTTTTTTATTATTATTGGACGGATAATTTCGTTTTATTAGTCTCTCAGATAGAAATACCTGTTAAGGTAACAGAATTCCATCAATTTTTTGCGCTTTGAGGGGTAAGTCATAACTTCCGCATGATTTTCTCCTCGATTTGCATATGTTTTCCTTTGTTTACATTCCCGTTCTTGTCGCGAACAGGCGACTTGGGGGCACAAGTTGAAATTTTATTACTCGCACGTGTTTAAATTCGCAGAGCTAAAACTTCAGGTGTAATTAAAAAAATAACAGGTCTTTCGTTTGGCATAGTAGTTTTTTCAATTTGTGACATACCAGGATCGACTTTTGACGGTTGAAGTTGGGCGTTATTTTGACTACCAAAACAACACACAATCAAAGCGCACACAATAAAAGCCAGAAACTATATTAAAATACTTATTTCGCAAAACCTTTTTACGGGGTCTTAAAGCCGTGGATGTCTGCTAAATACATGAGTAATATCAAGTCAATAGGAGCTTTTGCGCGCTTGTGCTGTTTTGTTGAAATATGTTGAAATTTGCACCCGTTTCCCGAATTAAAAAATGTATTTTTTGCGAATTTTGGAACTTTTCTAAAATTCTCAAAATGTAAAGCGCTTGGGGATTTCTTAATATCGTTTCTTGAAATAGTTCCCCCAAAGGGATGTTTGGGTGGTATCAGCCAAAATTCGAATTTTTGGAACTGATTTGAGATTCTCGATATTTTCCGACATTGGCTCTTAAGTCTTCATTTGACCTTTTTCGCGTTTTGTTATTGTAAAAAACAAATTGACGTCACTTTTTTATGCGTCTGTCCTCTTATTGATGATAAATTGCGTCATAACATTGTCAAAGTTTGTTGTAGATCCACTCGCCTATCGGCTCGTGGATCTACAACACTTTGACAATGTTATGACGCAATTTATCATCAATAAGAGGACAGACGCATAAAAAACGGACGTCAATTTGTTAAATCGATTGATAATCCGAGATAGCGAACCAATCAGAGCGCGCGATTTTGTATAATCACCTGATTATTTATACTAATTGTTGTTATAAAATAATTCACATACTGATTGGTCGAAGCGCTGATTGGTCGAAAACCTTTGGGTTATTGTACCAGAAAAACCATAGAAAAGAGAAACATTTTCTGTTTTTATTCAAAGTTAGTTTATTTAAGCAATAAACCGAAGTTTCGTTGGGTTTACTGGCGTAATAAACCACGTGGGATGTTGGGAGAACACGATAAAAGCTTGTAAGTCACGAGCCGCATTTGTACAGATTCTATTGTATAGATACTCAATCGTGATTGGGTAATTTGTATGAAAATTTGTGTGAGTTGCCTGGGTTCGAGTTGTCGCACTGTAGATGCAGTTTGTTTTTTTATGCAGAATTAAGTCGTACACAGAGCAGTATCAAACCGATATAAATGATATCTGCACATGTGTGATATAACTCTCAGTGTAGCGTTTATATCCATTTGCTACCACTCGGTACCCCGTTATACCACTAAATCATATATAATATAAAGAAAATTGCGTGTTTATATTTTACTTGTTCGCTGCTCTCAGTCGTCAAATAATAGAAGAGGAACTAGATATCTCTGTGCGGTTATGTTGAATCCTCTGTTTATCAAATCAGTTGATAGTAAATGTTAGATAAGCGGTAAATGACATTGCTCGCGCTTTCGTGAGGCGATTGAACGACTTGTCTCATGCAAAGCGACTGGATGTCATTGTTGCCTTGAGTACAAGACTTGAGTACAAGGGACGGACCATTAGAAAAGTGATGGGGGGGGGGGGGGTGGGAAAAAAAAACAAAAAAAAAATCATGCAAGTAAAAATGCCAAGAAAAAAATTCATGCAAAGAAGAAGGTGAAAAAAAATTCGTGCAGAAGGAAGGTCCAATTGTGACTTTTTCACACGTAGTAAAAAAAATTCGTGCAGTGGGGTTCACCTAAAAAAAAAATTCCTGCATAAGCAGTGAGCGAAAAAAAAATTCGTGCAAGCTGAAAATTCCCCACCCCCCCCCCATCACTTTTCTAATGGTCCGTCCCTAAAATTTCTTATTTCTGCGCTTTTATTTTCAGAGTATTTTCGAACTTCCCCGACTGAATTTTCTGTTTTGATTTTCGTTTAGCCCCAGTCAACATTACAGCAACCACCCCTGCAGACTTTCAGCTGAGAGTAGCCTGGAACAGACCCAGCGTCCTTTACCCGCCGTATCAACTGGATAAGAACACAAGTATAATTGACACGTGGAATATTACAGATGTAAGAGAAAATTATTCACGGAGTTCAAACTAAATTTGATTCGACTCAAATTGAACCACAGGCTGAAATGGGACTCAGTATTAGTGACATCGCGGGTTTGAATCCCGTTCCATATTGTTCTTTTTAAAGGCTAAATCGCAATTAGGGTACGCATAAAATAAATCATATTTTCACTGCAAGTAGTATTAATCTTATCTTTCGCGATTTCGATTTGGCCTGAAAAAAAAAACAAGCTGGAATGGGACTCGTATTCGCATCAGTTTTGAATCCCATTCCATCCTGTTTTTTGTTTGTTTGTTTGTTTGTTTTCAGGCCAAATCGAAATTGCTAAAACTTGTGGTAATACTGCAAAGTTCAAATCTTCAAATAGGTTAATGTGGTTTGGTTGATATGGCATCATTTTTCTGATCCATCGAACCTTGATCCATTTCCCCCCTCAATTAGCAACGAGACATAGGCTCTTCATCAGATGTATAACCGGTTTTACTAAAGCAAAATTTCGCGGTGAATCAAGAAAGCGTTGGCCCTGGAAACACACATGAAACATGAACGTGAGAAAAGGAATGCACGTGAAAACGAGCTATCCCACAATACATGGCGACATGC
The DNA here is from genome assembly GCA_949710005.1 of Ricordea florida. Taxonomy (NCBI): domain Eukaryota; kingdom Metazoa; phylum Cnidaria; class Anthozoa; order Corallimorpharia; family Ricordeidae; genus Ricordea; species Ricordea florida. The sequence goes on along the minus strand of OX453283.1, from coordinate 26,150,754 downwards.
GATAGCAACAAAATATAAGAAACACACTACGCGTGACAGGTGTGACACAATAATCACTTCTCGATGAATTGTGGCCTTTCTTTGGAAAGCTACTAAAACTGTGATCCTTTAACTATCATATTTAATTTAGCTAAATGAAATAGTTGTTGTTTTTGTTGTTGTTGTTGTTGTTGTGATGCAATTTTATGTTCGTGTTAATACTGCATTAGTCAAATCGTCAACACTATTTTTTTAAATTTTAATTTCTTGTTTTACAGGTTCAAAGCGTTGACTACAACGCAACATGCAGCAGCGCTGATGCGCCCGGTTTTTCTGGTACCACCCAAAACGAGTTTTTACTGTTTGTCCAAGGTGACGGTGTGCAAGCTGGGATCGACTATGTGTGTTACGTAAAAATGACGGTCACAGCCTTTAATGGCACGAATTTGAGTAATGACAGTGCGACGCGTGGGTTCTTGGAGACGCAGACTACCCCTAAGAGTGAGGAAGTTTTTATTACCACCCTGGAGGGGAGAGGTAATCAATACCAATTCGGCGACATTTCATTTTTACTTAGGTTGCCTGTAATATGCTAAAAAAACATCTTTCGCGTATTCTTCTCAAACTCATCAATATTGCATAAGGGAAAGACAAAGGAAATCAGACACCGTGACGTGTGTGGATATCTGATGAAACACGGCTCGTTTTTGCAGCGTTAATTTCTCCCTCTAAATAATTTCGTTTGAGAAGCTTTATCAGACACTCGATACATGTGTTTCATCACATATCAAACGCCTCGAATTTCGCTAAAAATACTCCGCTGTGTGTCGTATTTTCAGCTCTCTTCTCGATTTTTGATATGTGATGAAACACTGTATCTCGCGTTTGATATATTTCTTCTCAAACTTATCAATAAAGCATCAGGGAAAGAGAAAGACTATAGCATGTTTGAATACCTGATGCAACACGTCTCGATTTTGAGTTGCGTCGGTGAGAAATTGAAACGCGCAAGAACTGGTTTATCAAACGTGTTAATAAGTGTAAGATCTTCCACCGTGAGATTAACGGGTGCTGACATTTCGAGCATGCTCGAAACGTCTTGGGAGCAGGTTTGGCCCAGTGTTGGCGCAACCTTGGAGAGCGCTCGCCCTCGACCAATGTGGCCAGGATTCGATTCTCAGCCGTGGTGTCATATGTGGGCTGAGTTTGTTGGTTCTGTACTCTGCTCCAAGAACTTTTTCTTCGGGTACTCCGGTTTTCTCCTCTCCATAAAAACTAACGTTTGATTTGAATTGATTTGATATGATTTCGTTTGTGCTTTACAGTGTCCACAATTAGTACGTCCGTGCTAGGTACAGTTGACACTGAAATAAAGTTCATTATTTTTATTGCCCTTTGACTGAGCGTTTTTGTACCCTTAATCTCTCCTTCTAAATAATTTTCGTTCGAGATGTTATGTATCAAACACGAGATTCAGTGTTTCATCACATATCAAACACCTCGCATTTCGTCAAAAGCATTCCACTGCGCTTCCTATTGTCAAGCCTTGTTGTTTGTTAGGTGATGGAACAAAGTTCTTGTATTCGACATGTGATGGAACACTGTATCTCCTGTTTGATTTAATTAGAACAGGCTCAACATTTACAATCTCCCTTATTTCACAAATCGACCACACTATGATAGACCATAGAATGACCCAATAAAATTCCCGACAGCCATGAACCGCAGACAAGTGGTTTCAATGTAGTGTAACTCCAATATTTCTTTCATTTTACATTTTCCATTCAGCTGTGACGAACGAATCAACGGATCCAGACAATTACTATCTGGACGTCACATATTATGATTTTCAGTATGTATAATACACATCTGATGTACTTAACTGCCATATATACTATAACTATGGTTTACTTACACATAGACGTCGTACTGTACTGTGGTACTCTATGTTTTATTATACAGTGTGGTTCTAACTTTTTCATCTGTGGATCAAAACATGCAGTGTGACCATTCTTTGTAAAGCTACTGAACAGTACTGTACTGTGGTACTGTTTGTTTTACTATACAGTGTAGTTCTAACTTTTTCATCTGTGGATCAAACCATGCGTCCGACCATTCTTTGTACAGCTACTGAACAGTTCTGTACTGTGGTACTGTTTGTTTCACTATACAGTGTGGTTCTAACTTTTTCATCTGTGGATCAAACCATGCAGTGTGACCATTCTTTGTAAAGCTACTGAAGAGTACTGTACTGGGGTACTGTTTGTTTTACTATACAGTGTGGTTCTAACTTTATCATCTGTGGATTAAACCATGCAGTGTGACCATTCTTTGTAAAGCTACTGAACAGTACTGTACTGTGGTACTGTTTGTTTTACTATACAGTGTAGTTCTAACTTTTTCATCTGTGGATCAAACCATGCAGTGTGACCATTCTTTGTAAAGCTACTGAACAGTATTGTACTGGGGTACTGTTTGTTTTACTGTGGTTCTAACTTTTTCATCTGTGTATCATACCATGCAGTGTGACCATTCTTTGTAAAGCTACTGAACAGTACTGTACTGTGGTACTGTTTGTTTCACTATACAGTGTGGTTTAACCGTTCTCTCTTTCCTTCCTTTACAGGTTCTCGGATGCCGA
>OX453283.1:26128134-26145634 GCA_949710005.1 Ricordea florida | reverse complement strand
AGTGTTGAGGGATATACGAGTGTTGAGGGATATACGAGTGTTGAGGGATATACGAGTGTTGAGGGATATACGAGTGTTGAGGGATATACGAGTGTTGAGGGATATACGAGTGTTGAGGGATATACGAGCGTTCAGGGATATACGAGCGTTCAGGGATATACGAGCGTTGAGGGATATACGAGTGTTGAGGGATATACGAGTGTTGAGGGATATACGAGTGTTGAGGGATATACGAGTGTTGAGGGATATACGAGTGTTGAGGGATATACGAGCGTTGAGGGATATACGAGCGTTGAGGGATATACGAGCGTTGAGGGATATACGAGTGTTGAGGGATATACGAGCGTTGAGGGATATACGAGCGTTGAGGGATGTACGAGCGATATACGAGTGATATACGAGAGGGATATACGAGTGTTGAGGGATATACGAGTGTTGAGAGATATACGAGCCTTGAGGGATATGCGAGTGTTGAGGGATATACGAGTGTTGAGGGATATACGAGTGTTGAGGGAAATACGAGTGTTGAGGGATATACGAGTGAGGGCAACAAACGAGTTCACTGCTTTCAACATCAGCAGAGAAATTTCGTACCTTGACGCGGCCATGTTATGTCCTCTTTATTGCCAGTGAGAAAGATATTTCGTTCAAGTTTGTATAATTTGAAATGGTGTATAGAACCTTTATCCTCAACTCCAGTTTTTTCAGTTCGTATTATCTGAGTGGCTTTATAAGGAGAAGCTGGCCTTATATTTATCACTTCCTGGAGAAGAGGATGGGGTAAAAATGTGGAATAAATGGTAACAAATGAGTCTTATCATCTTAAGGGTATTTGATAGATCTAACATCAAATTCTCTAAACTGATATATAAGAAAGTGTAGGACACTCAGGAATGAGAATTGTAATTCAGATCTCGGGGGTAAAAGGGTTGATATTTATGATGTTGAAACAAACACCAGGTTCTCCAAACTAACATGCTAGAAACTGTATGGCATTTGCTGAGGAGAATTACAATTTAGATCTTGGTAGTAGAGTGGTGGACAGAGTCAACTATGTTATATTGAATTGGGCTAAAAGTCAATTGTCGTAGCTAACACACAAGAAAGTGTATTGCCCTCACTAAGGAGAATTAGTAGTCAGATCTTGTGATTGAAAAGACATCCTTTCAATTTCTTTAAGGTGGAACCTCTCAAATAGTGCCCAAAGAGGGCGTGGTTAATGGCGGGTTTTGCAATGAAAGTGGAGATGCTATCGGCGAAACTGTGACCATGTCTCTTAAGGTGAACAACTTCTGTCATTGATATTCTTATTGTTAAGTAAGTAAATGTAGAGGCACACGTGCCACAGGAGGCCCAAACTTGCCACAGGAGGCTCAAACGTGCCACAGGAGGCCCAAACCCAAACTTGCCCAAAACCCCAGCATTATATCACCAGTACCACCGGAGCCACAGGAAACCCACACCTCAATGTAGTTATTACTCCCTTGCATGGGATGCTGGTCCATCACAGGAATTTCCTAAGGTAAATAAATTACTGGTACCTCCTGAAACACCAGTGTGTTGATTCCGAGTGTTCTACCTGGGATCTGCACCCAAGGACTTTCTACGCCCCCCTCCATGTGTTTAACACTACCAGGAGCCCATGAACCAACTTTTATGGGGGTGGGGGGCCAGACACCTTTAGTAACATCAGATACGTTATGACATGTCTTGTTCCTGGGCCTTGGCAAAATGGTTTCTGGGATCTTGCAATATTGTTCTGGGAAACATTTCTTAAAGAATTTCTTATTTCCAGAAATGTTTATGGTTTTGCAGTAGCCGTACACTGCCTTATTCCCAAACAGCAGCTAGAAATTTTATGGGAAACGTTGAGTCATAGAAGTTCTAATTAGCGTAAATTTAAAAGCTTTGTAGCAGCCTTTTGTCGAACGCTCCTATGGTTGAGAATTTTTGGGATCAACGTCAGTATCTGGGCAACTGTGCAACTACCCCTCCCCTAACTTTTTAACCCATGATAACTTGTTGGGTTAGGGGAGGGGTAGGTACACAGTTACCCGGATACTGACATTGATCCAATGTTTTAAATTCTTGAGTTTACTATAGCTTATTCTTAAACAAAGTTGTCATCTCCTCTGGGCTGGCGTATAATTAACAATAATTCGCCGAAGGCGAAGTGATTATCGGTGAATATTCACCGAGACGAAGTCGAGGTGAATATTCACCGATAATCACTGAGCCTGAGGCGTATAATTGTTTTAGTATAAATACGCAGGTGATTATTTCAAAAAAAGGCAAGAAAAAGCATTGTGCAGCAAGAAAAAATTGTATTTCATTAAACGCGCGCGAACGACTGGCAGCCATTTTGTTCGTCTCGGTGATTATCGGCTCATAATCTGAGATAGCGAACCAATCAGAGCGCGCGATTTTGTATAATCACCTGAGTGTTTATACTAATTAACAATTATTCGCCGAAGGTGAAGTGATTATCGGTGAATATTCACCGATAATCACTGAGCCTGAGGCGAATAATTGTTTTAGTATAAATACACTGGTGATTATTTCAAGAAAAGAAAAGAAAAAGCATTGTACAACACGAAAACATTCTATTTCATCAAAAGCGCGCGAACGACTGGCAGCCATTTTGTTCGTCGAGGTGATCATCGGCTGATAATCCGAGATAGCGAGCCAATCAGAGCGCGCGGTTTTTATAATCACCTGAGTATTTATACTAATTATATTTAGTGTAGCTAAGGATAGTGCAAAAGTAAGTTTTCTTTTGTTTTCTTGCTTCTACAGGAGAATGAACCGTACCGTCTAGATGTGTTTATCGCCGAGCGTTTTCAATGTGACTCCACCTTTCTATTCCAAACCAGTGGTGTGTCGTTTATTGTGGATGATACACCACCTCTGGACTACGAGGTGGACATTAGTGAAAATGCGTATGTCGGCTCTGTCGTTCAGGTACTCGCTATCCCTAACATTAGTGTAAGGAGAAGGGAGAAACCGGGAAATGGGGGGAACGGGTCGTGAGTTGTGGAGGGGTCGGGGTAAATTGGGGTAAGAGGTTAATGTGGACCAGTTGGAAAAGGGGTTACATTACCTGACATCGTAGTTTCTAGGAGATTGCGTTGGGCGGGTCAGATCTCTTTTCAAAATTTCTGTTCACGCCAGTGATATGTCGTTCATTGTGAAGGGTACGCCACCTCTGCACTACAATGAAAATTACTGAGAATACATGGATCAATATCAGTTTCTGGGCAACTGTGCACCTACCCCTTCCCTAATCCAACAAGTTATAATGAGTTAAAAAGTTAGCGTTAATGTTGGTTTAGGGGAGGGGTAGGTGCACGGTTGCCCAGAAACTGATATTGATCCGAATACATATATGTCCGTTATGTCGCTCAGGTGATCAAGATCCCAAGCAGACGTGTAGGCTGAAGGGCGGGGCCGGAAAGGGGTTGGGGGAGGGGTAAATTGGGGTGATAGGGGAAAGGAAGAGCTTTAAGAAATTTGAAATAGGGCGATTTCCACGTGACATAAGAGTCTCTAGAGGGTTGCTACGGGCCGATCCTGTTCCTCTTTGTTTCATACTGCAAATGGTTCCAAAACAAATTTGTTGCAAGGAAGTGGTGTGTCGTTTATTGTGGATGGTACGCCAACTCTGGACCTCACGGTGGAAATCATGTTGGTTCAGTTGTCCAGGTTCTTGTGACCTCAAGTACACTTGTAGGGAGAAAGGAGGGGACAGTAGAGGGGGGGGGGGGGGTGGAGATTTGCAGTAAGGGGAAGATGGCAAACGTTTTTTCCAAACTTTCCCTTTCGCGTGAGTGTATTTTAAAGGAAAACGGGGCATTTTTTGTTCAACTCTAGAACGGAAAAGTGTCCAAAGTCAAGTTGAAGAAAGTAAAAGATTAAATCTTTGTTTCCGGCCGCACTGCTAATACATGTATAATGAAAACTATTGCCATTGTAAAGGCAATGAGACTGTATACAAAATCGTTAAAGACTATGATACACTGTATTATCACTATAATTATACAACTACCTCTAAATCCAATATTGGCAACTGTCCAATTTTTCTTAAATTGGATAGGTGTCCAATTTAAGAAAAATTGGACAGTTGTCAATATTGGATTTAGAGGTAGCTATATAATTAACAAATAACAGGACTCCGTGCTTGTCCAATTAAGAAAATGTTGGATTCGAAAATTCCTTGGAACACCAAATTGGACTCGGCCTGCGGCCTTGTCCAATTTTGGTGTTCCTCTGAATTTTCTCATCCAATATTTTCTTAATTGGACAGCATGGAGTCCTATTATATATACTAATACACGTTCTAAAATATTGCAGTCACGACGTCTACATGGGAGGGCTGTCTGCCTCCAATGTAGTTAACAAATACATGGAACAATTCTTGAATGTAGCGAATGTTAGATCTGAATTAGATTTAGAGTCGAGCCTTCACCTCTAAGTCCACGCGGAGTCTGCGTAGTTGAGTCAGTGGTAAGGTGACGCAACTTTGTTTTTCTTAGGTATTTGATATTTCCGATCCTTTCTCAACTGGACCATACAATGTGGATATTCTTGAGGGAAACGAGCAAGATCGGTTTGATGTTGAAAGTGGTACCTATTCTGACCCTGGTGCACCCGTCACCCCTGCCCCATCCACTTTTTTGTTGGAGGGGGAAAACATTGTTTTGTGTCCGAATGCGACTGATGGGCCCATTGACCCCATACCAACTGTGGTGCCAGGTAAACAAAGAAATTGCTATTTTTTCTTCGTGCAGTGTATCGTTAGTTTTTGGAGCAAAAGGGTGCGTGTTAATTTATCTTGGTTACTGACCAAGTGCGAGGTCATTATGCCCGGATATTTGCCGAGGTCTTTCTCTGTTACGTTTTTACGGAGCAAGCCATAGTTGCATGTGTTATGGCGAATTTGGTATTATTTTGTTGTCACCTCTCTTCCTGCTCATTAAAACCTGCTATCACTGTTCACGTAATCGCGCCTTATGCAAATTCGTCCTCGTTCAGTCATTAGTATTCATTGCAGTTTACATTGCATGGTTAGTCATACGCTTTGGTTTGTTCAGCTCGCCGTAGTCCTTTTAACAAGAGTAAGTCTGTTTGTTTATTGCTTCCTTTGGTCTTCTTCGTTTGTTCTCTACTCATTGCCTCCGCTTATTGTTTTGTACTGTATGTTTGACTTTGTAACAGTTTGATCGCCACACTACAGGTAAATTCAGAATAAACTGGCTGAATAAACTAGGATGTATTAAACGGACAAGATGCCTCCATTTTACCCAATCTGTTAGCCAATCAAAGTGCAAGATTTGGGTCATTTTGCTCGTCCCCAATATATGATATTAAGTAATGGTTCGCGTAAGAACTATAGCGGAATCAGCGGGATTCCGGCAGCGGCAGCCGTTAACCACAAACGCGAAGTATTTACCAAAGAGCGCTGATGATTGGTTTTCAACCAAGAAGCGCCAAATTCAAAAATGTTTCCTTAAACCTTAGCGCTGTTTGGCGAAAAAAATGAACGGCAATTGAACAGGCTCTTCTTCGCAGATAACTACCTACTCTCCTGCAATTTCATCAGATTTGAATGTGGGGAAGTGCTGTTTGAAGACAAATTTCTCCGTGTAGTGAACATTGATTGTCAACAACACGGTCTGCTTTCTATTTCCGTCAAAGGGTTTTGGCAATGGTCACATTTCATTGGTGCGGCACGAGGAGATTATCACACCTAATCGAAGGATAGTGTTGCTTTTCCCCCATCAGCATTTTCTCGTGCGGTCTTCCCAGTGCAAAATATTTTCATTTATCTTCGCCAATTGCAACTCGAAGTATGGCTGAAAGGTGAGTTTTTCGTTTTCCGTTTTTTTTTTTTGAAGTGTTGATCTTTGTAACTTTAGGCATTTGCCGTTTTGCTTTACGTCAGAAAGCGAAGTAGTGAAGATGAATCAGCGGAAAGCGGGAAGCGTGCCAGGACACAGATTGAACCGAACGTATGTATTAGATAGTGTTCGAATGAGATAACAAATTTACTTCTTTATTGGAAGAATGTTTCACTAGTCGTATCGCTTTTGTATGTTCCTTTACTAGACTTTCTTCTGGATTTTAGAGAATAGTGGCAAATGTGTAAGATGTCAGTATAACACACGAACTAAGACCATTGATACTTTTTTTCTGGCAGAAAATTCACCTCTATCGACTCTACGGTAAGAACTACCGCTCACAAAAGAAGATCCAAGTGGTGGACGAGCTGAGGAAAGGAAAAAGTTTTACCGTGATTGCTCGTGAGTTGGGGATTGCCGAAGCGACCGTCGAGGTTTACGCAATCGACAGTTTTGCCGCCAACGCACCACTGGACGAAACAATGCTCGCACGTCACATGGAGGTCAACCCCGAGTCCTTCAAACTAATAAAGGGAGTGATTGAAGGTTGTAAGGATGGTAAATTACGCACCATCAAAGATCAGCTGGATGATGTTTTCTCCTACAACCAGATTCGTTTAGTACTCGCGTGTATGATTCGCGATTTGGAAATTGATTAGACTCATTCAGATTGTAATTGAAAGCTTCGTGCAAAGCAGGGGCCTTACAATTTTGTTTGTTTTTGTCACCAAGATATTTCGGTTACTGCTATTTCCAGCGAGTTTGTTTTCAAAAGTATTGCCCTTTAATTCTGTCGAACATTTGTCCCTTTCCTTCCATTCCCTGTGTCTCCGATGAAGTATTGCACAACAACTATAAATTCAAGAAACAGTACAACAGACAACTCGATTTTACATCCCCTCTACTATGCTAAAAATAAAGTGGAATAAATAAACGAAGTTAATTTGTTGATATTCTAGTTAAACTTTTTTATATAGATAGTACAAGCGACTTTTCAAGAGTGGTCTCGCATGAATCTATTTGCAGTAGTAACCCTTTCATCAAGAGCAGCCCTACATTTCTTTCCGAGTCGATTGAGATGATAAGCCAGCACACGCGCGTCAGGTGAATCTCGCGAGTTCCTGTGGTTAGACCATAGTGACTAAAAAGTGCTGCTCATTGCCACTGGACGTGAATGCCTTATTTTTCTTTCCTTTTTTTTTTGAAAATGAAAACATATTGGACAGTTTCGTTCCCCTTTTCATACCCTCCGGAAGCCTACACTGTAAAAAATCAGCACCCCTCAGAAGGCTCGACAGCTGATAACTAGGTACAATTGTCAATCAAGAAATGCTGCCTTGTTTTTGTTTTATGACAATTCAGAACAATAACTCTGTCGGGTCCCCATCCAGATCCTTGCATACTTCACTTGCTTCAAAACATATGCAAAACAAGATCTACTGCTAGCTTTAGTTGTCTGTTCTTTTTTATTTTACATGATGGATACCCAAATGTCTTCCTAAATTGAGTAACAGGAACAATAAAACAAAGTAACATCAATGAACTGGCCATTTATCCCAAAAAAATGTCAAGTCCCAAGAAAAGAGATGTATAGAGATCACTGTCAAAAAAACAAAAAAAACAAAGGTAAATATGGAGCCTACAGCTGTAGATGATCAAAGAGGCCTTGATCTAAAAGACAAAACAGGCATAAAACGCTTTCCAGGTAGAGCAGAGTGTACTTAAGCAACATATTTCACGGATATCACTGATGTAATACCCAGTTCATAGTTCCAAGTGTTTCTTGACATTCTTGCGAACCATACAGCAAGGTCAGCAGCATGTCCAGGTGGAGCAAAAGAGATCAGTGCCCCACTCCCAATGTGGCTATGGGAATCCACAATCATGGTAGACTGATCTGTGTTAACAATTAGTAAAAATGACTTTCCTTGAGTAACAATTACATGGCAGCTTTGTTTTAAAGACAGGCCACAGAAAATATCTGACAGCTGATTGCTACAATTGCGCCCAAAAATATCGTACTGGTTCTCAATGCAGTTAACACCACATTCATCCCCAGCTAATTCAACAGCTTCGTCAACAGCAACATCAATTGCATCATTGTCATACAAGTCATCATGAATTTCATTGCCTTTCAAAATAGCCTCCCTCAGGGATACTTGCCACTGTCCATCTAGTGTCACACCATCTGAAGGTGGCTCAAGACAAGATAAAAAATACAAATTACCAAAATAGAGGGCAATAAATGTGCATGCATTACTACCCAACCGACCCAAAAGTGTGGACTGACTGAAATTCACTGGAAAATTCCACTCTGTAATACATGGGGTATGAGAGCTGGAAATCCCATTCAAAGGTGAAGCATGAACATGTGATGAAACAGTGATCGGAGGTGTGGAAGGTGCTCTTGAGGCAACAGAAGGGACCTGCAATGTGTTTCCTGATGTCTTGGGAGCTGTTTGCTGGACTGACACAGTAGAAGCATTGGTTTGAAGCGTGGCAGGTGCAGAAGAGGCAATAGGAGTGACCCGCATTGTGTTTCCTGAGGTCATAGAAGCAGTTTGCTGGACTGGCACAGTTGAAGCTGGCACAGGTATGGAAGGTACAGTGGAAGTACATGTTGAGGGTGTGACTAGCAATGTTGTTCCTTGAGGGGCAGAATTGGATTGCTGGACTGGCACTGTTGACGAAATCATTAGACCTGCTGCTATATGTGGTATTCCAGGTGGAAGACTATTGGCCTGTCCAGCAAGGGAGTTAAGTGTAGCCTTTCTTTTCTGGTGATATGTACTCCACCAGTTCTTTATCTGGTTCTCCTTCAGGGGTTCTATGCCACGCTGCTTCATCACTTCCACAGCATCCTCTGGTTTGGCACGAATACCACTTGTTGCTTGGCGGTCATAAAACTCAATCAATATTTCTTTCTGAGCCATGGTAAATAGCACCCGCTTTGCTCCACCCTTTTTTATAGCAAAGCCCTCTTTTGGCTGTCTTTCTGTATAGGGGTACTCTGCAACTGGACTCTTGTTCACTGGCTGCAAGGGCACTGGTGCATGGTGTATGAAGTGCACACTGTATGGTTCTCTAGTTTGACCATCAGTTTGGTTTCCTGCAGTTCTGACTTCGTGTGGTACATCTTCTTTGACTGTTGCTCCAGTGGCACCTGCTATTGGCACACTCCTCCCGGACAAGGACTGAAGCTGTGATTTGGTTTTACTCAAGGTCTTTCCAACTCTGACTAATGAGCGACAGACAACACCACCAGAAAATTCACCATCAACAGGAAAGGAAAAACTGCCAAACAATGAGATGTCTTTCAGGGTTCCCACACCTTTGGGTGCTTTCTGTCTGTCAATTAACAACTGGAAGCAGGAGGTGTTCTTTATACTCTAGAAATACACACAAAACAATCTGGCTCAGACAACTGGACACTGATGGAACACGGCTGCTATCAAAGGATAAATACTGAACTGGATTAAACTGCCCATGACCTAAATAATTTTATTTTCTCACTTGAATCTGCATGCAGTTTTCAATTTAAACAAATGCAAGAAACTATTTTTAAAATCTTTCAATTTTTCCACCATTTTGGCTCATCGTCTTTGTCTTCTCGCAAATGCATATTCAGATGAGAACAAAGCTTATGGGCACTTTAAGAGTAGAAACAGCTGAAGACATCTTCCCAAAGCTGCATATCTAAATAAAAGTAATTCATTTCTTGTATGCCTACCCAGCTGATGAAAAAGAATACCATTAAAACTCTTACAAAATTATCTTCAAAAACACAATGAATGTAATAAAGCATACTGTGCATATATGTCTCTTGAAGATGCTTAAATAAAATCCATTAAAAGCATCTTAAAATGGATGGCTTGAGGTTATCTCTATAAAAAATCTCCATACATGTAACATTGTACATATATATAGTATATTGTAGTAGCCAATCGTAGATGCTCTTACCTCAATCAGCTCACCAAGCTGTTCACCACTTTGTAAGTTGTTCCCAACACGTACCCAGCGGACAATTTTGTGGCTGATGTGAGCAAAATGGGTGTCTAGCACTGTTTTGCCCTCACCTGCCTCAAAGTTGTTATACTCAACAAGTGTTAAGTTGAAGGACTGATTGACTTCAGCCAGGTACAGAAGCAGTCCAGTGTTGTGATAGTGCGGGCCATTATCTAGCAAACAAACAAGAAATAACTATTACAATGTGTACACATAGGTTGATGGTTTGAATACCATAATTATTTGGCCCATTTTCTAACACCTGTAATGAAGAATATGCAAAAAAATTTAAACTAAAGATTTGCCTTATATAATAATTTATACCTGTATCTACATGTACACGCATGGGTGCATGCTTGTAACTATGCATCTGCAGGTGGATTGATAATACTCAAACAGAGAAAAGACCCCCCTTTCAGCACTTTGACCACTAGGCAGCTATCTATACATCAAGAGTACAAGGTTTCAATTCTAGTGGTACAATGATTGAAAGAAAACAAACAAAATATTTTAAAAAAGAATGCACTGCAATTACATTGACTTTTGTCCATCTACTTGACTTTTGCATTTCTTTTTGCCTAACAATAATTATACAGTGGAACTTTACCTTATGGCCACATTGTTATAACCATCGCTTTATTCTGGCCCAAGCAGAGGCTCAGTTAGTCATTTCCTTATTAACCAACCCGATTAAGACTGAATGTGCTTTCTTCTATGTCAATCTGGAATGAGGAGAACAAAGAAAATATAATTTCTTCTTCTACTCAGGCATAACTTTTTCTTACTTATGCATAACTATAAATAGATAAAAAATACATCAGCAATAATATGCTGAACTTTCGCACTCACAATCAAATACTGATATTGATAAAAAAAATTGCTAGAAATGCCTGTTACCCTACCATAATATCACAAACAGAGTTTCTATGAATAATTTTTCCAAACAATATTTTAGTAAAACTCCAGTAATAAATATGGAGCCGTGTATGAAAATACAGTATGCAGGGTAACAAATACAACATAAATTCAGTATAGTCAACTGCTTTTATTCTTGACAACCACAACAAAACCATTCAATAATTATAAATAATTATAAAGTACATGTATTTGCCACATCTTGTGAATGACATCGAAAAATTGTAAATAAGACAGCATAATTATAACAAAATCCAAAAAATGTTCACACTGTAAAAAAATCAAATATAAAGCTCAAGTTACCTAGCTTATTTCCAGTGCTATTGTAAAAACTCACAAGTTACATTCAGGACTGTATCAGATTTGAAATGCTATACATTGGGCAAAGCAAGAGCCAAAAAATAAAAAAATTAGAAATAGGCATTTATTTCCTCAACAACAAGTAAAACCGTAACATTTACCGGTGGGGTCCCATGTGGTGTTTTCTCCACTGAGTCCGACTCTAAAGTAGGTTTATCCTATGAAGGGGACAAAGACGAAGACACGTGTAAGATACATGTGTGAGAAAGCGAGCAAACAAACTGTTCACTCTCACGTTTGCAAACAGGATACACAAAAATGATTAGAGGCATAAAATGCCTAGCACTTTCAAATGCGTTTTACGTAGGGAATATCACAACAAAGAAGAAAGTCAATCTGACTCACCATTACAACAGAGTTTGCGTTTGTATTCAAATCCCCAAGCTTTATACACTTTTCTTCGACTGCTATGCGATCACGGCAGGCCAAACAGATCTTTCTCTTTCTTCCAGCATGCTTCGAATCAAAGATGCAATACCTTTCTTCATAAAAGGTTGCCACGCGAAGGCCAACGTCAGACCTGTGATGCCATTCCAGATGTTTCTTGCACTTGCAAGAAGCGGTAAAGGACGACATCATACCAACGCGATAAAATCACACGAATAAAACACTTGCTGCACTTCAAATCCACAGACAACGCTTTTCAGGAAGGTATACACGTTACATACAAAATACAGGCGAGCTACATACACCAGCGAAGCGTTATTAACCCGAAACCGCAGAGAAGAAATATTGAAAATAACAAATCCAAGATGGCGCCGCTCTCAACTCTGTGCTCGTGAAGGTGCATATCAGCGTGGACGATTTCCCCACGTTGGAATCCTACGAAACTTCACGAAACAATAGATCATACGTCATTATCGGAAAACCTACAATAAAATCGGACTTTTTCGACTTTTTTTCGGAAAAAATTCGGGATAAAAGAGTTTTGACCAATCAGAGAGCTCAAAATTAATTGGATAAGCCAATTAAAATGGGAAGGCCACTGCCCATGCGTTGCCGCTAAATGCTATCGCTCTTACGCGAACCATTACTTAAGTGTTAAGTGGAAATCCGATCGTTCTGATTGGTTCTTTTTGTGTCGGTATTTTTCCATACAGATCATTCCCATGGGAACGGACCTAGACCGTGTATTTTTTTTCTTTACGAAAGCTGGAAAATTCAAAATTTGCAAACATAGCCCGACTTGATTGCTCAGGCTGTACTGTACATGGGAATGTCTACTCATGGTGTACGGACCTCGCGGTTAATATTTGAGGCATTGTTCTTTGGTCTGCAGGTATTAAGAGTTTTCCAGGGATCATTACTTCTACAGCCACACTCACACTTAAAGCAGGTTTAGATTACGAGTACACCAAAGAATATATTCTACCACTGCGAATTACCGACACCAGCACTGGATGGACTGGGAATGTTACAATTAAGGTATCTACCGGTTTGAATTACCATGCATGTCACTGCTTACCATGCAATACTGTCAGGCATGTGACTGCCTACCATGCAATACTATAAGGCATGTCACATTCCTGCCATGCAATACTATTAGGCATGTCACTGCCTACTATGCAATACTACCAGGCATGTCACTGTCTACCATACAATACTATCAGGTATGTCACTGCCTACCATGCAATACTATCAGGTATGTCACTGCCTACCATGCAATACTATATCAGGCATGTCACAGTCCTACCATACAATACTATCAGGCCTGTCACTGCCTACTATGCAATACATACACCTTATTCGAAATTTGGTTTGTCCAGTGCGGCCATTTCCTCGTCCTCCTCTAGAAACTGTGACACGCTATTGTACAGTGTAATACGCTGGCATAGTTTTCTTGTTCTCTCTACCTTATATGGCAAAATCACGTAATAGTGGAACAATAACATATAATACCACTGGGATGTTATTGCCTAACGTGCAATACAATACACTTGACTGCTTACCATGCAATACAACTATACATGTTACTGTCTACCTTGCAATACCATGCAACACTGCCAGGCATGTCAATGTCTACCATGCAATACCATACGATACTACTTTGCATGTGACTGCCTATTAAGCAATCCAGACAATACTACAATACATGTAATTGCCTACAATGTAATACTACTGGGTATTTTATTACCTACCTGCAATATGACCACTGGGTATGTTATTACCTACCTGCAATATGACCAGGCATGTGACTGCCTACTATAAACCGGTCACCAAGGATGTGACCAGGTAAAGTCCACCAATCGTTTTGCAGGAATCTCTGTGAAACTCTGAAACTTCACTAATGGTTTGATGTTCTTCAAGGTTTTTGTTGAAGACTACAACGACCACTGTCCCATTCTACCGGATGATGCCTATGATCTTCAGCCGATTCCACCTTTAAGAAGTGAGGCGTTTTTCACGGCTGTTGCCACGGACAAGGACAGTGGAGTTAACAGTCAGATCACCTACAAAGCCAGCGAAGCAGTGGAGCAAATGTATGTGAAAAAGTATTTACGTGATATAGACTTAGTTAGCTTTGATGTTTACTTCCCTTGTAAATACCTTGCAGTGTGGCACCAGCCTTAAACTGTCTTCCATTTGACTCTTCTATCAAGAATGCTAAAGAGCGTTTGCGTCCCTTATCTTTGTATAAACGCTCAGGTCCAACAATGTGAGCGAACTCTGTAGCGGCCTTCCTACACTCAACAAACTTGAAGGACTACCAAAGTGGGCCATACGCTTCATTTTAAAATTCCACCCACACCTAGAAATGATCAGCATGGGACTTCTCCATACAACAGCATTGCAATGTAAAGTTAATACTTAATGAGAATCACAGAAATGATCAACTCAGACACCTTGAATCGACCTGGCACCAAACTAACCTGAAAACAAATGTGTGGCAGTTGCTGAAGAGAATTGCTACTCAGATCTTGGGAGTGAAAGGGTTAATATGTTGTAATTTTATTATAAAACTGGCAATAGTTAGAAAATTTATTTAATATCATGGATGCGATGCGTAATGGACAAAATAATCTTCAAGAAACATTTAAAATTACAGTGCAACGAACTCAACAGAATAGAATATTCAAAGAATATTCAAATGGCGGCCATTTTGGAATAAGGTGTATGATCACTTTAAGCATCAATACATTTCCCCTTTTTTTTTTTTCTCACGCAAGCCCTGAGATCATTTCAACAAAGTTTTACGTCGACAATGGTACCTCAGTTGTCTTCAGTA
Source organism: Ricordea florida (assembly GCA_949710005.1). Classification (NCBI taxonomy): domain Eukaryota; kingdom Metazoa; phylum Cnidaria; class Anthozoa; order Corallimorpharia; family Ricordeidae; genus Ricordea; species Ricordea florida. Next base: position 26,131,231 of record OX453283.1, on the reverse strand, counting down.
ACAGGACAGTCAGATGGACTTACAAATACTTCATATTTGCTGTGGACGGTGGCTCTCCTAAACGAGGCGACAGAATTCCCTTCAATATCACATTTGATGCGACTTGCGCCACCACTGGTAGGGTGGTGGCAGACCCACTCACAGGGGAGGTGTTCTTTAGAGCTCCAGGACTCACAGGCTCCATATACCGTGAGTGGCGTCTATAAATTTACTTGCTTGTTCATTCTCTCATAAAGCCTTACGGGTTATACACGTAACATCGCACAATATGATTATTATTATTATTATTATTATTATTATTATTATTATTGTTGTTGTCATTGTTGTTGTTATTGTTATTATTATTATTATTATTGTTGTTGTCATTGTTGTTGTTATTATTGTTATTGTTATTATTATTATTATTGTTGTTGTCATTGTTGTTGTTATTGTTATTGTTATTGTTATTATTATTATTATTATTATTATTATTATTGTTGTCATTGTTGTTATTGTTATTGTTATTATTATTATTATTATTGTTGTCATTGTTATTTTCATGAGTGTTTGTTATTATTATTGTTATTTACCCAAAATGGTACATGCTATAAACTTCTGGCTTAAACCTCAGGTAAAGGTTTAAATAACTATTTTTGTTATTGTTGTTATAATAATCATTATTTTAGTTGATATTATTATTATTGTTGTTGTTATCATTATTTCAATGATTATTATTTTTATTGTTAATATCTTCTTTTTGTTATTTTAATTATTTTATTTTATTTATATAAAAGGATCTGCGCGACTCTTAAAATACTAACTGCAAATTCTTCAAAGTACCATATAAAGAGTTGCATGACGCTCGGTGAGGAGAATTGAAAGTCAGACATTGCACTGACAGAGTCAACACCGCAGGGTGTTCATTAGGCATCGGAGATCGGAGAATTCTCCGGCTACTACGAAGAATTATCCGGCTACTACGAAGAATTCTCCTGCTAATACGAAAAATTATTCTGCTAATACGAAGAATTCTCCGGCTACTGCGAAGAATTCTCCGGCTATTACGAAGAATTCTCCTGCTAATACGAATAATTCTCCTGCTAATACGAATAATTCTCCGGCTACTGCGAAGAATTCTCCGGCTACTACGAAGAATTCTCCGGCTACTGCGAAGAATTATCCGGCTACTACGAAGAATTCTCCTGCTAATACGAAGAATTCTCCTGCTAATACGAAGAATTCTCCGGCTTCTACGAAGAATTCTCCGGCTACTTCGAAGAATTCTCCTGCTAATACGAAGAATTCTCGGGTCAAATTTAGATGGCCTGAGCTAGTTTTCAATTCAGACATGGAGCGCTTTCATAATATTCTCCTGTTACTTTACACAATTCTCCTGCTGCTACAATTCTTATTGAAAACCCTAACACCGGCACTGATTACTGCTTCATTTAACGACCTTAACAGTCACTCACTCGATTTCACGTACATTTTTCAGCCCTGAATTCAACAGACAAGACGAGATGTCGTGGATGTACAGCCAGTTTCTACTGTGTTGGAGATGGGACTGAAAAAAAGTGTGGAGTGGACTCGCCAACACAGTTTTCGTTTGGTTCTGCTGCAAATTGTTCTGATTGTCCTGTGGGACGGGTAGGTGCTTTGTTGGTTCATATGCACAGCTAGAGAAGGGGGTGGGGTGGGTGGGGAGTGATGACCGGAGTGCTGCAATCCGTTCTGTTTGTTTTGTGGGATGGGTAGGTGCTTTGATTGTTAAATAAACAGCTACCACCACAGGGAGGGAGAAGTAAGGATTGAAATTCCCTGGGGTGCTAATTTTGTTGATATTTGTAGCGTGATTTCTTCAATGCCATTGGTGAACAAAACGATTTTTTCTGATATACCTTTTGCAGCTTTGCAAGAATGGCACAGCTTTTGCTTGTCCTGATAGTACCCACGTTACATGCAATGACACGGTAAGATGATTTGCAATTTTGATTGCGCAATTGCCAGTAAGTACGTATTGCACGTAAGTTCGAATGATTATATAAGTTTAGTAGCTTTCCAAATAATGCAAACACATGCTGTAAACGTTACAACCACACTATATCGTAAAGCAAACAGTACCACAGGTGAACAAGTTAGAAGCAGTTTGTATAGTAAAGCAAGCAGTACCACAGTACAGTACTGGTCTGTAGCTTTGCAAAGAATGGTCACACTGCAATAAGTTGGAACCACACCGTATAGTAAAACAAACAGTACCACAGTACTACAAAGGCTATATACCGCTACAATACTTACAATGTTCCCAGACTTCCTAAGTTATGGAATGTTGGAAGAAATACAATACGGTTGTTTAATAATTCCAAACATTACACTTTCAGTCCTCAAAGTCACAGACAGTACCACAGTACTGTTCATTAGCTTACTGTTCATTGCTTTACAAACAATGGTCACACTGCATGGTTTGATCCACAGATGAAAAAGTTAGAATCACACTGTATAGTAAAACAAACAGTGCCACAGTACTGTACTGTTCAGTAGCTTTACAAAGAAAGGGGACACTGCATGGTTTGATCCGCAGATGAAAACGTTAGTATCACACTGTATAGTAAAACAAACAGTACCACAGTACAGTACTGTTCAGTAGCTTTACAAAGAATGGTCACACTGCATGGTTTGATCCACAGATGAAAAAGTTAGAATCACACTGTATAGTAAAACAAACAGTACCGCAGTACTGTACTGTTCAGTAGCTTTATAAAGAGTGGTGACACTGCATGGTTTGATCCGCAGATGAAAACGTTAGAATCACACTTTATAGTAAAACAAACAGTAACACAGTACAGTACTGTTCAGTAGCTTTGCAAAGAGTGGTCACACTGCATGGTTTGATCCACAGATGAAAAAGTTAGAATCACACTGTATAGTAAAACAAACAGTACCGCAGTACTGTACTGTTCAGTAGCTTTATAAAGAGTGGTGACACTGCATGGTTTGATCCGCAGATGAAAACGTTAGAATCACACTTTATAGTAAAACAAACAGTAACACAGTACAGTACTGTTCAGTAGCTTTGCAAAGAGTGGTCACACTGCATGGTTTGATCCACAGATGAAAAAGT
>OX453283.1:26018134-26123134 GCA_949710005.1 Ricordea florida | reverse complement strand
CAACGCAAGGTACCAAAGAGTAGACAGCCGCCATCCACTGAATAAACCGCTAAAAACGGCTAAGATTGTATTTTTTTAGAAGCGATCTAGGTGTGACCGTCCGATTCAGTCGGTATTTCTATCAGATGTAGAGAAGGAAGCTTGTCACCACACGTGCCATACATTTGTCTGATATTTAAATTGGAGAGTTTCCTGTTCGTCAAATCTGATTGAAGATTGTATCTACTGGTCGAGTGTTGAACGATTTTCTTTCTTTATCAGGGCAGCTTCATATGCGGCGCCTGTCATCCGGGATTTATCGGTGATGGATACACCGGCTGTTACCCTGGAGACCTCTGCACCAATGGCACACACACCTGCCACGAGTCTGCCATTTGCACACAGACTGGCGCAGGAAGGTTTAAATGCGAGGTATGATCACATGACTGTTACCTGTGATCACGTGTCTAGCTTGTGGATCATCAGATTGTTCTCGTTAGTTTCATTTGGACTGAAGTTCATGGCGCTGTTTTAATCCATACGTTCTTGTGACTACATCACGTGATTGTCTTTTTCGGTCAGTAGATCATATGATAACTAGCAGATCATGTGACTGTTTCTTTTAACATTTTTTTCTAACCCAACAAATAGGGTAGTAAAATATTGCCTCTTAGTAACCCCTATCAAGGGCAACAACGTTTTTAATTAACCATGAACTATTTTTCAGTGTAAAGACGGTTACGCCGGTGACGGAGAAGAGTGTGACATTGATCCAGATCTTGATGGGATTCCATTCGAGGGTTTGAGCTGCACTTTACCAAACTGTTTTAAGGTGAGCTACTAATAAGTCGCTTTTGTAAGGCCCAGCTCAGACACTGTACTTTACATGTACCGAACCCAGTTAAGTCAAGTCGGGCTTTGTCGAGACACTGGTTCGACACTCAGTCGGCTCACCTTATGCCGAACCGAGCCTTTACTGCATGTAAGGAGAAAGAGAAGGGATCGAGTCCAGTACGTTATGTATGCATCTGGCTGTGCGCTTGAGAAGGGCGCCGCATGAATCACCTGCCGCTCCAGTGTCGAATAAAGTGACTGCCCCTGTCAAACTGAATGTTTTTGCCCAACAAATTAAAACTGCTGTAGCTAATTGATTCAGACTTCGCTCTTTTGCCGTACCATATCCATCAGGGCCGGGTTGTTCGAAGCAGGGTTAAGGTAACCCAGAGTTAATGCGAAATTTAAATTCAGATATGAGAACGTAAAAAGCACATTCGGTATAATTCTTTTTTAATACAATTTGATGATTGTATGCTCTGAATAAAATAGAGAAAGTTAGAGGAGAAAATGGTTTTTAACAAGAGGAAATGAAACTCACATTAAAAGTTAACCCTCGGTTAGCGCTAATCGGCCTTCGAACAACCGGCCCCAGGTAGGTTGCCACATGAAAAAGATCTCCTGAACATACCATATACCATGAATATACCATGTGAACAGAGGCACACACAAGTCAAGTGACAACGCAGGAGTGCTGCAGTATGAAGGTTATGACTGGAATGCATATTTCAAAATAAGGTGAGGCATTTCGTGACACATATACAATAAAGATTATTTCAAAATAAGGCGAGAAATTTGGTCACGTAACATGGCAATACCTGACAACCTCCAGTGTTAACTAGCTTTGGCAGATAAACAACACTGTTTACCCAGAGAATAACTGCTTGGTTAGGCGCTGATCTATAGTGATTAGGGTTAAGCGCTGACTCGAAATGGTCAACTTTCATATGTTCTTATGGTGACACCATATCAATGTCTCGCCTTATTTTGAGATAACCTTCATTGTATATGTGTCACAAAATGCCTCACCTTATTTTGAAGTATCCATTCTAGTCACAACTGCAGTATGAAACAGAGGAGTAAGGTTGGGTCAGCGGTCAGAGTACTCACCTTCCACCTCGGTGACTCGGGATAGAATTCTGCGGACTCATGTGGGCTGAGTTTGTTGTTGCGTTTCTCCTTGCACATCCAATTCCAGTTTGATCTAGATATTTATATGGCCCATAGCAATTGTCCTCAGTTGTTGGTACTCAGCTGCTTGAGGTGGGAAATATTTCAACCCTTGACTCAATACCAAAATACGAACATTCCCTTCGTTCATGTCACGAAGGAGAATACGTTAACTCTACCTTTGCGCCTGACTTGTGGTTACACTGCCAAAGATTGACCACTCTTGAGCTTAACTGCTCATGCGACAAATATGTTTGATATCTAACCATGTTTTGTATTTGTTGAAGTAGTCTCCGGTATTTTCCAGGACAATTGTCCAAGTGTTCCTAACACAGGTCAGGAAGATAACGACGGGGACACTGACGGAGACGCTTGCGATGAAGATGATGATAACGATTTGATACTTGATAAACTGGTACGATAAACGTTGCAACATTCTTGAATTATCCAACGTGGCTCTTCATTTCTACTTTTTCAGTCCAAGAACAAAATCCTGAGGTTACTTAGTGTGGTTCTAACATTTAGTCCTTTCACCCGTAGAATCAAACCTTGAATCATACAATGTGGTTCTAACTTTTACCACTTTCACCCCCAAAGTCAACACTTGAGTCATACAATGTGGTTCTACCTTTTAACCCCTTCACTCCCACAGTCAAACCTTGAGTCATACGATATGGTTCTGTCTTTTAAACCTTTCACTCCCACAGTCAAACCTTTAGTCATACAATGTGGTTCTGTCTTTTAACCCTTTCACTCCCACAGTCAAACCTTGAGTCATACAATGTGGTTCTACCTTTTAGCCCTTTCAATCCCACAGTCAAACCTTGAGTCATACAATGTGGTTCTACCTTTTAACCCTTTCAATCCCACAGTCAAACCTTGAGTCATACAATGTGGTTCTGTCTTTTAAACCTTTCACTCCCACAGTCAAACCTTTAGTCATGCAATGTGGTTCTGTCTTTTAACCCTTTCACTCCCACAGTCAAACCTTGAGTCACAATGTGGTTCTGTCTTTTAACCCTTTCACTCCCACAGTCAAACCTTGAGTCATAAAATGTGGTTCTATTTTTTAACCGTTTCACCTTCACAGTCAAACCTTGAGTCATACAATGTGGTTCTGTCTTTTAAACCTTTCACTCCCACAGTTAAACCTTTAGTCATGCAATGTGGTTCTGTCTTTTAAACCTTTCACTCCCACAGTCAAACCTTTAGTCATGCAATGTGGTTCTGTCTTTTAACCCTTTCACTCCCACAGTCAAACCTTGAGTCACAATGTGGTTCTGTCTTTTAACCCTTTCACTCCCACAGTCAAACCTTGAGTCATAAAATGTGGTTCTATTTTTTAACCGTTTCACCTTCACAGTCAAACCTTGAGTCATACAATGTGGTTCTGTCTTTTAAACCTTTCACTCCCACAGTTAAACCTTTAGTCATGCAATGTGGTTCTGTCTTTTAAACCTTTCACTCCCACAGTCAAACCTTTAGTCATGCAATGTGGTTCTGTCTTTTAACCCTTTCACTCCCACAGTCAAACCTTGAGTCATACAATGTGGTTCTGTCTTTTAACCCTTTCACTCCCACAGTCAAACCTTGAGTCACAAAATGTGGTTCTATTTTTTAACCGTTTCACCTTCACAGTCAAACCTTGTGTCATGAAATGTTGTTTTGCCTTTTAGCCCTTTACCTCTTTTCTTACTTAGTTGCATTTCCGTACCTTTTTGCCGCAGACATTGATCAGTGGGCTTTGTCTTGACAATATCAATAGAATATCAAGGCTAAGAGACGATGAGAACTGAGAAAATGATCAATATAAACGTATTGTATCAAAAAAATTCTCAAAAACGCATTTTAGAAAGTTCCTGGTAATTGCAAACTTAGGCAGTCTGCAAACTTAGATAGCAGGTGGTCTTTTTTCCCATAGGACAACTGCCCTTTTGTTAAAAACCGAGATCAAGTTGATTCTGATGGTGACGGTGTAGGGGACGCTTGCGATAACTGCAATGCCACTGCTAATAAAGACCAAAAAGATACCGACGGGGATGGTGTCGGGGATGCGTGTGACTCTGACATGGATGGTGACGGTAGGATATTTGACTCCTCCATGATAATTGTTAATCATTATAAACAATTAATGGTAATTATATTTGACTGAGGCACAATATGAAGTTATGAACCACCATTGACCTGCCCCTAGAGTAGTAGAGTAAACAGCTGGCTTAGCTCAGAGGGTAAAGCGTTGCCTTGTCGCACACACTTGCTTCTCGAGGTTTTGCTGGAGTCGTATTTCTAGTACAATAATGTACATGCAAACATTTCAACAAGCTGTTTGGCTCCCAAATAGTACAGAAATGTGAAATTAAATTTTTGCATGTATATTATTAACAAGTAATCGACTGTTTTCGACTGCAGTTTTGTACAAATAACTGTTACTCACAAAATTGAACATTGAGTTTAACTACGGAAATTCTATTTGGGAGCCTTCGAACTCAACTCGATCGTATAAAACTGTGAATCGGTTGAAATCAGTTGGTTAAAATCAGTTGCTTGAAAAATAAATCAAGTATATGAATGAGAAGAAGAAACGATAGCAGAAAGATATATGCAAAAAAGTACTTACAAATGCTTCCCTTGCCTGGCTAGCTGGAAATGAAAGTGCTGACTAACGAAAATTGAATTTGGAATCAACTTAGGTGTGATATAAAGAAGGTGCGTGAAAATTAAAATATGAATTAATCAGTGACCGTGGAATGCAACGATTTCACGTTTGAATCCTACAATAAGCAGTCAAACATTTTTCAAAGATAACAAATTTCACTCGCCCTACAGGCGCGTACAATCTTTTTCACTCTTCAAAATTTACTTGTACTTACTATTTATTGTACTCGAAACCATTTGATTACCTATACATGAATTATGTAATTTCTTTCCTCAGGTATTGACAACGGCACTGATAATTGCCCAACGTTCAACTCAACGAGTCAAACTGACACAGATGGTGATGGGGTGGGAGACGTGTGCGATAACTGCCCTACTGTTTCCAACTCAGACCAGGTGACGTTGATAAATTTATTGCCCTTTTGCTAGTTTAAATTCCTCTTACAGATTTTTGCGGGTACAACGAATAGAGTGTTTTCACTCACGTGGCCAGCAACCATGCAAATTTTTTGGAGCAAAAGAAAGGTTTTACATAAGAAAAGAGTTCAATTCCCAGAGGATTAGTTTGGAACACCAACATGGCCGCCGTTTTATTGTTTTGAAACACCAATATGGCTGCTGTGACGTCATGTGAAAACGCTCTATAGTTTTTGTGGCTACGAGCCAGAAGGCTGGTAGCCACTATGACATCGAGATGTAAGGTAATAATGAAAACTTGACGCGCGAGGGATGCTGGGATTTCAAGTGTTCGGACTAGTTTATTATGCACACATACCAGACCCAATTACCTCAAAGACCAAGTTGAAATCTTAACTGCAATGACTTTTCAAGTCAATGTTAGAAATTAAAAAACGCGGTGTATTATGACCTGACAAATCTTACTATGAAATAAAGTGCACAGCGTATAAAAATTACTAAATTGCAGTAGCCACATGTAGTCCTAGACTAACTGTTTTTATGAATATTTCTTGTGTTTTCAAACGGACAGACTGACTCTACACAGAGTGGCTTTGGAGACGCTTGTTCTTCTGGGAGTGGAGGCGTTGACATGTAAGTATATGTGGTAAGATTTCCGCACAGGTCCCTACTTTATTATGCATTCTGTAACTATACTATTTCGTTCTTCGAACGCAAGAAGTATTTGCACGTGCATTACACCAGACACGACAGCTTCAGCATGCATAATGAGGTGGGGAGCTGTACGGAAATCATTCCGTATATGTATCTTCTCCATACTGTATCACTACAAATTCAACCATGCAGCTTACGAAAATAAAGAAACTGATCAGTGTACCCTTTCAACCCTAGGAATAATCTGCATGTATCTTCTCTTTAGCATATCAGTACAAAGCCAACCATGCGGTTTATGAGATTTAAAGAACTGATCACTTCAACTGTAACTGTGATCAGCATGTATATTCCCCTTGACATATCAGTAGTACGTCAACCGTGCAGCGTATAAGAAAAATGCGACTGATCACTTAGAACTTTCTCTTCTAAGGGAGATCAGAGTGTATCGTCTTTTGAACATAATGGTATGTTACCCAGTGTTCTTACCAGTAGTTCGCGGCATTGCAGCACTGCCGCACTTTTGCAGTGAATGCCGCGCTATTGTTAGCCCAATGTGTCCCAAGGGCGCAAAGAACTGGAAAACAGAAGAAAAAATTGGAAAAAGGGAAAACGTATTACGAGACGTTCGCAAAAACACGTACACATACAGTACTAGTACTAGTAATAGTTGCCAAAATTTAATTGATTTTGGCCTCTTTGGAAAGTAACCAATCATGGGCTTCCTTAAAAGTAACGACTTCTCCACATGCTCCCTTGTCAAATGATGCGTCCTGAAAAGCGTTGCAAAGCGTTCTGAAAGCCATGTTGAATGAGTTTCAATTGTTAAACTGATTTTTATTCATGGCGAAACAAACAACATTATTCCGTGTGCAAGTGCTTAACTTCCAAGGCTGGATGCCGATGAAACGGAAAGTAATAATAATAATAATAATAATATTTAATATTTATATTGCGCATTTTCTATAAAATAATCAAATGCGCATTACAATGAATAAAAAATAAAATAAACCTATTTACAATTTCTATAAAATCAAAAACGGAAATTACACTATTTACAATTAACTATAAGAAAAATAATTTACAGAAGAACAAATATAACCTAATTGTATTAACAAAATGCCTTCTTGAATAAAAATGTCTTAAGTTTCCTTTTAAAATTATTTGTGGTGCAAGCAGATCTAATGCTTATGGGAAGACTGTTCCAAAGCCGTGGTGCTGCCAAAGTACCCAAACAAGTCTGACAATTCAAAACATTAACGATGAAACAAAAGGTGAGAACAGCCATGAAAGTTTGAAAGCCACTTCCACAACTGGCACAAACACAAAAATCGCGTGCGTTCATTTCATCAAATCTGGACACTGAAGTAAGCATGGCTTGAGTATGATAAGGAAAAGAATACCGTGTCTTGCAAACAGTGTTTGGGTACTTCGAAAACAAATGCATTTACCGTTGCCAAGTCCCATTAAAGCAAAGATGCCAAGGAAACAGATATCATTAATTTTTAGGCTTTTTGTCAATTCTTATAAAATCAGTAGGACTAATAACAGAAATTTGATCTTTTACAGCTACCATTCAGACATTTATTTGTTCAGAAAATTTGTCATCTTAGTTTGTATCGGATTTTTTCTGGAATAAAACGTAAAGTTAACTGTCTAAAAATTGTGACCCCCCCACCCCCCCACCCCCCTTTAGCTTCTCTATGGGTCCTGTTCACCCCAGTGTACAAACTCCTGGTAAGACCACTGGTTACCTTAGGAGCTAATAAACTCTACTGAGTTCCAACCCAATGTTGTATGCAATAATAAGTTGCTTATTTCCCATTCTTTAGTGTTTGCTTTATCTTGTAGGGACGGAGATGGTGTTTTGAATGAAAGGGATAACTGCCCTGATCTTCCTAATGGCGATCAAGCGAACGTAGATGAAGACAGTACAGGTATGATTACAGTTGTGATTCTTGCTGTACCGAGGAGGCAAGCTTTCTGCAGCATGTCAAACGAGGATCTAGAGCGTTGAGCCCTCTTACAAGTCTTGTTGGTACTGTGCCAAGGGCTCCGATGACAATTGGCAGTGTTTGGACTTCTCGACACTTCCAGAGACGTTTCATTTCTCGCTTCAGGTCACCGTAGTATTCCATTTTCTCTTGTTTCGTCATGACCCTCGTGTCGAACGGACTAGAAATATCTACAATGAGGCAAGTTCTTGATTCCTTATCAAACAATACGATGTCAGGCTTGTTACGCTCTAACCGCTGGTCTGTCTGTATACTGAAGTCCCAAAGCAGCTTGACCCTATCTGACGCAGGCTGCGGATTATGCTCATACCACTTTTGGCCACTTTCGAATCCAAATCTCTGGCATAACTTCCAATGTATGATGGCAGCAACCTTATCGTGTCTCCACAGACGATACTGTTTTTGCGCCAGCATCTTACATTCAGCGACAATGTGCGCCACAGTCTTGTCCCTCTTGCCACATAACCTACATGTAGATGATACGTCCTGCTTGTCGATCCTGGCCTTTATGCTGTTTGTTCTCAAGGCTTGTTCTTGTGCTGCCATAATCAAACCTTCGGTTTCTCTTTTCAACTGGCCTCTCTTCAACCATCTCCAAGAGAGTTCTGGGTCGCCGTCGTCTTCGGTAGCCTTGACGAACTGCCCGTGGAGAGCTTTATCTAGATGCTTACGCTTTTTTTCTTTCCTAAGGGCTTTCATACCAGGGAACTCCATCCTCCTCTTCAGGGTTTTCTCTCTTGTCACTGCTTTAAGAGCTGACTCGTCGCTGTTGCTAACATACTCATTCAGGCTCTCAATCTCTGCATGTACAGAATCTTGCACACCTATCAGACCTCTACCGCCTTCCTTTCTAGGGATATAAAGTCTATCCACATCAGCTTGAGGGTGGAGGGATCTATAGATAGACAACAGCTTACGTGTCTTCCTGTCCATTTCTTGAAGTTCGCACTGGGTCCAGTTGATATTATTATTATTATTATTGTTATTATTATTATTATTATTATTATTATTAAAAAAAAGGAATTTATTAGGAATTTAAAACATTTGTCTTACAGTACTTATTATGTCCATTCCTTGTAGACTCAGGCTAAACTAGGATGTTCAGCCTGGTATATAGTCCTTTGGAGCGGGTTACAACAAGTCACCACAGGTCCCAGGACTCTCTTTTCCTTCTTTTTTTACAGAGTCAGTACTTTCCTTAGTATCTTTGCTGTCCCCAACAGTGCTGTTTTCTGGATAACTTCCAGCTTCACGTTCAAGCCGATTCGCTTCATGTGCTCCTTAAAGTTGACTGATACGGCTCCAAGAGCCCCAATGACAACAGGCACTACGATGACTTTTCGCATGCACCAGACTTTTGCAATTTCATTTTTCAATAGTTGGTATTTCTCTACCTTCTCGAGTTCCTTCTCTTTCACCCTGTCATCACCTGGGATGGCAACATCAATCACAACAACCTCTCTCTCCTTCTTATCAATAAAGACAATGTCTGGTCTTCTAGCCTCGATTTTCCGATCACACTGGATTGTGAAGTCCCACAGTATTTTGAAATTTTCACTCTCCACCACTCCCTCCGGTTTCTGTTAATACCAGCAATTAGCTCTTTCCAATCCACATTTACCACAAAGTTGCCAGTGAATATACCGTGCCACGTTATCATGCCTGCCTTTATATTCTGTCTGCGCCAACTTACTGCATTCACTCACCACATGGGCCACCGTTTCTCCCTTACTACCGCACATTCTACACAAAGGGGATTCTGCTGTGTGATCAATATGAAATCTCGTATAATTTGTTCTCAAAGATTGTTCCTGAGCGCTGCATATCAGGGCCTCAGTACATCCTTTCAAATCTCCTTTAGCAATCCACTGCCAAGTTCTATCCCAATCAATACCTTCCTTTTCTCTCACATACTGCCCATGCATTCTTTTCCGCTTCCATTCATTCTCCATCTCCTTTACTTCATTCACTTTGAACTTCTTTGGGTCCACAGCGTCTGAGATGTTGACTACATTACTATCTCCAACTTTCCTGAGTAATACCTCTTCACTATTCCTTACATACCAACTCAAGTTGTTCTCTTCCCTCCTAACGCAACACTCGCAACTGATCAAGCCTCTTCCTCCCTTCTTTCTGGGTACGTATATTCTGGCGACATCACTTCTAGGGTGTAGTTCCTTATTCATTGTCATGATTTTTCTAGACTTCCTATCTATTTCCTGAAGTTCCTCCTTATTCCAATTAATTGTTCCTGCTCCATACCTCATGAGCGACACAGCCCAAGTATTTACTGCTTTGATTTTGTTCTTACCATTGAGCTGAGATTTCATGACAAGTTTAAACCGCCTTAAGTACTCTGTTCGAAATATTTCTTTCATTTCCCTTTCCTTAAACTTGTCCAGCTCTAGAATGCCCAGATACTTGTAACCTTCTTCATCAACTTCCTTTATCGTCTGTCCATTTAACAAGTTAATACCCTCACTTTTGCACAACTTCCCCCGCTTCAGTACCACAACACCACATTTCTTTACCCCAAATTCCATTCCTATATCTTGGCTAATCAACTGTACCGTCGAAACAAGGCTTTCAATCTCTGCTTTATCCTTGCCATAAACCTTCAAGTCATCCATAAAGAACAAATGATTTATTTTGACATCTCCTAATGTATATCCAGCTTTCGCATCTTGCAAGATCTTGGTCAAGGGTACCATGCAAACAGTGAAGATAAGGGGGGACAGACTGTCTCCTTGAAAGATACCCCGCTTAATATCAACTACACCAAGTGTCTCTCCACAAGAAGTCAGCTCTGTCTTCCAATTTACCATAGATTTCTGCAGAAAAGTTATTATATTTTCCGCCACTTGTGCCATTTTTAGGCTTTCAATAATCCAAGAGTGAGGCACCATATCATATGCTTTCTTATAGTCCACCCACGCCATAGCCAAGTTCTTATGCTTTCTTTTGCAATCAGCAAGGACCATCTTATCAATCAACAACTTATCTTTTGTGCCTCTACTCTTTCTCCTACACCCCTTCTGTTCTACAGGCAAAGCATCGTTTTCTACAAAGAACTCATACATACTATCAGCTATGATCCCTGTCATCAATTTCCAAGCAAGTGGTAGACAGGATATGGGTCGATAGTTATCAACAGCACTACCTCTTTCTTGGTCTTTCTGACACAGCACAGTCCTTCCAGTTGTCATCCATACAGGTATGGTGACCCTGTTGTTGATCAAATCATTCAGGTGGTCCGCCATTCGTTCATGTAATGCTGTCAATTTCTTGATCCAGTAGCCTTGGACGCCATCAGGGCCAGGTGCCTTCCAATTAGGGATCTTCTTTGACCTTGCTGTCACCATTTCAGCTGTTATTACAATGTCCTCCTGTATACCTTCTACTCTTTCCTTTTTCAGTTCTTTTAACCATTCTGCATTTTCATTGTGTAAAACCTCCTTGCCCCATATATCTCTCCAAAACTGTTGGCTTTCCTCAGCATCAGGTCTAACTTTATTGAAGCTACTAGATGTTCCATTCATTTGTTGGTACACCCTCTTTTGGTCTTGCTGGAACAATCTGTTGACTTGATAGCGATGAATCCTTTGCTCATACCTTCTCAACTTTGCAGATTTAGCTAGCAGTCTTTGCTTAAGTTCTTCAATTACAAGCTTTTCTCCTTTCTGTTTGATGTTGTACTTCCTCTCCAACTTGGAGTATTTTTCCTTCCTTTTAATTTTCCCTTGTTTAGATCTTTCCAGGATGTTGATGTGCCTCCGTAACTCTGCAATAGAGTCTTTGATTCTCCTTTTCCACCGCGGTTCTTTGCCTCCTTTTCCCTCATAACCACCCACTTTGAGTCCAATTTGTCTTCCTACGTAAATCGCAGTAGCATTAATCAATTTATTGGTGTCAGTGATATTGTTAGATTGTATATCTGACACTACTCTATTCACCTTCTTCGTCCATTCTGCCAGTACTTTTCTGTCAACTCTCTTAAACCCAGCACCATTACACACCTGACCGCTTCTCATAATTTCCAATATATCCTTGATCATTTGAATCTCCTCGTCATTCCTCGTGTCATTGTCTACAATCTGCACATTGACATCTCCATTTAGTTCATCGACCTGTTCGGGTTCTGTGTCTATACACCCGACATCCTGTTCCTCTAGTTCTTCATCTACTGTAGTCATTCTTCTCCTGATTTCATCCAACTCGACCAAAGTAAACCACTCATTCTTTCTGATCGCCCTAGCCTGATCACATAGTCTCTGCTCTGTTATCTTTGGTAAACCTCTTTCCTTCCAGACAGCATGCATTCTCTGTCTATATCCTCTGACTGGTCTGCCATTTTCATCCACTGGTTTACCCAGATAGTAGCACTCCATTACAGCAATGTTCATATCTCTGCTCCATTTCATTCTGGCAGTAGCTGGATGACGACCGGGCCCACCCTGCCCTACAGTGGGACACCTGCCGGGCGAGGAAGCTTCACCAGTTTCCCCGGTTCCACTCCCATTCACGCCGTTCGTGGATGAATCATAATCTGTCATCTTCACTCATTATGAGGGTGGTACTTTTAAGGTGCAACCAGCACCAGTGTTTTTATCGAGACACTTTCTCTAGAAGGGCTGTCGACCAAGACTGAAGGGTCCCCTCTACCCAGTGTTGTTACCCCAACGAGGGTGGCAAGGGGCTGCGGGCACTTGCCAAAGGTGCCACCCCAGACTCTGGTAGGCGGGAGCGTCCACTTTCCCGTGGTAGGCTGAGGTACCACCCTGTCCTACCCCAGTGCCTATTATTATTATTATTATTATTATTATTATTATTATTATTATTATTATTATTATTATTATTATTATTATTGTTATTATTATCATCATGAGAGTAGAGATGATATAAACTGATGAAGGGCGGTTAGCAGCCTTTACTAGGTTCTATATCATTGGCAAACCAAACAACAGAACACACCAAGACACAAAATACAAGCAATGCTTCTGGCCCCTGAAACCAATGAAATGGGGCTATCTTTTTCCTGTCTTCCCAAAGAAAAGGGAAAAAATGGTCAAAAGTAGGACTTCATTGCTGATTCTGTCTCCCAAATATGATGTACAGCATACAGCAGTCAGGGAATAATAGGCTTTATGACAGAAAATTGAGTGGTATACTGAGTGGTAGCAAATTGTTAAAAATGATATCACACGTGCAGGCGTTTTTACCACTAAATTTTGTATAGTAAAAAAGAAAATTACATGGTTTCTTGGAGATGCGAAAGTTTGTCTTCTCGTTTTGAAAATAATAATAATAATAAACTTTATTTATTACCTTTGGCATAAGAATTACGGTAATATTACAATAAAATTTAAAACCACTACAAAAGTATATTATATATAAGATTAAAGTTATAAAAGGCTAAGTGAAATTGAGATTAAGTTTAGCACCTCTAGGAATAAACGATTGTTTGTGCCTGTTAGTACGTGATACAGGTATTCTGAAGTGCAGTGAGTTCGTCTTACAGGATCTTAGGTTAAAGCCATGATCCACTGCCTTGTCTAAAAAACGTTTGCAAGGATGCGCGTCAGATTCTTGGATACGTTTAAATTCTCTCCTCGTCAATTTCTGACGCCTAGTCGCAAGTGACTGAACAGTGTCCCTAGGGAGTCCTATCACATTTAGACGTCTATTCTGCACTCTTTGTAGATCTTTATCAAGGTAGATCGGCAGCCCTCCCCAGACTGGCGAAAATATTAAACTCTTTCGCTGCTCTCACTCGAGAAATATTTTATAACACTCGAAGATAAATTTCGTATCTCCCGGCGGCCATGTAATATCATCATATCCTCTATGTAAAGAGCTTCGTGGTATACCGCCGAAAGGGTCTGTAACATTGCACCTCATGCAATGTTACAGACCGTATTGCTTGCACCTCATGTGATGTTAGTAGAGTTGCTCAACTCCTATCACTCTTAGGATGCTTACCATTTGCCAGAACTGGCCGGTCAGACCAGTCCATTTGTAAAGAGAATTCCACTATCAATCAGAGCTGTCCAGCCAGATCAGTTTATTTCTACACAGCATGTATAGCAGTGACAGGTTTTTGGCGAAAACTCTCAAAAGAAGCCTACTTCATTTTTAATTTGACCTGCCTGGCTGGTCAGTTCTGCGTTTTGGTAAGCGCCCTTAGTTTACCGTTTGATCACCTTTTCACAACTAAGTGATTTTCATATCATCAACATCAGATGTAAATTTAAAAGCCTTGTGACATAAAAACGTCGCTTTGCCACTGCAAACCTGCGTTCCATTTGGTCATTTGCTCAAAAGTCCGTTTACATTCTTTAGCTTTGGAACTATGTTCTCTATTTGAATTGCTTCTGTTCTTGGTAACAATTCCTCACGTATTAGTGGCTCTTGTTTTCTTAAACGTTCAATTTTGCACCTGTCTGTTGTTGGTTATGACAATTATTCCTCTTGGTTTACACGACGTACAGTTTTTGCCTTCTTTCCTCGCTTTTAGACTACCTTTCTTTGACTGCCTTTACCCCAGATGTGTTCAATAGATCCACTCTCTTCCTTTCTATCATCTTTGGTTACATTCTCTCAGAGGTATGTCCAGTAGGCTGACTCTGAAAAGTGCCACTCTTTTCTCACTTTGCTCTGACTTTCAGCAAAGTACCATAACCACAAAGTATTCGTACTTTCTACAGGGCCAGGTTGTTCTAAGAAGGGTTCAGTTAACCCAGGGTTAGTGCAAAATTTAAATGCTTATATGAGAGCTTAAAAAGTACATTCAGTATAATTATTTTTGAATACAATTTGATGACTGTATGCTTTGAAAAATAGAGAAAATGTTTTGTTTACAAGAGGAAAACAAATTGGGGTTAAATTTAACCCTGGCTTAACACTAATCGGCCTTCGAACAACCGGTCCCAGGTGTATGCATTCTTTGTTTTAAAGCTTAAAGTCTCAGTTGTGATGATGATTCGTTTTCTCTTCTTTAATCATTGTATTGGCCTTTTCCATCTGTATATCTTTTATGCGCTGTTCCACTATTGTTCTCTTATTGAGTAACACCAAATGTTTAAGTGGAGTAGAGTTTGGTTGCCGTTGTTTGGTCACTTTTGTTGCTCCAGCTGCAGTTAATTTAAAGTAATTGTAATCTTTTAGCTTATTGTATTCTCTTTTTTATCTATATGATCGAATGTAAATAATTTTTGTAATCTGTTTTTTATTGGAGATATCCTGAATGTGATATAATAAAGTTATAGTTATAGCTGCTTCAGTTCGTTCTCAAGTTGCCATGGTTGCTGGTGATGCGTATAGGAAATCAAATGATTTCGAGTGCACTTTGGAATAAATTAACAGAAGAAAATTGCATGAGCTCGTACTGCGAGTGCAATTTGTTGTCTTTGAAAATTTTATGAGTGCTTATTTATACGAAACTTCACTCGAAATCATTTGATTACTTGTTAATAGTATAGGTACAAAAATTTAATTTCAACTTTCTGCACGGCTTAGGATTAATTGACGAGTTCCTAAGCCAATCAGCATGTTAGAATTTTTGCATGTATATTATTAACGAATGATGGGCTTATGTTAGGAAAAATTGCATACTTGTCAGAGTTGAATGTTGAACTGTTTCCTTATACTTGGTATGTGTCTGTTCTGATTGACTGAGACCAGTCCAGTTGGGAAGCGTCTAAGAACTTCTATTTATCTGTAATCGCTTGAGCCCAAGGGCAATTAAGGATTAATCTCACGCGTATTTTCAAAGTTTTTTTTTTTGAAAAATGCAGATGAAATTAATCCTTAATTGCACAAGGTCAGATTGTGACTACTTATTTATCGCATAAAGGGCAAAATTATTGAGGGAAGTCCGCTCAATCCCGGGACAAATGACAATCAATTAAATGACCACTTTTTTTAAAGAACATTTTATTCTTAAAATTACAGTAAACACGGTTCCAAATCGTTGGTACCAACAGATTCAACAATAACGCTTTGTTACTAGGCAACTGTTAACCAATCAGGATCGAGTAATCATGCCCTCTTGATTTACCAAAAGTGCCCTGGTGATTAAGAAAAATAAACATTAATTAAATTAAGGAAAAAATGTGATTAAGAAACGTTGCTCTGCCTCAGCCAATCAGCATTTAGTAATTTTGCTATGTATGTGATAATTATTGTAAACGGGGCCATTTGAGGAGAATTTATATATTGGTGACTTGTGAAAGTGCAAGATTTAACCATTGACCTGGTTGATAATCTCTTCAGGTGATGCTTGTGATGATGATCAGGATGGTGACGGTGTCCTTAACATGCAAGATAACTGCCGATTGGTCAGCAACTCAGGACAAGAACATGTCCAACTGGCCTATGATGCAAAAGGTACAATCTACTGAATCGTATACATTAGAAAATTGCTGGATTTTGATTGGCTAAGAGCACAGCGATGCCGCAATCTGATTGGCTGAACTACTGGACACTATCAGTCATAGTTCACCACTAAATTTTCGCCTCTCCTTATTGGTTTAAATTGATCACGTGACGCCATAGTGTTCGTCCGCGGAGAGACACAATCAGCTTACAGTGCCCTTCCGAGGAAAATACCCGGATGGATGGTAACCGTCCGTGAAAATGTGAATTTTCTTACAATTATACCGTATTTTTTAGGCAATGTACGTTGCGAATTATTGAAATTTTAGGGTGTACACATGAATAAATATTTGATAGACCTGCATTTAGTGGATTTTGATTGCTTTTCAACTGGCGCGCAGAAGAAAATTTTGTGGTGAACAATTAAGACAGTAGAGTGCTTATGTCTCGAAACTATCGGTCCTATAGTTGACCCTTGGAAATTTGATGTTCTTCAAACTAGCATATTTGTTTTAAGAACATCAAATTTCCGCGGGGCAACTATCAGCCGATAGCTCCTCGACAGAAACACTCTATTGTTTAATTAGAGTGTAGCACTTGGTTGAAGATCGTTTTGAAAATGGCAGCGTCTTCGCGCTTTAGCGAAGTTATGTAACAAATGAACGTTAAATTTGTATTCTTTTCACCGACACATGATTCGTTTGTGATTTTTTACTAAAAGAATTCGATTATTCGCTCTCGATTTCTATGAGGTGAACGCGAGAAATCCCAAGCGGGCAAGACTGACCCATATTTCCCGCTCCGGTAGCCAATCAAAACTCAAAATTCGCCTCATATTGACCACTCGCGGAGCCAGCCATATAATAAATTGAGTTAAAAACTAATGTATGCCCCTCCATCTTTCGTCTTTATTTTGTAACTCTTTGAAAAATTTACTTTGATCTGTTTTCATGGTCTTTTGTCCTGTGTTCTCTTCTTCTACTTTGCAGCGAGAGCTGTGGGCGACGCCTGTATCACAGACTTTGATGGTGATGGTGTATTAGACGATGATGATCATTGTCCTTATGTTAAACACATCAGTAAAACAAGCTTCTTGGAATATTTCACTGTTGACCTGTACCCTGCTCATAGCGATCCTTTACCAGTGTGGAGGGTTGCCGAAAAGGTATGCATTTTAAGACAAACCGTTTTTAAATCCGTTTTCAAAGTAAATTTGTTTTATTATACCTCTCAGCTAGTACGCGCCCTGTGATTGGTCAATTTAGCGTCCCGTACGTCACTGTACGGCCCGCTGAATTCAAAAGTTTGTTTTTGGTCGCCGAAAAGATATAAATATCTTACAAACCTCGTTTTCTCGGCCCGTACTGTAAGTTACGGATCCTCGCTTTTTTCGCTCGGATTTATGGCCCGCGCGCTTCGCTCTTGGGCCACAAATTCGAGCGGAAAAACTCGGTCCGTAACTTACAGGACGGAACGCGAACTCGGTTAGTAAGAGGTATTTATTACTGGTTGCGCAAGATGAGGCAAATCCTTGGTTCTGATTGGCTACGCGACCCGCATGGTATTTCCCGCGTAATCTTGCGGAACAAAACAAAACAAAATAACCATATGATAAATTCTTTATTGACCAAGTTTTTTTGGTCAAGATAGCTGCATATTGGCCGAGTTCTTTTTTGCGTTTCTATTGACCGAGATAGAGTCAATAAGTATGTGTTATTGACCAAGCGTGAGGTCAACATGGCTGCATATTGGCCGAGTTCTTTATTGCGTTTTTATTGACCTAGACAGAGTCAATAAATATGTGTTATTAACCAAGCGTGAGGTCAACACGACTGCATATTGACCAAGTTCCCTTTTTGCGTTTTTATTGACCGAGACAGAGTCAATAAATATGTGTTATTGACCAGGCGTGAGGTCAACATGGCTGCATATTGGCCAAGTTCTTTTTTGCGTTTTTATTGACCGAGACAGAGTCAATAAATATGTGTTATTGACCAGGCGTGAGGTCAACATGGCTGCATATTGGCCAAGTTCTTTTTTGCGTTTTTATTGACCAAGACAGAGTCAATAAATATGTGTTACTGACCAAGCGTGAGGTCAACATGGCTGCATATGGAACAGGAGGTCATTGAAAATAATAATATTTATTGAAAATAATGACCTCCTGTTCCGCTTAAGTAACCACAATAATGACTTATCTAATCTATTTTTTTAGACCGAATTTTCGCTGGCTACTGTCCACCGTTCACTGAAGTTCGGAAATTACAATTCCGTTTTAGTAACTACATGGATAAGGTTTTCTTTCCTCGGTATAATCTTGCTTTTCTTAACAAATAAAGAAGCCTAAGCCGTGTATTACACTGTGATAAAACACGACGGGCATTTGAGATTACGAGTGAAATGTAGAAAACACTCGCCTGCGGCTCATGTTTCCTACATTTCTCGAGTGTTCTCAAATGTCCGGAGTGTTTTTATCACAGTGTAATACACGGCTTAGGCTTCTTTATTCGCTTTATGATATAGATTTTACATGCCTCGAGTAGAAACAACAAAGCACACAGATCGACACACTAACGCCATTTAATACCAACTTCTCGACTGTTTTATTTTGTTTTATTATTCTCTTTTATTTTTGTTTTATTATTCTCGGCTTCAAAACTTTCTGCTGAGATGCAGAGAACTCCATCATGAATTTCTTCAAAGAAAATGTTTTTCGCCGTCTCTTAAAGAATTGTCGAGTAGAGGTAAGGTGGCCAAAAACAATAAAACACGCTTTTTCTATGTTTTATACTCTGATAAAATATGGGTTTTTGACCAATCAGAGCGCGCGTAAGAACGTAGCTATATTATAATGTGTATTAAATAGATTTAGGCAAGCCTAAAAGCGGAGCTTCTCACACAGACCCTCACACTTTGAAAATGCTGTCACTAAAGTTATTTAATACGCCTGGTGTACGCAACTACTTAAAGAAGATTCGATAGCTGAAATAAATCGTCAAAAAGAAAAACATCTAGCTCGCGACTCAACGGAAGAACCATTACCTGGTCAGCAAAATTATAATAGTTTTAAAGCAACACCAAAAGCAGCTAGGCAGCTCTTTAACAAATGAAAAATAGACACTCAGCTTTATGCTTATGTCCCTCCAAAAACGCTTGAAAACTTGTAGGAAGAAAATTTCTCCTCCAAAACCGCTATGAATAATCCGTTTCTTCAGCAAAACATTGCAGACTGCTGTAGACTGCTGGCTGTTGGTTGTGTAGCCGCGGCAAGCCGCGAAAAGCGCGCGAAAAACAAAGCCTCGTTTCGGTTTAAGACCTTCTAAATATCCCGGATGACTATGGCCGCCATGTTGGGGCAACATCGTCGTCGTCGTCGTCGTCGCTAGGCGCACGCGCCCGCGAGCCACGCCGCTAGCCACGATGACCATGAAAACTCAAACGCATGGTTTTCTCAATTTCTATCCTCGCACGGTAGTTATGGGGCTCTGTGGAGCTCCGCTAATAATACAAGCTATTTTTCTTTTCTCGCTTAAAACATGTCTTTTAATGTTTTTCTGCAGGGTGTTGATGTAGAGGAGATAACTAGCGGTAGTTCCAAACATCCCGCCATGTTAATAGGTATGCGTGTTCAGTAAGCCATTCTGGCATTGATAATATACCTGCAAAAATATCTATGCGCTGATTGGCTGAGAGCGCGTTAATTGATACCAAACAGTGCAGTAAGTTGAACTTGAGTGCTGTAACGGCCGTAAAGTCCATCGTTTATTCGTCTAGATCAACAAGGAAACGCTCGACACTGTCCTGTTTACAATACGAAATTTCGTGTTACCTTAACCTTCGTTCTCCGTAAGTTCCTTTACAAATAACAGTCCGGTTAGTGTTCCTTTGACCATACACAAGGGAAATAACAACTCAATCGACGAAAACGTGTAGCGCCGAGGTTGTCCTAAACTGGAACGAACCTCGATCAAATCACGTGTCCTCAACGCTCGGACGGACTGGTCCGATCACACAGGATAACCAAAAAATGAAACTAGCATTTGCAGGTGCAAAAATGTGAAATTGAAATTTTTCATGTTTATTACTAACAAGTAATCAAATGGTTTTGAGTGCGATTTGGAATAAACAAGCACTCGTAAATTTTTCAAAGGCGACAAATTGCACTCGCCCTACAAGCTGCTTCTCATTGATTCCAAACTGCACTCGAAACCATTCGAATACCTATGCTAACTGGATTTTGTGTTGTTTATTATTGTGGGCCACCCTGTTATAATACTGAATGGATTTACCTTACTGAACGGTTTAGTTACGCAATGATTATAAGTGCTATTTCATGGAAATCTCCTCAGTGGTCTTTTGGTATAGTACCCTTAAGGTGACTAAGTATAATACCATGAAACTAGTGACTAGTTAGGTAATGCTGAAATATGCCACGGGAAGGCATTGCATAACGATTATAAACTACACAGAGCTCACTGAAAAGTACACTTTCCGTCATAGTTACATCATGTATTACAGTACATCATACATGTAAGAGCTTGATGGGAACGTTCGGTCGGATACCAACAAATATGGATGAAATATATGAGAGAAAAATAATACAGTGATGCCAGAGACTTGAAACATGTAACTGCCTTTAAATGTCTTTAACCACAGCTTGTCCACATTCAATCTACTAAGTACCATATTTGGAAACCTAATGAACCAATCAGTGCCAACAAGCTCAAAGACTGGGCCAAGCTGTTTCCAAATATGGTACATGGGAAATATTGAAGCTGAACAAGCTGTGAACGTGAGTTTCACGTTTCAAGTCTTTTGGGTTTCTGGTGACACATGTATTTTGAGAGTTGCGAGATATTTTTTGTTTTCTTGTTGGGTGAGTAAAATTACGACCGTACGTTTTCAGCAAGTGCTTCCCTCTAGTAGCATCTTTGTTATTCTTGACTGTATAACGTTCTGTTATAAACAGGCTTCCTTGTTGAAGTGCTTTGAGTTATTCTAATAAAAAAGACGGTCTTCTCTTGCAGTTCCTGTCAGGTAAATTCATTCATGTATGTAAGTAAAACATATTTTGATGAAACCCGTTTTTCATTTGTGCTTACATGAAGGATCAACCCGTTACGGCCCGGTGGACTACAGCGGAGTTCTGTACGTGAAAGGAAACGAGGGCTCAGATTATCTAGGCGTCGTCTTTGGTTACCAGTCCAACCGCAAATTTTACGTTGCTATGTGGAGAAAAGAAAACAGCAATTTCGACAATTTGAATATTCAGGCTGGCATTAAAGGAATTCAACTCAAGGTACAGTATTGAAAGGACGAACCTTTATTTCAGATTAATCTCGGTTGTTCTAGATTTCACATAAACAGTACTGTACTTTGGTACTGTTTGTTTTAATATACAGTGTGATTCTAACTTTTTCATCTGTGGATCAAACCATGCAGGGTGACCATTGTTTGTAAATCTACTGAACAGTACTGTACTGTGGTACTGTTTGTTTTACTATACAGTGTGGTTCTAATTTTTTCATCTGTGGATCAAACCATGCAGTGTGACCATTCTTTGTAAAGCTACTGAACAGCACTGTACTGTGGTACTGTTTGTTTTACTATACAGTGTGGTTCTAACTTTTTCATCTGTGGATCAAACCATGCAGTGTGACCATTGTTTACTTGATCATTTTATCCTGATGTTTCCTCTTTTTACAGCTTGTCAACTCCCAAAGTGGACCAGGTTCCGATTTAGCTGAAGCACTTTGGCATTCTGGAGACACAACTAATCAGGTGAGTTGTTTTGGTGCTGTGTAGTCAATGAATGTTAGCTATTGGTGAGCAATAGGAAAAGGGCAAGTTCTATCCTGTTTTCTTTCTTTTTTTTTTTTCAGGTTACTCTCCTGTGGCAAGATCCTAGAATGAGAGGATGGAGTTTCCAGACTTCCTACGCCTTTCAAATCGTCCACAAGCCTTCTATTGGTCTAATAAGGTATATAAACAGGGTTTTAAATAAGAATTGTTGCAGCAGGAAAATTGTGTAAAGTAACAGGAGAATATTCTGAAAGCGCTCCCTGTCTGAATTTAAAACTAGCTCAGGCCATCTAAAATTGACCCGAGAATTCTGCGTAGTAGCCGGAGAATTCTTCGTAGTAGCCGGTGAATTCTCCGATCTCCGATGCCTAATGAACACCCTGATAAATAAGGTTTACATATTGGACAGTCTTGTCGCTAAGCGCACCTAATGAAAGACCAACAAGAGGTATTTTTTGTCACTTCCCGTTAATTAAAAGTAGTTCACTAAACGTACCAGTATTTTTTGCCAATGCTCAGGATTGTTTTGTGCTGTAATACGGCAATCAAGCCATCAATCAATTGCTTTATTAATGGTGAACTCATTAAAGTAATCTTGTTTTTGTAACAGGTTAACATAGCAACCATATAGCTTGTCAAAAACAACTTTAAGTTCAGATACAAGGACCCAAAATGCAGAAACAACACCATGAACCTCAATTGAAAGCTCTTCTTTTTTCTGCAGGTTTATTAGTTTAATTACCTCCAATGGCTGTTAGCTCGAACCTCTTTTGAGAACGGTTGCCGCTGTCAATCGTACTCTTCTAGAATGCCAGTTAAGCCTGGTTAGCTCTTGTGAGATACGCGCAAGAATAAGCACAAGAAAACGCTCATGTGCACCGGGATGAAATAAGCATAAGGTTTTCTTTTTCTTGTGCTTCTGTTTTGCTTATTTCACAAGTGGGAACTGGCGTGAAATAATCAAGCATCAGCGGCTCTTCCGCCATCTTTGTTTCTCCACCGGTGTGACTCGCAGTGCGCACGCGTTAGTCGTTAGTGTGAACATAATTGTGCTTTTGCTTGTGCTTATCTCACAAGTGTGAACCCGGCTTTAGCGCTTTTTGAAGATTAACTGGTAACAAAAAGTAGACCTTTTTCCCCAGGTAACCGCCAGGGCCGGGTTGTTCGAAGCAGGGTTAAGGTAACCCAGGGTTAGTGCGAAATTTAAATGCAGATCTGAGAGCTTAAAAAGCACATTCAGTATAATTCTTTTTGAATACAATTTGATGATTGTATGCTCAGAATAAAATAGAGAAAGTTGTCGGAGAAAACGCTTTTTAAAAAGAGGAAAAGAAACCCATGTTAAAATTTAACCCTTGGTTAGCGCTAATCGGCCTTCGAACAACCGGCCCCAGTAGACTTTGTAGGAAACCCAACCCTGTTTTCTCCTTATTCTGTCATGTTGAGTTTATAAAATGTTTGCTAACTCGTGTTCTGTGTCTTCAGAGTGAAGATCAAACAAGGTGAAACAGTACTGACAGACTCCGGCGATCTCTATGACATCACTATCACTGGCGGCAGACTTGGAATGCTTGTGTTTGGTCAGCAGGATGTCATTTGGTCACGTCTCCAGGCCAAATGCTTTGACAGGTCAGTTGGGCCTCCGCTGTGGCAAATTTTATCTAAATACAGCGGGATTTAAAATGTCCTGCTTAACGCCGTTTCGGATTTAATGTCGTCGTATGTTTGGCCATGCGAATTTTAGTTCGTAGCCCCAGCAGACCATCCATTGCTCCCTTGTCTTCCTGGCTTTAAACAGAAGAGTTCATATTACCTGCGTCCAGGAAGAGAAAGCGCGGAAAAGTGTTCCGAAAGGACAATACGAAATGATGATGATGACGATGATAATGATAATACTGATGATGCTAATAGTGATACTAATGGTGATACTAATGGTGATGATGATAATGATGATGATGATAATAATGATGATACTGATGATGATAATGATGGTGGTGATTTATTGTGCCCAATTGTTTCATGTAAAAAAAAATTGGAACTATCTGACATTAGTAGAAGCCAACTCGCATTCTATCACGAATCTTGCCGACACATTAATCAGCACAAAATCGAAATCTTTACTTATTTATTCCGTACAATTAGCAATAATCTCTAAGATATTAGAAAAGAAAGAGCATATTCAAACTGCATTTTTTTGAAAACGATCCTGACTTTAACTATTTTTTT
Source organism: Ricordea florida (assembly GCA_949710005.1). NCBI lineage: Eukaryota > Metazoa > Cnidaria > Anthozoa > Corallimorpharia > Ricordeidae > Ricordea > Ricordea florida. Next base: position 26,099,012 of record OX453283.1, on the reverse strand, counting down.
TCTTACACAGAGTGAATCAAGCTTTGCAGTTTGATGGTGTTGATGATCACGTGATTCTGCCTTCTATTCACGTACTTGGCTTGACTGACAGGTAAGTATATTTCGATGGCATTCTTTTCGAACGAAGTTTGTTAGAAAGACGCCTTTCATACAACTAGCTTTTTTCTTTCGGCATTTTTTTCGTGAACAAGTGTTAAATTAACCAAACTCAAAGCATTTACTCTGACCAATCAAAACTCTTGTACACAGTCCAAATGACTTATCAAAACACAGGGCATGTAAATTTCGTCAGAACCGAAGATGGAAAAACACGTGCAACCATATTACGATTTGCTTTGATTTGACTTGCGATTGTTTGAATAAAGATGCCCGGGGTAATTAACTTATTACTTTTATAATCGTGACCATAGCAAAATTCTCAAAGCTGATTGGCTATCAACTGCCCTGATTTCTGCCTTAATAGGACAGTTAAATAGGACAGTACGCGTCATGCCTGACTGGTCACCGATTAATACCAGTCAATCTATATCTTGATCGACTGACCGGTCTTTTACCAGGGTAAATAAAGTTATTATTATTATTAATGGTAAATTCTTGATAAATATTGTAACGGTGTAGCGGTACACTTTCATCCCATTGTTCAGTAATGTACTGACAGTAATACTCGTATTGTAGGATCGTTTGCTCAAAATCGAGTTGTAACTATTCAGTAAGACTCTAGAGGTCGCGTGATACTCCAATCTTAATAATTACAGGAGTAGCGAGGTGCAAGGCAATAGACGACTCGAGCTGCTCTTGATACTAGGGACCTTTAGCAAGGACGACGCCGACGTCAACGAGAACGATTACGAAAAACATAAATTCGCATTACTGCAGTGAAATTGCAATTATTCCAACACATTCCCCTTGTGAAACTCACGCCAACTGACCAGAAACTTAACTTGCATAAACGGCGTTGATGTTTTCCGAGTAAACTGAACATTTCTCTGCTTTTACTGACGTCCTCCACAGAACTTTAGATTTGGTCATTTCACGTCGTTGTTTTGGAGAGAACGGCAATGAAATGTACCAAAATACAAAACGCACGTGTGGGGCGTGCAGAGCCATTGTTTTTGCTCATTGTGCCTATTAGTAGTAGTTAGTTGAAGTAGTAGGAGGTTCGAAATGAAAACGACAATTAAATATATTCTTACTTAAACTAACAATCAACATTGGCATATTGAACGTATAAACGTGATAATTGGTACTTAAGGGAAAATAATTGCCGTATAAAATAACTAACAACTAAAACAAATCTAACGGTTCTCGTAGAAAATAGAGAACTAAAATAATCGTAACTATACTAAGCTTGACTCATATACTAATGGAATAAAACTTAGAATCGTAGAACGTTTCGTAGATTACAACTCCCTTTGGTGCATAAGGATGCCGTAAAATTGGTAAATCGGCGTAATAATTCTAATATGATTCATTGAGGTGTCGACTTTGAAAATCTAACGACGAGTAGATACATAAACTAGCTAATAACAAGAAATGCAAAACTCACTTTGATCGACGACTCGCACCAAATAGTAGCGGGTAAAACTGATAAGCGGATCCTGTGATCGACGCGTGGCGACGAAGTACCACAATTTCTATGGCAGTTGCAAGTTCTTTTCTATATTCTGCTACGTGCATTCTGCCCTGGGCGTCGTCGAGAGCGTGTGATCTAAGCGTAAAGCTATTTCCTGGCGGCAGTTTTAGCGGTAAGGGTGAGGGCAAAACCACAAATTCCTCAACTAAAGCGTGATTCGTGTTGAGCCCGTTTGCTAAATTCTATTCATCTGTTATTACTAGTTGAAAATACTAAAGAAAGGAAGTGGAAATAAAAAAATTGGCGTTTCAAAACTAACACTAGTAAGGTAGAATCAATCGCGAAATTCCGTTTGGCACAGAGTTCAAATATGCGTTGTCATACTTGTTTTTCAGTTTTACTATCAGTACCTGGGTCTGGATGGCAGCGGATTACCCAATTGATGTGATGCCCATTGTTTGTAACGATGACGACACGCTCTGTCTGTATCTGAAGGACAGGTGTGACAATTAGCCAATCAGGGACTAGTTCCATGCCAATTGTACTGCTTTATTCTACTGATTGTCTGGGTTGTTGTTTTAACTGGTGCTCGCTATTCGAAGTCTGTGTTATTATTGTTGTTATATCGTTGTTGTTGTTGTTTGACTGTGTTATAAGGTTACAATCTATCATTTTCTTTATTGTTTAGTGGTAACTCATTACTTAGGGTGTGTTCATTTCGTATGATCCGGATTTGGATTTGTGATCCGAGATCATACGAATCACGGTGCATGAAAGGAACCGATGAATCCTTGTCATACGAATCACGGTGCATGAAAGGAACCGATGAATCCTTGTCATACGAATCACGGTGCATGAAAGGAACCGATGAATCCTTGTCATACGAATCACGGTGCATGAAAGGAACCGATGAATCCTTGTCATACGAATCACGGTGCATGAAAGGAACCGATGAATCCTTGTCACACGAATCACGGTGCATGAAAGGAACCGATGAATCCTTGTCATACGAATCACGGTGCATGAAAGGAACCGATGAATCCTTGTCACACGAATCACGGCGCATGAAAGGAACCGATGAATCCTTGTCACACGAATCACGGTGCATGAAAGGAACCGATGAATCCTTGTCATACGAATCACGGTGCATGAAAGGAACCGATGAATCCTTGTCATACGAATCACGGTGCATGAAAGGAACCGATGAATCCTTGTCACACGAATCACGGTGCATGAAAGGAACCGATGAATCCTTGTCATACGAATCACGGTGCATGAAAGGAACCGATGAATCCTTGTCACACGAATCACGGTGCATGAGAGGAACCGATGAATCCTTGTCCAGAGTGGATTCATTGGTTTCTTTGATTTCCTTGATCCGTGTGATCTCGTATCACAAATCCAGATTGGATCATGGGAAAGAAACGCACCATCAACGAAACAGAGTTTCTGTAGTGTAGTGGTTATCACATCCGTTTCACACGCGGAAGGTCGCAGGTTAGTATTTGTGATCCACGAGCTCACTCGGTCATGATGCATTAAAGGAACCAGTGAATCCACTCAGGACAAGGATTCATCGGTTCCATGATCGACGTGATCTACGATCCCAAATCCTGATTCGGATCACACCAAAGGAATGCAGCCTTAGAAGAGATTCCCCCTGCGAGACCACTCAGATCACGGCACATAAAAGGAACCGATGAATCCTTGTCCAGAGTGGATTCATCGGTTCCTTTGATTTCTTTGATCCGGATCACACCAAAGGAACGCACTCTTAGTTCACTAGCTCTTGACACGTGTTCTGTCCTTTCCATGAGAAAAAATAAACTTTTGAAAAGGTGTATTTTTCAACATAAGGAAGGCAGATTTCGAAGAAGTATTAGTTAATTTAATCAGGGCCACAAATTTATTAGCCTATGGCTATTACGTGCCCCCCCCCCCCCCTGCATAAATAAAGTCTTTATAATTATTATGTCCATTCCTTGTAGACTCAGGCTAAACTAGGATGTTCGGCCTGGTATATAGTCCTTTGGAGCGGGTTACAACAAGTCCCCACAGGTCCCAGGACTCTCTTTTCCTTCGTTTTTACAGAGTCATTACTTTCCTTAGTATCTTTGCTGTCCCCAACAATGCTGTTTTCTGGGTAACTTCCAGCCTCAAGTTCACGCCGATTCGCTTCATGTACTCCTTAAAGTTGACTGATACGCCTCCAAGAGCCCCAATGACAACAGGCACTACGATGACTTTTCGCATGCGCCAGACTTCTCTACCTTCTCAAGTTCCTTCTCTTTCACCATGTCATCACTTGGGATGGCAACATCAATCACAACAACCTTTCTCTCCTTCTTATCAGTAAAGACAATGTCTGGTCTTCTAGCCTCGATTTTCCGATCACACTGGATTGTGAAGTCCCACAGTATTTTGAAATTTTCACTCTCCACCACTTCCTCCGGTTTCTGTTCATACCAGCAATTAGCTCTTTCCAATCCGCATTTACCACAAAGTTGCCAGTGGATATACCGTGCCACGTCATCATGCCTGCCTTTATATTCTGTCTGCGTCAACTTACTGCATTCAGTCACCACATGGGCCATCGTTTCTCCCTTACTACCGCACATTCTACACAAAGGGGATTCTGCTGTGTGATCAATATGAAATCTCGTATAATTTGTTCTCAAAGATTGTTTCTGAGCGCTGCATATCAGGGCTCAGTACATCCTTTCAAATCTCTTTTAGCAATCCACTGCCAAGTTCTATCCCAATCAATACCTTCCTTTTCTCTCACATACTGCCCATGCATTCTTTTCCGCTTCCTTTGATTCTCCGTCTCCTTTACTTCATTCACTTTGAACTTCTTTGGGTCCACAGCGTCTGAGATGTTGACTACATTACTATCTCCAACTTTCCTGAGTAATACCTCTTCACTATTCCTTACATACCAACTCAAGTTGTTCTCTTCCCTCCTGACGCAGCACTCGCAACTGATCTACTTCCTCCCCTCATTCTGGGTACGTATAATACTATATTCTGGCAACATCACTTCTAGGGTGTAGTTCCTTATTCATTGTCATGATTTTTCTAGACTTCCTATCTACTTATTCCAATTAATTGTTCCTGCTCCATACCTCATGAGCGACACAGCCCAAGTATTAACTGCTTTGATCTTGTTCTTGCCATTGAGCTGAGATTTCATGACAAGTTTAAACCGCCTTAAGTACTCTGTTCGAAATATTTCTTTCATTTCCCTTTCCTTAAACTTGTCCAGCTCTAGAATGCCCAGATACTAATAACCTTCTTCATCAACTTCCTTTATCGTCTGTCCATTTATCAATTTAATACCCTCACTTTTACACAACTTCTCCCGCTTCAGTACCACAACACCACATTTCTTTACCCCAAATTCCATTCCTATATCTTGGCTAATCAACTGTTATTATTATTATTATTATTATTATTATTATTATTATTATTATTATTATTATTATTATTATATTTCAATGTCAGTGTTCCATGAACCTAGTTTAATGGGTTTGCTTCCACGATTTTCCTGTAGCTCATAGATAGTGTCTGATCTAGTAATAAAAGGATCGCACGTTCGACTCCTGTTGGGGAAACTTGGATCTGTTTTTTTCTGAGATTACCTCTGACACGGTGAAAATACATCTTTTCTCTTCTTTGCCATGGTCAACATATACTGCCCTTATTATTCCCTTATGCGCCTTTTCCGTCTTTTGTAACTGTAATGTATTTCATTTAATTTCTTTCTTTCCGCAGAAAAATCCACGGTAGACTGGGATCAGCAGTGGCAGAGGGATCTGAAGTTATTGAGCCTGAAGAGTGGCACCATTTGGTCTACAGATATGATGCACAGAGTAAGTCCAAGAAGATGAAGTTAAGTGTTTGCCTTTATTGAGGTTAGAGGTGATATATAGACAACGTCCTGTCAAACGGAGTAACGGACTGGATGACTGGTCGGTGAATCTATTGACTATTGATTAATTGATTGACTGACTGATGATTGATTCAGTGAGTGAGTGATAGGTTTATAGACTGATCTACTGATAATTTTTTTGTTGAGTCAAACGACAGATAGAGTGAAATACCAATTCAATGGCTGACTGGGTATCAAACTAATTGACTGACTGACTAGCAGTTTTATTGACCTGATAAGTGGTTTATATATGATTGAGTCATTGAGATATTTTAGTTGGCTGGGATGACAGATGCTGACTAACCAGATGTTAGCCTGATTGGCTCATTGGCTAAGTGGCTAGTAGATCTTTTGACTTTATGGGTTGATTGATAGTTTGATTGAGCAATCAATTTTGTCGTTCGTTGGATGACAGACAAATAGACTAAGTGACTGGAAAGCTGGCGAATTGACTTTCTGGTTGGCGGTCGGACTGAGTGACTTATTCACACACTGACGGACTCACTAGTTGGTTGACTGATTGGCCGACTGACTGAATGACTAGTTAACAAGGTGATTTATTGACTGACTAACTGATAATGACTCCCCGACTGAATGACCATGTGCTTGACTGATTGACTAATTGATTGACTGACTGACCGATCGACTGATTGACCTTTTAGTTTGCTGACTCACTGGTTAACTGATTAGTGGACTGAATGTCTGACTGACTGATTGACTGACTGGTTGTCCGGCTGACTAGTTTGCTGACTGACTAGTTTGCTAACTAACTGTCTGACTGAGTGACTAGTTTGCTTACTGACTGGCTGTCTGACTAGTTTGCTGATTGATTGACTGACTGACTGATAGGCTTCCTGAATGTGAGACAGGCATACAGATATATTGATTAACTGGCTAAATGACCCGGTAGCTGATCCTATCTCTGGCTAACTACCCTGTCAAGCACTTAATTTTTACTTCGCATTTTACACGTGCAGATTATCAGTTGGACCTGTTTGTAAATGGCTCCTTAGTTGGTCTTCAGACCGATGTGCTACCACATACCTGGGTAAGTACCCACTGTACATGAAGGGAAACTTACTATTTATAAAATGAAACAGGTATAACACACGCTCTGATTGGTCAAGCCAGTGCAGTATAACACCTTAAAGCAGGTGGCCTACGTCACTCGCATGCATTTTAGTGCAGCATATGCATTGCACCAATTTTCTTCAGCTGGCACGATAGTGATGTTTAAATTTTTCCGAAACCATTCTGACCAACGTCTCTCCATTTTCTTAATCACCTTAAATTAATTTACGCCTGCAAGGGCTTTCGGTTCTCTTGCACACATTCACCACTGTCCTGGCAAAACAAGCGTTTCAAAATTGAGCACTTTATAAAACAATTAAAAAAAACTTCCTTATTCATAATTGAGTTGTAAATGTACTGGGAAATTTTCATGCACAATTGAGAAGTGTGAGAAGAACCTGTCCACAGCTTGTGCTTCTCTAGGCACTCCTCTCGTGTTCTTACAAATTCCCACGTACATTTATTTAAGAAATAAATTGCAGTTTCTATGGGTTTACCAGCGAACTTGGAATGTTAGGAGAACACGAGAAGAGCTGGTAAATCACAAGCCGCAGGCGAGTAATTGACAAGCCCTTCGAGTGTTCTCCCAACATCCCAAGTGGTTTATTACGCCTGTAAACCCATAGAAACTGCGGTTTATAATTTATAAGTTAACTTGAAATAAAAACAAAAAATGTTTCTCTTTTATGTGAGTTTACCGGAACAATAACCTTTAGTTTTTTTGACCAATCAGCACGCGCGTTATATCCGAATTAACGGACTCAGTGCATTTTTTGTTCTTTAATATAATTTAGTGGTATATCACATCACAGAAGTACAGTAAACGAATGGGAGATTTTTTCCTTCAGGCCTCTGACGCTGTTCTTTACGTGGGACGCAATGGTGCTGCTTACATGATAGGGACAGTGGATGAAGTAAGTCCTTTGTATGGTGTCCTGCAACACATATTTGATAAATAATTGTTAATATAGTCGAATCAGCTATAGTTCCTGTTAATTCATGAATATACTGGATTTTTTTGAAACATCAAAGCATAGGTTTTCAACAGCAGCTACTCCAATATATATTAGCCTACGTAGTATTACAAAATTAATACGAAAGGGTGGCACAGAAGTGGGGGAACTCGCCTGCCATGAATGTGGCCTTGGTTTGTCCTGGACCGAGCGTCATAAATGGATCAAGTTTTTTGTTACTTCTCTTCTTGCTGACAGAGTTTTTCTCCATGTACATTGATTTTCTTCATAAAAATCACCATTTCTAAATACTAATTAGTCGGGCAACCGACTATAGGTTTACCCTCGAGTTTCATCGCAAATCGCAGTCACGTGCAATGGGGAATACCGCAGACACGTAATACGGGCGCAACCTTTCTACGATGTCGAAGTCGATGGCGAATATGTTGAAAACAAATGGTGTCATCTTTTCTACACTCAAACATACAGACCCACAAACCGTTCGCGGTAGACCCACTCTAAAAGATGGCGTGTGTAATGAGCGTATATTTCGAAACGGGTCGTTCCGCGAACTGAAAATAGCAAAAGAATCAAATGATTTAGCGAATGTCTCACTATAATCAAACCAGAAATCAAACGAGTTACCAGTGAACAGAAAATGTGGACAGAGTGACAGAAGAGCATTTGCTGATAAAGACAAGGTGCCTCGCGATGAAACTCGAGGAAACGACAACAAAGATGCCACGCTGGAAACCAGGACCTTGGTACCCTTAGCATTTCTTTTTTGGACCACTCCGCACGATAAGTGGTCAACGCTCACAACAGCACGTCTACCTGTTGTCCGACTTACGATCTTAGATCGTCTTGTTGAGTAAGGAATCTAGTACCAGATTGTAAACCGCCCTAATAACACAGACTCCTCGTAAAATATCAGTATGTATCTACTCCACTTTGATTTTCTTTAATCTCCTGCACTCTGATTTGCAACAGCTAACTCTGTGGGGTGTCCTGGTGCCAGACGCTGAGATTGTGGACTACATGCAGACTGCTGGGTTACTGTGGCCCATTCACAAAGGCGTGGTCAAAGCTCACTTTAATATGGAAGACAACGGTGGTACCATCATCTTTGATCAAGCTGGTAATGGTTACCATGGTAGCCTAGTCGGAGGACCCTCTCTTGTCTCGGTATGTACGTGTTCTTTTGTGTGGGAGGGGAGGAACCACCACAAAATGCCATTTTATATCACAAAAAACAATTTTTACCCTGAAAAATGATCACCAAAAGGTAGTTATTATATACCCCTAAAAAGCACCAAAATCTAGTTATCGTATACCCCTTAAAGTGACCACAATAATGTGCCAATTTTTTCACCCTCCGAAATGAGCACCAGAATCTAGTAATTTTTTACCACTAAAAATGACTGCGAAAACCTGCCAATTTTTCATCCACCGAAATCTAGAAATTTTTCCCCTCAAAAGTGATCACCAAAATCTAGTTATTATATAGCCCTAAATGTCTCTAAAAATCTGCCAATTTTCTACCCTCAAAATTCACCGCCAAAATATTCCAATTTTTTAGCGTCAAAAATCACTACCACAATTTGCCTTTTTTATCTTCAAACATGACTAGTAAAATCTGCCATGTTTTACCCTCAAAAATAACCAAAATCTGACCATTTTTTACTCGAAGAAATCACTTTTTAACTATGCCAATTTTTTAACCTTTTTTTTCTGTCCTAGTTTTAACCTGCAATAGTTGCTATTATAATCTTCCAATTTTTTTAGCGTCAATCTTCATCACCAAAAATTCGCTTATTCTTAAAACTCCCATTTTTCTCTCAAAAATGGCTGCTAAAATCTGTCTTTATTTTACCTTCAAACATAATTACCAACATCTGCCAAATTTCTACCCTCAAAATTATCACCAAAATCTACTAATTTTTTGCCCTTAAAAATTAAATCTAAAATCTGGTCATTTTGTACCTCTTAACATGACTACCGAAATCTGCCTATATATTAAATTCTCCATTTTGTTCCCCTAAACAACGACCTTACCTTAAAAATCTGCCAATATTTATACCCACAAAAATGATGAAGAAAAACTCCCATTTTACCCTCGAAATTGACTGCTAAACTCTTTCTATTTTAACTCTTTCTGCCTTCAAAATGACTGTTAAAATATGCCAATTTCTTATTGTCAAAAATCAGCCCCAAAATCTGCTTATCTTTTACCCTGAAAAGTGACTACCAAATCTGCCTCTTTTTACCCACCCCCTCCCAAAAAAAACAATTACTATAATCTGCGTATTTTTCCGTCAAATATGACTTGTAATATTTGCCAATATTTTACCCTCAAAATATGCCAAATTTTTACTGCTCAAACTTACTACCTAAACCCTGTCTTGTTCCATCTATAAGATGATCCTAAAAATCTGCCAATTTTTAGTTCTAAAAATTACTACCGAAATTTGCCTATTGTTTGCCCAAAAATGACCGCAAAGGTATGCCTAAATTTTGCTCTGAAAATGTTTAGAAAAATTTGACAATCTTTAACTCGCAAAACTGACCACCAAAATCTGCTTACTTTTAACCTTGGATAGTCGCCACAAAAATCTGCCAATCTTTTACCCTTGAAAGATGACCACCAAAAATCTGGCAATATTTTACCCCTACAAAATTACCGCAAAAATCTAAGTTATATTTTACCCTCAAAAATGAACACCGGAATGTAGTGGTTTTATACTCCTAAAAATGACTATCAAATTCTACCTATTTTTTGCTTCTTAAATAAATGACCAGCAATGTGCCAATTTTTTTACCGTGAAAAATGATCACCGAAATCTGCTTTTTTACCCTCAAAAATGGCTAAAATTTTTACCGTCAAAACAATTGCCGAAATCTACTCTATTTTACCCTTAAAATTGAACACCAAAATCTGTTATTTGTTAACGTTCCTACCAAAATGTCCTATACAATACGCTCAAAATGACTATTGAAATTCTCCATTTAGTCACCCTCAGAGGTGGCCACAAAAATATGCCAATATTTTGCCGTGAAATTTGACCACAAAAATCTGCTCTTTTTATCCTCAAAATGACTTCCAACATCTGCCAATTTTTACCCTCAAAAATGATCAAGAACTACTCCTATTATCCTAAGGGACGGACCATTAGAAAAGTGATGGGGGGTGGGGAGTTTTCAGCTTGCACGATTTTTTTTTTCGCTCACTGCTTGTGCAGGAATTTTTTTTTAGGTGAACCCCTCTGCACGAATTTTTTTTACTACGTGTGAAAAAGTCACAATTGGACCTTCCTTCTGCATGAATTTTTTTCTTCGCATTTTCCCTTGCATGAATTTTTTTTGGTCTATTGTTAGGGATTATATGCCATGCTTTTGGCCAATCAGCATGTATAGGTATATTGTTAACTCAGGCCTAAGCTCTTTTATCATTGAAAAATGTGTATGAAGGATTCGTGTTTTACTTACAGAGCTCCGTTGACAAGAATCGCTTTGTTATCACGTTTCCTAACAACCGGCGGAAAAAGAGAAGTGCCTGGACCTCATTGTCTGAACACAGCGAGCTGTAATGAAAATATGCACCGTATTTGGTGCCTCTGTAGTTTAAGTGGACTCGAGAAATTGTCGACTTCATGGTCAAATAATTTGTTAATGGTAACTTGAGGTTTGTAACCGCACCGAACTATAGTTTTTATTTGTATTTGTTGTAGTCAATTTTTTCCTTGTTTCAAATTTTATTTTCTTTTGTTTCCTGGTATGGTAATGTCTGATAACGAGTTTGAAACAAAGGAAAATAAAATTTAAACCAAGGATAAAATTGAACTACAACATAAAGACCAGGTCGGCAACGAGCAATTGAATTCACCTTCGAGATAGTAAATATTGCCACAAAAACAAAACGGCTAACGTAAGTTTCCATCATACCGTACATCTCAGAATTGAGGTTATTCATTTTTTATATTCAATTAGACTAGCGAATGTATTTGTAAACCAATGACTTCTTTTACGTTATTGTCATTATGTGTATTCTTATTTATTATATAGTGCGTGAAAGCCAATCATTTCATCTTGTAAATATCAGCAACGCTCGCTACACCATACGAAAAACAAACGTTTTTTTTTATTATTTCTGTAATAAAACGTGTCTCACTTGATGATGTTTAGACTCAGTCACACTTTTGCGATTGGCCTGTTAGGACTCGGGTCTTTACCAGAACCCAGCTGAAGGCTGGCACCGGTCATAAAATGTAGACGGTTTCTGTCTTTTTTTCAACGTGACATTGTTAGGGATATATCGCTGACTGAGATATATCACTGGCTCGTTACTTTTGCTCCCTGGCTCATTGAAATCTTATTCGCCATTTTGAACAGCGCGAGGCATAGAGGACAGTCAAGGAAAAGATTATAGCTTTTTGTTCCCCAGCCTTTACGATGCTCTAGTTAATGAACGAAAATTTAAGAGTGAATATCTGGAGAGACAAATTTACGAGTGATCACTTGAGAGTAAACCTTCCATCGTGAAACTTATCGAGAATAAGAGAGACTTATCAAACGTATCTACATTGAGTGAACCTTCCATCGTGAGAGGTGCAAGAGGTTAACTATATCTATGCAATCCCGTGTCCCACTGGGACCCGGTAAGTTCCACATAGTGGTTCTCGTTCGGGAAACGCCGAGTTCTCTCGTTATTTGTGTCGGCCTCTCAATCGCTCTATTTTTTTACGATTAATCTGTCGCTAGGTTATCCTAAGACTCGTACGGCTCGCCTTTGATTAATATTGACTTTTAATTGGTTAGTTTAGAACTTCGTCCCTCGTCTCACCATTCCGACTTACCACTACCCCCCCAAAACACCCTTGTTTTACCCTACCGATAAACCCCTATTTTTTGACACTCTTCAAATGTTTGCGATTTTCTTCTCTTGACCTTCGACCGGTTAGCTGAGTTTGTAGAGCGCCAGACTATCGCGCGAGAGGTCGTTGGTTCAAACCTCGGCCGAACCATCAGTCAAGGTCTTTTAATTACTGAGGAGAAAGTGCTGCCTTTGCAATGACATTTTTAAATGGTTAGACTTTGTAGTCGTCTCGGAGAAGGACGATAACCTTTAGGTTCCGACTCACAACCACTTGTTCGTAATACTTGGTGGGACGTTAAAAGAACCCACACATTGTTTGCGAAGAGTACAGAGAATTAGTTCCCGGTGTCTTTCTTAGATAGTTTGTAATGGTGTTGGTAAGTTTAGCCCCTCCAACCATCCCCCATCTAACCCATCCTATTTGGTGCACAAACTTGTAACTACAAACCTTCCACATCCATTTCGTACCTTAAAACAGGGCGCATTCGTCTCAGTCTTTCCCTTGACACTACCACAAGAAACACTTTATTTCAGACACATTTTTATCTAGTTTGTAATGGTGTTAGTAAGTTTGTGTCATCCAACCATTCCACACCAAACCCACCCTATGGGGTGCGCAAACGTCGAACTACAAACCTTCCACATCCATTTGGTTCCCCTGAAACAAAACGCATGCGTCTCACCTATCCGCCCTAACACTACCGAAAAAACGCTCGTTTTTCACTCTACCCAAATAACCTTAATTTCTATACACTTGCCTTTAGAAAAATTGTAGTGGTCTTATTTACCTCTAACCGTCCCTATCCTCCACCGCACCACACCCTACGGGGTGCGCAATTATCAATGTAGAAAACTCCTCTATCCGTATGGTACCCGAAAACCAAACGTATTAGAAACTAAATAGGATCATTACAAAGTACCTAATACGTGTCTAGAAACCAACGTTTTTTTTGTGCAGTGTAAAGTGAGAAGTGACACGCATGCGCTCTGTATATAGGGCACCATATGGATGAAAGATATTTTTAGATAAACTACAGAGGATCATTACAAAGCATCTAATACGTGACTCCCTACCTGACGCGGTGACGATAAGACGAGCATTGCACCTGCCGCTTGTCATCTCCCGTGTTGGGCCGGTGACATCCCTACTGTCATCTGAGGGGGTTTTCGGCCTTTGGCCTTGTGGCTTGGTCGTTTTAACCCTTCGGGGTGCACCGGGTTGAGTTCATTGCACTTTGGGCTCAACTAGGTACCACCATGTCGCTCTGCCATTGCACTGGTCACAGCACTATTAGACCCAGGCAGAGAACGCCGTAAAAAGAAAAAACAAACGTGTCTAAAAACCAGCGTTTTGGGGTGTAGTGTAAAAGGAGGAGTGAGACGCATGCGTTCTGTCTTTAGGGCACCATATGGATGCAGGATATTTGTAGCTATAAGTTAGTTTCTAATGGTTAGTTTCTAATGGTTCTATTTAGTTACAAACATCCCCATCACCCACAACCTACGGGGCGCGCAAACTTATAGCTACAAATATCCTGCATCCATATGGTGCCCTAAATACAGAACGCATGCGTCTCACTCCTCCCTCTACACTGCACCCAAACACGCTGTCCTTTTAGACAATTTTCTTTTCTTTATGGCGCCCTCTGCCCGGGTCTAATAGTGCTATGACCAGTGCAATGGCAGAGCGACATGGTGATACCTAGTTGAGCCCGAAGTGCAATGAACTCAACCCGGCGCACCCCGAAGGAGGAAAACGACCAAGCCACAAGGCTGTAGGTCAAAAACCTCCTCACATGACAGTAGGGATGTCACCAGCCCAACACGGGAGACGACAAGCGGCAGGTGCAATGCCCGTTTTATCGTCACCGCGTCAGGTAAGGATTCACGTATTAGGTACTTTGTAATGATCCTCTGTAGTTTAACTAAAAATATCCTTCATCCATGTGGTGCCCTAAATACAGAACGCATGCGTCTCACCTTTCCGCCTTACCACTACCCCCCAAAACACCCTTTTTTGTACCCTACCGATAAACGTCTATTTTTTGACACTCTTCAAATGTTTGCGATTTTCTTCTCTTGACCTTCGACCGGTTAGCTGAGTTTGTAGAGCGCCAGACTATCGCGCGAGAGGTCGTTGGTTCAAACCTCGGCCGAACCATCAGTCAAGGTCTTTTAATAACTGAGGAGAAAGTGCTGCCTTTGCAATGACATTTTTAAATGGTTAGACTTTGAAGTCGTCTCGGAGAAGGACGATAACCTTTAGGTTCCGACTCACAACCACTTGTTCGTAATACTTGGTGGGACGTTAAAAGAACCCACACATTGTTTGCGAAGAGTACAGAGAATTAGTTCCCGGTGTCTCTCTTAGATAGTTTGTAATGGTGTTGGTAAGTTTAGCCCCTCCAACCATCCCCCATCTAACCCATCCTATTTGGTGCACAAACTTGTAACTACAAACCTTCCACATCCATTTCGTACCTTAAAACAGGGCGCATTCGTCTCAGTCTTTCCCTTGACACTACCACAAGAAACACTTTATTTCAGACACATTTTTATCTAGTTATTAATGGTGTTAGTAAGTTTGTGTCATCCAACCATTCCACACCAAACCCACCCTATGGGGTGCGCAAACGTCGAACTACAAACCTTCCACATCCATTTGGTTCCCCTAAAACAAAACGCATGCGTCTCACCTATCCGCCCTAACACTACCGAAAAAACGCTCGTTTTTCACTCTACCCAAATAACCTTAATTTCTATACACTTGCCTTTAGAAAAATTGTAGTGGTCTTATTTACCTCTAACCGTCCCTATCCTCCATCGCACCACACCCTACGGGGTGCGCAATTATCAATGTAGAAAACTCCTCTATCCGTATGGTACCCGAAAACCAAACGTATTAGAAACTAAATAGGATCATTACAAAGTACCTAATACGTGTCTAGAAACCAACGTTTTTTTTGTGCAGTGTAAAGTGAGAAGTGACACGCATGCGCTCTGTATATAGGGCACCATATGGATGAAAGATATTTTTAGATAAACTACAGAGGATCATTACAAAGCATCTAATACGTGACTCCCTACCTGACGCGGTGACGATAAGACGAGCATTGCACCTGCCGCTTGTCATCTCCCGTGTTGGGCCGGTGACATCCCTACTGTCATCTGAGGGGGTTTTCGGCCTTTGGCCTTGTGGCTTGGTCGTTTTAACCCTTCGGGGTGCACCGGGTTGAGTTCATTGCACTTTGGGCTCAACTAGGTACCACCATGTCGCTCTGCCTTTCTTTATGGCGCCCTCTGCCCGGGTCTAATAGTGCTATGACCAGTGCAATGGCAGAGCGACATAGTGATACCTAGTTGAGCCCGAAGTGCAATGAACTCAACCCGGCGCACCCCGAAGGAGGAAAACGACCAAGCCACAAGGCTGTAGGTCAAAAACCTCCTCACATGACAGTAGGGATGTCACCAGCCCAACACGGGAGACGACAAGCGGCAGGTGCAATGCCCGTTTTATCGTCACCGCGTCAGGTAAGGATTCACGTATTAGGTACTTTGTAATGATCCTCTGTAGTTTAACTAAAAATATCCTTCATCCATGTGGTGCCCTAAATACAGAACGCATGCGTCGCACGTTTCCGCCTTACCACTACCCCCCAAAACACCCTTTTTTGTACCCTACCGATAAACGTCTATTTTTTGACACTCTTCAAATGTTTGCGATTTTCTTCTCTTGACCTTCGACCGGTTAGCTGAGTTTGTAGAGCGCCAGACTATCGCGCGAGAGGTCGTTGGTTCAAACCTCGGCCGAACCATCAGTCAAGGTCTTTTAATAACTGAGGAGAAAGTGCTGCCTTTGCAATGACATTTTTAAATGGTTAGACTTTGAAGTCGTCTCGGAGAAGGACGATAACCTTTAGGTTCCGACTCACAACCACTTGTTCGTAATACTTGGTGGGACGTTAAAAGAACCCACACATTGTTTGCGAAGAGTACAGAGAATTAGTTCCCGGTGTCTCTCTTAGATAGTTTGTAATGGTGTTGGTAAGTTTAGCCCCTCCAACCATCCCCCATCTAACCCATCCTATTTGGTGCACAAACTTGTAACTACAAACCTTACACATCCATTTCGTACCTTAAAACAGGGCGCATTCGTCTCAGTCTTTCCCTTGACACTACCATAAGAAACACTTTATTTCAGACACATTTTTATCTAGTTTGTAATGGTGTTAGTAAGTTTGTGTCATCCAACCATTCCACACCAAACCCACCCTATGGGGTGCGCAAACGTCGAACTACAAACCTTCCACATCCATTTGGTTCCCCTGAAACAAAACGCATGCGTCTCACCTATCCGCCCTAACACTACCGAAAAAACGCTCGTTTTTCACTCTACCCAAATAACGCTAATTTCTATACACTTGCCTTTAGAAAAATTGTAGTGGTCTTATTTACCTCTAACCGTCCCTATCCTCCACCGCACCACACCCTACGGGGTGCGCAATTATCAATGTAGAAAACTCCTCTATCCGTATGGTACCCGAAAACCAAACGTATTAGAAACTAACTAGGATCATTACAAAGTATCTAATACGTGTCTAGAAACCAACGTTTTTTTTGTGCAGTGTAAAGTGAGAAGTGACACGCATGCGCTCTGTATATAGGGCACCATATGGATGAAAGATATTTTTAGATAAACTACAGAGGATCATTACAAAGCATCTAATACGTGACTCCCTACCTGACGCGGTGACGATAAGACGAGCATTGCACCTGCCGCTTGTCATCTCCCGTGTTGGGCCGGTGACATCCCTACTGTCATCTGAGGGGGTTTTCGGCCTTTGGCCTTGTGGCTTGGTCGTTTTAACCCTTCGGGGTGCACCGGGTTGAGTTCATTGCACTTTGGGCTCAACTAGGTACCACCATGTCGCTCTGCCATTGCACTGGTCACAGCACTATTAGACCCAGGCAGAAAACGCCGTAAAAAGAAAAAACAAACGTGTCTAGAAACCAGCGTTTTGGGGTGTAGTGTAAAAGGAGGAGTGAGACGCATGCGTTCTGTATTTAGGGCACCATATGGAAGCAGGATATTTGTAGCTATAAGTTAGTTTCTAATGGTTAGTTTCTAATGGTTCTATTTAGTTACAAACATCCCTAACCCTATTGGCATCCCCCATCACCCACAACCTACGGGGCGCGCAAACTTATAGCTACAAATATCCTGCATCCATATGGTGCCCTAAATACAGAACGCATGCGTCTCACTCCTCCCTCTACACTGCACCCAAACACGCTGTCCTTTTAGACAATTTTCTTTTCTTTATGGCGCCCTCTGCCCGGGTCTAATAGTGCTATGACCAGTGCAATGGCAGAGCGACATGGTGATACCTAGTTGAGCCCGAAGTGCAATGAACTCAACCCGGCGCACCCCGAAGGAGGAAAACGACCAAGCCACAAGGCTGTAGGTCAAAAACCTCCTCACATGACAGTAGGGATGTCACCAGCCCAACACGGGAGACGACAAGCGGCAGGTGCAATGCCCGTTTTATCGTCACCGCGTCAGGTAAGGATTCACGTATTAGGTACTTTGTAATGATCCTCTGTAGTTTAACTAAAAATATCCTTCATCCATGTGGTGCCCTAAATACAGAACGCATGCGTCTCACCTTTCCGCCTTACCACTACCCCCCAAAACACCCTTTTTTGTACCCTACCGATAAACGTCTATTTTTTGACACTCTTCAAATGTTTGCGATTTTCTTCTCTTGACCTTCGACCGGTTAGCTGAGTTTGTAGAGCGCCAGACTATCGCGCGAGAGGTCGTTGGTTCAAACCTCGGCCGAACCATCAGTCAAGGTCTTTTAATAACTGAGGAGAAAGTGCTGCCTTTGCAATGACATTTTTAAATGGTTAGACTTTGAAGTCGTCTCGGAGAAGGACGATAACCTTTAGGTTCCGACTCACAACCACTTGTTCGTAATACTTGGTGGGACGTTAAAAGAACCCACACATTGTTTGCGAAGAGTACAGAGAATTAGTTCCCGGTGTCTCTCTTAGATAGTTTGTAATGGTGTTGGTAAGTTTAGCCCCTCCAACCATCCCCCATCTAACCCATCCTATTTGGTGCACAAACTTGTAACTACAAACCTTCCACATCCATTTCGTACCTTAAAACAGGGCGCATTCGTCTCAGTCTTTCCTTTGACACTACCACAAGAAACACTTTATTTCAGACACATTTTTATCTAGTTTGTAATGGTGTTAGTAAGTTTGTGTCATCCAACCATTCCACACCAAACCCACCCTATGGGGTGCGCAAACGTCGAACTACAAACCTTCCACATCCATTTGGTTCCCCTGAAACAAAACGCATGCGTCTCACCTATCCGCCCTAACACTACCGAAAAAACGCTCGTTTTTCACTCTACCCAAATAACGCTAATTTCTATACACTTGCCTTTAGAAAAATTGTAGTGGTCTTATTTACCTCTAACCGTCCCTATCCTCCACCGCACCACACCCTACGGGGTGCGCAATTATCAATGTAGAAAACTCCTCTATCCGTATGGTACCCGAAAACCAAACGTATTAGAAACTAACTAGGATCATTACAAAGTATCTAATACGTGTCTAGAAACCAACGTTTTTTTTGTGCAGTGTAAAGTGAGAAGTGACACGCATGCGCTCTGTATATAGGGCACCATATGGATGAAAGATATTTTTAGATAAACTACAGAGGATCATTACAAAGCATCTAATACGTGACTCCCTACCTGACGCGGTGACGATAAGACGAGCATTGCACCTGCCGCTTGTCATCTCCCGTGTTGGGCCGGTGACATCCCTACTGTCATCTGAGGGGGTTTTCGGCCTTTGGCCTTGTGGCTTGGTCGTTTTAACCCTTCGGGGTGCACCGGGTTGAGTTCATTGCACTTTGGGCTCAACTAGGTACCACCATGTCGCTCTGCCATTGCACTGGTCACAGCACTATTAGACCCAGGCAGAAAACGCCGTAAAAAGAAAAAACAAACGTGTCTAGAAACCAGCGTTTTGGGGTGTAGTGTAAAAGGAGGAGTGAGACGCATGCGTTCTGTATTTAGGGCACCATATGGAAGCAGGATATTTGTAGCTATAAGTTAGTTTCTAATGGTTAGTTTCTAATGGTTCTATTTAGTTACAAACATCCCTAACCCTATTGGCATCCCCCATCACCCACAACCTACGGGGCGCGCAAACTTATAGCTACAAATATCCTGCATCCATATGGTGCCCTAAATACAGAACGCATGCGTCTCACTCCTCCCTCTACACTGCACCCAAACACGCTGTCCTTTTAGACAATTTTCTTTTCTTTATGGCGCCCTCTGCCCGGGTCTAATAGTGCTATGACCAGTGCAATGGCAGAGCGACATGGTGATACCTAGTTGAGCCCGAAGTGCAATGAACTCAACCCGGCGCACCCCGAAGGAGGAAAACGACCAAGCCACAAGGCTGTAGGTCAAAAACCTCCTCACATGACAGTAGGGATGTCACCAGCCCAACACGGGAGACGACAAGCGGCAGGTGCAATGCCCGTTTTATCGTCACCGCGTCAGGTAAGGATTCACGTATTAGGTACTTTGTAATGATCCTCTGTAGTTTAACTAAAAATATCCTTCATCCATGTGGTGCCCTAAATACAGAACGCATGCGTCTCACCTTTCCGCCTTACCACTACCCCCCAAAACACCCTTTTTTGTACCCTACCGATAAACGTCTATTTTTTGACACTCTTCAAATGTTTGCGATTTTCTTCTCTTGACCTTCGACCGGTTAGCTGAGTTTGTAGAGCGCCAGACTATCGCGCGAGAGGTCGTTGGTTCAAACCTCGGCCGAACCATCAGTCAAGGTCTTTTAATAACTGAGGAGAAAGTGCTGCCTTTGCAATGACATTTTTAAATGGTTAGACTTTGAAGTCGTCTCGGAGAAGGACGATAACCTTTAGGTTCCGACTCACAACCACTTGTTCGTAATACTTGGTGGGACGTTAAAAGAACCCACACATTGTTTGCGAAGAGTACAGAGAATTAGTTCCCGGTGTCTCTCTTAGATAGTTTGTAATGGTGTTGGTAAGTTTAGCCCCTCCAACCATCCCCCATCTAACCCATCCTATTTGGTGCACAAACTTGTAACTACAAACCTTCCACATCCATTTCGTACCTTAAAACAGGGCGCATTCGTCTCAGTCTTTCCTTTGACACTACCACAAGAAACACTTTATTTCAGACACATTTTTATCTAGTTTGTAATGGTGTTAGTAAGTTTGTGTCATCCAACCATTCCACACCAAACCCACCCTATGGGGTGCGCAAACGTCGAACTACAAACCTTCCACATCCATTTGGTTCCCCTGAAACAAAACGCATGCGTCTCACCTATCCGCCCTAACACTACCGAAAAAACGCTCGTTTTTCACTCTACCCAAATAACGCTAATTTCTATACACTTGCCTTTAGAAAAATTGTAGTGGTCTTATTTACCTCTAACCGTCCCTATCCTCCACCGCACCACACCCTACGGGGTGCGCAATTATCAATGTAGAAAACTCCTCTATCCGTATGGTACCCGAAAACCAAACGTATTAGAAACTAACTAGGATCATTACAAAGTATCTAATACGTGTCTAGAAACCAACGTTTTTTTTGTGCAGTGTAAAGTGAGAAGTGACACGCATGCGCTCTGTATATAGGGCACCATATGGATGAAAGATATTTTTAGATAAACTACAGAGGATCATTACAAAGCATCTAATACGTGACTCCCTACCTGACGCGGTGACGATAAGACGAGCATTGCACCTGCCGCTTGTCATCTCCCGTGTTGGGCCGGTGACATCCCTACTGTCATCTGAGGGGGTTTTCGGCCTTTGGCCTTGTGGCTTGGTCGTTTTAACCCTTCGGGGTGCACCGGGTTGAGTTCATTGCACTTTGGGCTCAACTAGGTACCACCATGTCGCTCTGCCATTGCACTGGTCACAGCACTATTAGACCCAGGCAGAAAACGCCGTAAAAAGAAAAAACAAACGTGTCTAGAAACCAGCGTTTTGGGGTGTAGTGTAAAAGGAGGAGTGAGACGCATGCGTTCTGTATTTAGGGCACCATATGGAAGCAGGATATTTGTAGCTATAAGTTAGTTTCTAATGGTTAGTTTCTAATGGTTCTATTTAGTTACAAACATCCCTAACCCTATTGGCATCCCCCATCACCCACAACCTACGGGGCGCGCAAACTTATAGCTACAAATATCCTGCATCCATATGGTGCCCTAAATACAGAACGCATGCGTCTCACTCCTCCCTCTACACTGCACCCAAACACGCTGTCCTTTTAGACAATTTTCTTTTCTTTATGGCGCCCTCTGCCCGGGTCTAATAGTGCTATGACCAGTGCAATGGCAGAGCGACATGGTGATACCTAGTTGAGCCCGAAGTGCAATGAACTCAACCCGGCGCACCCCGAAGGAGGAAAACGACCAAGCCACAAGGCTGTAGGTCAAAAACCTCCTCACATGACAGTAGGGATGTCACCAGCCCAACACGGGAGACGACAAGCGGCAGGTGCAATGCCCGTTTTATCGTCACCGCGTCAGGTAAGGATTCACGTATTAGGTACTTTGTAATGATCCTCTGTAGTTTAACTAAAAATATCCTTCATCCATGTGGTGCCCTAAATACAGAACGCATGCGTCTCACCTTTCCGCCTTACCACTACCCCCCAAAACACCCTTTTTTGTACCCTACCGATAAACGTCTATTTTTTGACACTCTTCAAATGTTTGCGATTTTCTTCTCTTGACCTTCGACCGGTTAGCTGAGTTTGTAGAGCGCCAGACTATCGCGCGAGAGGTCGTTGGTTCAAACCTCGGCCGAACCATCAGTCAAGGTCTTTTAATAACTGAGGAGAAAGTGCTGCCTTTGCAATGACATTTTTAAATGGTTAGACTTTGAAGTCGTCTCGGAGAAGGACGATAACCTTTAGGTTCCGACTCACAACCACTTGTTCGTAATACTTGGTGGGACGTTAAAAGAACCCACACATTGTTTGCGAAGAGTACAGAGAATTAGTTCCCGGTGTCTCTCTTAGATAGTTTGTAATGGTGTTGGTAAGTTTAGCCCCTCCAACCATCCCCCATCTAACCCATCCTATTTGGTGCACAAACTTGTAACTACAAACCTTCCACATCCATTTCGTACCTTAAAACAGGGCGCATTCGTCTCAGTCTTTCCTTTGACACTACCACAAGAAACACTTTATTTCAGACACATTTTTATCTAGTTTGTAATGGTGTTAGTAAGTTTGTGTCATCCAACCATTCCACACCAAACCCACCCTATGGGGTGCGCAAACGTCGAACTACAAACCTTCCACATCCATTTGGTTCCCCTGAAACAAAACGCATGCGTCTCACCTATCCGCCCTAACACTACCGAAAAAACGCTCGTTTTTCACTCTACCCAAATAACGCTAATTTCTATACACTTGCCTTTAGAAAAATTGTAGTGGTCTTATTTACCTCTAACCGTCCCTATCCTCCACCGCACCACACCCTACGGGGTGCGCAATTATCAATGTAGAAAACTCCTCTATCCGTATGGTACCCGAAAACCAAACGTATTAGAAACTAACTAGGATCATTACAAAGTATCTAATACGTGTCTAGAAACCAACGTTTTTTTTGTGCAGTGTAAAGTGAGAAGTGACACGCATGCGCTCTGTATATAGGGCACCATATGGATGAAAGATATTTTTAGATAAACTACAGAGGATCATTACAAAGCATCTAATACGTGACTCCCTACCTGACGCGGTGACGATAAGACGAGCATTGCACCTGCCGCTTGTCATCTCCCGTGTTGGGCCGGTGACATCCCTACTGTCATCTGAGGGGGTTTTCGGCCTTTGGCCTTGTGGCTTGGTCGTTTTAACCCTTCGGGGTGCACCGGGTTGAGTTCATTGCACTTTGGGCTCAACTAGGTACCACCATGTCGCTCTGCCATTGCACTGGTCACAGCACTATTAGACCCAGGCAGAAAACGCCGTAAAAAGAAAAAACAAACGTGTCTAGAAACCAGCGTTTTGGGGTGTAGTGTAAAAGGAGGAGTGAGACGCATGCGTTCTGTATTTAGGGCACCATATGGAAGCAGGATATTTGTAGCTATAAGTTAGTTTCTAATGGTTAGTTTCTAATGGTTCTATTTAGTTACAAACATCCCTAACCCTATTGGCATCCCCCATCACCCACAACCTACGGGGCGCGCAAACTTATAGCTACAAATATCCTGCATCCATATGGTGCCCTAAATACAGAACGCATGCGTCTCACTCCTCCCTCTACACTGCACCCAAACACGCTGTCCTTTTAGACAATTTTCTTTTCTTTATGGCGCCCTCTGCCCGGGTCTAATAGTGCTATGACCAGTGCAATGGCAGAGCGACATGGTGATACCTAGTTGAGCCCGAAGTGCAATGAACTCAACCCGGCGCACCCCGAAGGAGGAAAACGACCAAGCCACAAGGCTGTAGGTCAAAAACCTCCTCACATGACAGTAGGGATGTCACCAGCCCAACACGGGAGACGACAAGCGGCAGGTGCAATGCCCGTTTTATCGTCACCGCGTCAGGTAAGGATTCACGTATTAGGTACTTTGTAATGATCCTCTGTAGTTTAACTAAAAATATCCTTCATCCATGTGGTGCCCTAAATACAGAACGCATGCGTCTCACCTTTCCGCCTTACCACTACCCCCCAAAACACCCTTTTTTGTACCCTACCGATAAACGTCTATTTTTTGACACTCTTCAAATGTTTGCGATTTTCTTATCTTGACCTTCGACCGGTTAGCTGAGTTTGTAGAGCGCCAGACTATCGCGCGAGAGGTCGTTGGTTCAAACCTCGGCCGAACCATCAGTCAAGGTCTTTTAATTACTGAGGAGAAAGTGCTGCCTTTGCAATGACATTTTTAAATGGTTAGACTTTGTAGTCGTCTCGGAGAAGGACGATAACCTTTAGGTTCCGACTCACAACCACTTGTTCGTAATACTTGGTGGGACGTTAAAAGAACCCACACATTGTTTGCGAAGAGTACAGAGAATTAGTTCCCGGTGTCTTTCTTAGATAGTTTGTAATGGTGTTGGTAAGTTTAGCCCCTCCAACCATCCCCCATCTAACCCATCCTATTTGGTGCACAAACCTGTAACTACAAACCTTCCACATATATTTCGTACCTTAAAACAGAACCAATGCGTCTCAGTCTTTCCCTTGACACTACCACGAGAAACACTTTATTTCAGACACATTTTTATCTAGTTTGTAATGGTGTTAGTAAGTTTGTGCCATCCAACCATTCCACACCAAACCCATCCTATGGGGTGCGCAAACTTCTAACTACAAACCTTCCACATCCATTTGGTTCCCCTGAAACAAAACGCATGCGACTCACCTCTCCGCCCTAACACTACCGAAAAAACGCTCGTTTTTCACTCTACCCAAATAACGCTAATTTCTATACACTTGCTTTTAGAAAGTTTGTAGTGGTCTTATTTACCTCTAACCGTCCCTATCCTCCACCGCACCACACCCTACGGGGTGCGCAATTATCAATGTAGAAAACTCCTCTATCCGTATGGTACCCGAAAACCAAACGTATTAGAAACTAAATAGGATCATTACAAAGTATCTAATACGTGTCTAGAAACCAACGTTTTTTTTGTGCAGTGTAAAGGGAGAAGTGACACGCATGCGCTCTGTATATAGGGCACCATATGGATGAAAGATATTTTTAGATAAACTACAGAGGATCATTACAAAGCATCTAATACGTGACTCCCTACCTGACGCGGTGACGATAAGACGAGCATTGCACCTGCCGCTTGTCATCTCCCGTGCTGGGCCGGTGACATCCCTACTGTCATCTGAGGGGGTTTTCGGCCTTTGGCCTTGTGGCTTGGTCGTTTTCATCCTTCGGGGTGCACCGGGTTGAGTTCATTGCACTTTGGGCTCAACTAGGTACCACCATGTCGCTCTGCCATTGCACTGGTCACAGCACTATTAGACCCAGGCAGAGAACGCCGTAAAAAGAAAAAACAAACGTGTCTAAAAACCAGCGTTTTGGGGTGTAGTGTAAAAGGAGGAGTGAGACGCATGCGTTCTGTATTTAGGGCACCATATGGATGCAGGATATTTGTAGCTATAAGTTAGTTTCTAATGGTTAGTTTCTAATGGTTCTATTTAGTTACAAACCTCCCTATCCCTATTGCCATCCCCCACCACCCACAACCTACGGGGCGCGCAAACTTATAGCTACAAATATCCTGCATCCATATGGTGCCCTAAATACAGAACGCATGCGTCTCACTCCTCCCTCTACACTGCACCCAAACACGCTGTCCTCTTAGACAATTTTCTTTTCTTTATGGCGCCATCTGCCCGGGTCTAATACTGCTATGACCAGTGCAATGGCAGAGCGACATGGACTACTATATGGGCCAATTTATAAGTTGGTTTTTAGGTTAAGTGGGGGTCCCCCAGTCATTTTTAGGTTACTGGATATTTCAAGAATTGATTTAAGGATGGGTGATGTAAATGAATATTTCAAGAATAGGTGAGGGGTAAAGATTTCAAAAAATTGATTTTATCAAAAAAAAATATGCTAAAGGATTAGAAAGAAATGGAAGGTTTAACAATTCAAGAATTTATTGAAAATGGTATACTTAAATTTAAGTATTTTAATGAAAAAGAATTGGAAATTGGTGATTTCATTGATTCAATGAATAAGGATTTGTTAAAAGTAATATCAAAAAATTATGGTTTTTTAGATAAAGATAGTCTGGTCGATATTAAAATTATATATTTTGGTAAGAACGACGGCGAAAAGTTTATCTATTATTGGGAAGATGATGAAATAGATTTTGATGAGGGGGTTATATTATTTGATGAAATTTCTGAGTTATTAATAGATAATGCAAATGCTAGTTATGAAAGATATCAAAAACAAAAATATTTTATGGACATTTATAATGATGATGATGATTATTATTATGCAAATAGTATGAATGATTTTATTATTGATTCAATTAAAATCACATTATACAAAGATGTACATAAGGTATTACACAAAAAGAAATTTTATAATGATTTGCATAATGATTTAATGGAAGTAGCATGGAATCCCATTAGAGTTTTAGATTGGTGTATTGATTTTGAAGAGTTGAGAGATTTGAAAAAAAGATGGGGTATTGATTTATAAGGATAGGTAATATACATAAAAGATTAGTTATGGATAAATTAAGAGATTTATATACTTATGAACTAAAAATAATAGCGAAAGATCTAGAAATCAAAGGAAGAGCAAAAATGAGTAAAAAAGAGCTAATTAGCGAGATTAAAAATTTCAAAGATGAGGAAATTACTCATTTAATTGAAAAAGTTATTTCTATTAGCAGAATTATTTGTGATCATGAAAAAAATAAAAAATTTTGTAGTGAATGTAATGGACATAATTGTATGCATAATAAATATAAATATCGATGTAAGGAATGTGGAGGATCTCAAATATGCGAACACAATAAACAAAAACAACAATGTAAAGAATGTGGAGGAAAACAAATATGCGAACATGGCAAACAAAAAGCTTCTTGTAAAGAATGTAGAAAAAGTAAAAATTGATTTAAAGAAAAAAATATAAAATAAAAATAAAATGGATAGAAAAGATGCAGAAGAAGAAAATATTACTATTGAATATATTAATGAAGAAAGATTAGATATATATACTTTTATTACTGTATTAAAGGAATATTTAATGGAAGACATCCCAAAATATAGGTTTTTTATGAGTGAAAAAAGAACAATATTTGTAAGAAATCGAGGTTTTGAAGAAAATGAAGATTTTGGGTGTACTATTTGTTATGGATTACAGAATATTTTTTTTGTTTTTAGTTTTTGTAAAAATTTTACTGATGAAGAGCTTGTTTCAGAATTAATAAAAGCAATGGATAATACTTTTACATATTGGCATGGGAGTGAGATGAAAAAAAAAATTATTCATGATTCTTTTTCTTTAAAAATAGAAGTTGACCCATATAAGATATTTTATAAAGAGAATATTTATGAATCTTTATATGATGAACTAATGGCCGTAGCATGGCACCCATCTAGATATTTAGATTGGTGTATCGATTTTGAGGAATTAAGAGATTTGAAAGAAAGATGGGGTGAAGATTAATTAGAAATAATTATGTTATATAACCATTCATTTTGGTTACATAACAAAAATTTATCTAAATCTTAAACTAAAAGTTATTGGCAATCCCCTTAAATTAAGTTTTTTCCATTCATTGTCTAAGATAGTTAAATCAAAGTGGTTTATGGGACTTTCATATTTTTGAACCGGGATTGTCGGATAATCCTTTGAGGGTATGTTCGCGAGTAGGTGCGATGGTGAGAGTTTCACAAGTTCTCCATATTTGGTGTTATTCATATATGACGATTTATTATCCACTATACTACACATAAGTCTCAAAGGTTCCCTAATCTGTATATTTATGGGGTATAATTTACCAGGATTTAAAACTATAGGAACTCCTAAACCAATTGACAATCCTCTCGTAATTATAACTTTGGAGTTCTTATTTGAATAAAGATAGTCAATAGTATCAGTCTCAATTATTGTTATTTTTTCCAGACCAGGATCATTAAGAAAGATTGATTGGATGCCGCTAAGAGAATATGTGCCCGGTTGAATTATGAAGCTCTGATTCTTGCCATATAATATTGTCTGTTCGTCCTTGAAATTAATCAATCTTTTGGTTTGTATATTACAATCTAGGAGCTGTATCTCACGAAGATTTTCCAGCGGTGGATCTAAATAAATCCTTGTTTCAGAATCATACATTGTAATACTTAGCATTTTTGTTTTGATTACATTATGTTCATCTTTAGATTTATATAATCAAAACATTAACGAAATAAAAACCAGGATAATAATCCTCCGGCTAGCATTAAAACAATAAGATTATTTTGATGAGAAGATGTTTCTATATTACTAACTTCTTCCTCATTGTCTGATTTTTCGTTATTGCTTAATTTAGGTTTCCTTGGTTGCGGATTGGTATTTAATGAAACCTTTGATGTTCCTAAACTATTAGGTATTCCAACATTTTTTGTTTCAATATTTATTGAATTATTTTCCCCAAATTTCATATCTTCTGTAGCTATTTTCAGATTATTATTGTACCCAACCACACTTTCTATATTTATTATTAAATTGCTAGGCATTAGCCAAACACCAGGAGCTACAGCCAAATCAAGGCGAGATTTTGATTCTTGAACCGCAGTTTGATATCTTTGAATTGATTTGGATATGTCATTTTCAATCACAGAACTTTCGAATAAAGATATAAAATTTTGTTGGGTTTCAAAACCACCGCCCCCTTTACTAACAATTGAAGTTCTAGTATTAACTTGTGAGCCCAAAACACAATAAACAAAAGCTTCAATTGATCTATTTATTCTCCCCAATCCCGCCTTTGTTAATCCATGCCCAGATTCTGCTATAAACCAAGCATATTGAAAATCAACAAAATGATCATTTCGAAGCATTGATACTAAATCACCTTTATTTTTTCTACCCCCATCATCGTAAAATTTATTTTCGCTGCTTGGCCAAATATTAGCTTCTGTATCATAACCTCTTATAATCCTGACATTTTGGTATCCACCACCCGTTGATTGCGCAGATGCGCTCCCAGGAACACTTCCGGGGTCTGCATATCCTTTCCCATAATCAACGAATACATCTCCAACCCCATGGTTTGTACCACCCCTAAATCTAAAATCAGCTAAAGGCTTATTCCATCCTTTAAAATCTTGATTATTACTTAACCCAAATTCTGCGCACAATCTATTATAAGCATTTTTGTTATATGGATTATTTTTTAAGGAAAAAGTTTTTTCGTCGGGTAATGGCACGTACAATTCATATAATATTCTTCTTATTGTAAAGTAAATGTGAAATACAAAAAAACTTCTAATAACTTTCGGGTAACTAAAAATATCACTTAAACTTACACCGCATCCAGACGTTGCGCACCAAACCGCCATGTTTAATTGTTGTGGCCACTGATTAATATTTGGTTTGCTCAACCAAGCTCTAGCTTCTTTTCCACTAGTAAACCCCACAGTTTGATTTTTAAAAACATTTTTCATTGATGCGGTGAAACTATCTTTTTCTGAAACATATATATTTAGATTGGTTAACGTTTTTGTTACATTAAGAGCAAATTCATCGAATTTAATCCCGGGTATTGGATATGTTTGTTTTGTAAATGTTAAACTTTTTGGAAATGAACTTACCTTAACTTTTTTTTCTACCCCCAAATCTTTCCATAATAATGTTTTCAAATTATCAGGAAGATCATCAGTCCATGTTTTTCCAGAAGGATCATCATTAGACATTACAGTCGTTCCATTAACTTTCCATTCAATATATCCGCCATATAAATCGTTTACATAATTGAATTTAGTAAGATTTGCTTTTGGGTATCGGTTTTTGAAATCGTCAAATAACATCTTATTCTTTGTTTTCCAATTTTTCTGATCTTTAGATTAAGAATAAGATGTAAAATCAATTAACCTCTCTTCTAACCCCCGCAAAACAATTACACCCCACATCAGTTCTTTCAAAAGAAATTTTTAATGAGCGGGATTGGTTAATTCTTTTAATAGATCTTCTCGAACTTTCTTCCTTATTAAAGACATGTCGAAGTTTTTTTCTGAAGCTTTTCTGAATTTTTGTCGTATTTCTTGTTTCAGTTTTTGAAACTTTTCCAACTCTGCTAAAATTATGGAAAATTCTTGGTCGGATATAACATTATCTTTCAAAGCTTTTGAGACTAAATCATTAATGGTGTTTAATTTTGATTTTGCAATTGCAACGGTTTGTTCGTGTTTACTAACTTTACCAGAAAGACTTTTTGAGGCAAAACCAAATCCAATCGACAAACCACCAAAAACGCCCCCAACCACACCCAAAGGCACGCCAACAACAGCACCAAAACCCGTGAGAGAAGTTCCTAATCCGCTTGCTGATAGAAGAACTGAAATAAATCCGCCAGAAACACTAATTTTTGTACATATTCCTCTAGCTCTATTATATTTTTTCCTCACTTCTTCGTAATGTTTAATTTCCTTCTCGAGATTTTGTAATACCTCGCTTGATTTTTGTAGTCTGAAATTAATCAAATTATCTCCGCTTTGCGTTTGGAAATTATTATTAGGTAATTGAGGATAAATTCCATTGTATTCGTTCATATTGTATTTTACTGAACGGCATGTTATCTTTAAATTTGTTACTTTCTCTTCTTTTTTATACTTTCCACAAAATATAGAACTACAGCCATTATCAAAAGCCAAGCATTCTTACCCAAAAACCCAATAACCTCGCCCGCTGTTTTGAAAAGAAAGCTAACTATTGCTCCGACCATTCCTGGTAATATTTCACTCAGTTTTTTACCTATAGTTTTCAACCCATTTCCTAAACCCCTTCCCAAGGTAGATAGCCCTTTGGAAAGATTAGAAATTATAACCCCAATTACTAAACCAACTGCGCTTAAAACTGCAAATACTGTAAACCCGTGCTTTTTGAAGATATACTTTATTCGCTCTCTCAAAGACATTGTTTCTTGGATTCTTTCTCTTTCAGCAACATCGTTTGCTATATCTTCATCGTTTTCTATAACTTCTGCATTTAAATTTTCAATCTCTGCCTCTTCTTCTGTTGTTTTATTAGGTTTATTATCAAGGACTTTTTTTCTTTCTAGCCTCTCATTTTGTTTTTCTTTTTTATTCGCAATTTCTAAATTGATTCGCTCAACTATTTCTCCTCTAGTTGGCCCCAAGGCGTCTTTTAATTTTCCAGGTTTTAGTTTTTCCATTAATTTTCCTGTTTTTTTATCATATCTTCTAAAATCATCATCATTAGCCGTATAAACATATATTCCGTCAGATGGGCCTTTAACTGCTGGCAATTCTATACCAGTACTAGTACGCTGGAAAAATGAAACAAATCGTTTTAATTTTGATTTTGGGCGTACTTTTTTTATTTCATATTCTGCTCCTTCGAATTCTTTTTGTTTATTTCCTAATAAGGAGGTTTTTTCATTGGGCGAATTTTCTTGCTCTTCATCTTCATCATCAAACGCGGGATTTTGAAAAGTACTAGTAGATGTGGATGTAATTATATTATTAGCATCATCATCTTCATCTTCACCAGCATCATCATTATCTCTTGAAAAATCTTCCATTGGTATTTCTTCCGCCATGATTTTTACTCATCAGTAAGAAATCTTTAGATTACCTAGAGTCGGAAATAAAATCAAAATTGATTTAAAAAATAAGAAAATAAAATACAGAAATTAAAATGATGAACGAAAATACCCAATTAATAGATATTAATAATTATGATCCTAAGAAAAGTATGATCTTTTCTAAACCAATTTTAGGCGAAGTTCCAGATAAAAAACCAAAAGTAGAATTTAGACGAATTAAAATTTTTTCAAAAAATGAAGATGGAACTAAGGGAGAATTAGTTATTCCAACTAGCCGTTTGTATTCATTTGGAGTTTCTGAAAGTTTTTCAACTTATTCTTTTCCCTTATGTTTATGGAGTGGAAATAGACCCACTAATGAAGAGAAAAAATGGATAGAAAAATTTGATGAAATAGTAGATTGTTGCATTGATCATATTATAGAAAATAAAGAAGAAATTGATAGATTTGAGTTGAAAAGATCTGATCTCACCAAAACAAAGGGAGGTTTAAATCCTCTATATTGGAAAATGGAAAAAATTGAAGATGGTAAAAACAAACCTTGTATGCAAAGAGTTCCTGATAGAGGGCCAACATTATATCCAAAATTAATTTCATACAAAAAAGGTGAAATTCTTACAAAATTTTACGATATTAGAAGTGAGGATTGCAATGAAACAATAAACCCCAAAGATTTAATCAATAAAGGTTGCTACGCAGAGTGTTCAATCAAAATTGAATCAATATTTATTGGTAGATGTATTTCTTTACAAGTAAAACTTTATGATGCGCTTGTTGAAACGAAAAAAGAAATTAAAAGATTAGCTCCACGCAAAAAATATAATGAAGAAGTAATTATTTCTGACGGAGAATCTGCTTCTTCCTATATTGGTTATGATGAAGATTCTGATTCTGTAAGCTCAATGTGGAGTTTTAATTTGGTGGACAACTAATCATAATACCTTATGTTATATAACTAAAATTACTGGTTACATAACAACATAATAATTTATAATATTTTACTTACTGCGTAACCCAAACCTAACATTCCGGCTCCAACATATACCATTTCCCCAGTCTTTTGACCATCGCTTGGTTTGTAATAATCTGAAAATTTGGGTTCTTGCATTTGACCATACAATTCAAAAGCCTGATTTGTAGTAGAAATATTTTTTGATGCCTGATATTTTTCATCTTTTTTCTTCATTTCCCAATCAAGCATTTTTTGTCTTTTTTCCTGATATTCTGCGTAATCTCTTTGATATTTTTCCATTGCTTTATCGTGTCGTATTTTTTCTGTATCAACATTTCGTCCAGATATATATTTTGCAAGAATATTTCCTCCGGTAAA
The DNA here is from genome assembly GCA_949710005.1 of Ricordea florida. NCBI lineage: Eukaryota > Metazoa > Cnidaria > Anthozoa > Corallimorpharia > Ricordeidae > Ricordea > Ricordea florida. The sequence goes on along the minus strand of OX453283.1, from coordinate 26,065,920 downwards.
TGCTGTTGCGTTCAATACTGCTCCTATCGCCATCATTGCTAATGTCGCCATAATTTTATTTTGGTAAAATCTTTTGATCCTCTAAATATGTTTTAAGATACATGCTTCCGGATAATACAGCAACCCATTTTGCGTAATTTGTAATACTTGAGGATGGATCGCTCAAAAATGATTCTTTCATTACCTTTTTTGCCACATAACCAACCCCCGCTCCTAATCCGATAAGTACCGCAGAATCAGTTACAGTTTTCACAAGTTTGTTTTCAGTTGACATGATTTTTTACTGTATCATTGAGAAACTTTTAAATGACTTTTGAGATTATTCCATTCCTAAAGATTTGGGGGTTAAATGCAATGGAATTTTTGAGGGTTTTGGTAATTGCGGAACTTGCGATAAATCAACTATCCTATTGGAATATTCATCTCTCGCTTTTTCCCGATATCTCATAAAAAGATCAAATGCTGTAAACCCCAATCCAATAACGGATAAAACAGTAGTAAAAGATAACTCTGGAAGCCATGATTTCGCTTCATTGTTTGACTTTTCTTGATTATAATCTATTTCTGTATTTTCGTTTCGTTTCATCTCCCTAGCTAATGCTTCTTTTGCTTTTTTATTATATTCGGCTAATTTCCTACCAGCCGCTACTTTTTTAGGATCTTTTTCCCTCTTTTTAGTATCTGGTTTGGGATCGGCTGTAATTTGCTCCACATCTCCTCCTGCGCTTTGTTCATTTTGTTCAGACATTGTTATTTAGATGCAACAAATAAGTTTTTAGATCTGTTTAATATACTGTATCAACACCTTCAGTAGACTGCTTAGTTTCCTGTTCAGTTTTGTTAGAATTTACTGAAAATTGTTGATTTTTGTTGAATTTAACGTGTTTAGCTACTTGAAATAGCCCGCTAGCAAGTGCTGCCAATCTTCCTGCTTTCAATGCTAATAACCCAACAATGTTTGTTAATTCACGATTTACCAAATCATCATTCTTCAAATCATTGCAAAGAGATTCTATATCATCAACTGGAACTAAATATGAAATAAGTTTTGAAACTAATTGAAGGGACGAATCTACCAATCCACCGTTAATTTTTTTACCCATTACCGCTTGATAACGATTAAAATATTTTTCAACATCTTTTGCAGATAATTTCTTTATATCACCCAGACTCATTTCAACCCCCAAATATTCCTTTGTTGTTCCTAAGGCCGCGAGAATGGCAAGTGATTCTTGTTTTATTTCAAGTTCATTATCATCCTTTACCGTTTCTCCATTAGGTTGGCCGGTATTTTCTTTAATATAATCATCAATATTCGCCATCTTTTGTTAAATCACTTCGGGAATCTCTAAATAGCAATTAAATGGGTATCGCAAACTCAAACATAACCTAGAATATTTTTCTGTTTTCAGGAGATGCATAAACTTTTTACCCAATTCATAATCCAAATCACCGCCGTAATCCTCGAAAAACATTTTCATGCCTTTCTGCGATGGATTATGGAAAGTAACAACGCAGGCAACATTTTCTCGGAATGGCTTTGCTATTGAAGTTAATTGCTGGGTTAGAACCCAAACTGATAATCCATGATGCCTACCGGAAAATGCCAAATCTATAAACTTATTAGATCTTTTCTTCAGATCAGTGGATACGGCGCAATCATCTAGAATTATTAGTGTATTTGTGCCGGAGAATAATGTTTGACAAACAGTTAGTAACTCATTAATCTCATCAATGTTACTAGCATCTGGAGATAATACATAAAAATGTTCATCTCCTCGAGCAAAATTATGATATGTTTTATTTTTAGAATAAGTCGGGCAAATTAACACAATATATTCAAAAACTTTCCGGAAAGGTCCACGGAGCTGTTCAATTAAGTACTTTGTTTTTCCGCAATTTGTGGGTCCTGTTATAATACAATGGAATGGTATTTTATCTCGTAAATCTTCCATGATTTTTTGTATCATAACATTATGTTTTTAGATTCTTCCCTTCGGTCAGTACTTAATTGATCTCAAACTTGAATTCATAATCTCCATCATTGCATCTGCTACAACAAACATATGACAAGTTACGATTCCAGTTCCGCCTTGTTTCCTTTTAATTTCTATTTTTACACCATCATGCGTATTATTTAGAGCAAGTCCGCCGCCATGAATATCATTATCTGGATGAGTTCTAGTATCAACCCAAAGAGCAAACTTATCCGCGTAAAATTCTTTTTCTTTCAATGAAATTTGTTCTCCCGTTGGTTGGAATCTTTTTTTCACGGATTCCCAAAGATCGGACGGAATCATTCCTCTAGAGTATATTCTATTTGGCACACCATCAACATCAATTTCAACGGAAGATATGCCTGGATTATAAAAATTTTCAGAATCTCTTACCCCTGCAGCTTGAGGTAATAAAAACAAAAACAATATTCCTGTCATTGATCTTCTCGGTAAATTAATATGCTGATTAATGACCCCATCACCGCCAATGGAAAATGTAAAAGTTTTGTGCAAGGTAACATTTTCATAAAAGAATCCTTTACCAACTTGGTAAGCTGCTTGGGCCTCGCGGGCTAAGTATTCGCTAGAAATTGAAGAATATTCTAACTCTAAGTTTTTGATTGAATATGATGGTACTTTAGTTGTATCAGAATAAATAAGAATATTATTAATTGGTGCAAGTGTAATCTCAAATATAAGATGATTTTCCAACGCTTTCGGATAAAAAACACCATGATCGTTTAGAATAGGATGATTTATTGGTATTCTATACTTTGAACCATGAACATTAGCGAGAGCAACTTCTTTTGCATCTTGTGTTTTTGCGTCCCCAGATTTTGTTCTAAGTTTTCTAATATTTAGAGAAGAAATACCTTGTTTTAATCTATCTTCGCGCTCTTCTTCAGTTAAGAATAAATCATGATATGTTTGAAATAAATCATATCCTTGAGTATCTTGCAATGTTTCTCCTCCAAAAAGAACTTTCAGTCTGGTTACAAGATTACGGCCCACATTATTCACAACTGTGTTATTCGCATGACCCTCAACATCTAAATCAAATAGAAGAGATACACTTCCGGGCACAATCACCAAATTCTCAGAAAGTTTTGGAATATTTATATATAATGTTTCTCCTGGACTGGCTGTGGATGGGTTGAGAGTAATTCTATTCAATGTTGATTCTGCTTTCAAACCGAATGGCTCTTTGGGAATTCTGTTTGGATTAATTTTTTCAGACGTCATTGTAATTTATAAGATACTTTGGTTAACCTTTAAACCTGTGTTGTCCTATTTTCTAACTTGGAAATATGTTTTAATAAACCTTCTCTCGCCTCAGGAATTAAAATTAAAACATTAAAAATTTGATCGCCATCTTCCATATACAGAATTTTTTTTCTAATAATTTTTTTCATAATGTTGATTTGGTATTCGGTAAATTTTATTTTTTCTTCTTCCGACACCATTTGATTTATAAGATAATTTGTTTATTTTTAAATGAACAACGAAAATATACTCTCAAAAATATATTATTCAACTGAAGGATATTGGAAAGGATATTCTGCAATTTCTAAATTAGCCGAGAAAGCGAATCGGGCGAAGCCTGCCCATGAAGTGAAGATAAGTGAAAATGATGCAAAACAATGGTTGCAAAAACAAGCAATATGGCAAATCTATCTACCCGCGCCTAAATATATACCTAGGCCGCACTGGACTGTGGATAAGCCCAATCAGATTCACCAAGCAGATTTATTATTTTTACCGCATGATAGAGTCGGAAGAAAAACATATAAATATGCGTTAGTTGTGGTTGATATCGCCTCGAGATATAAAGATGCAGAGCCATTAACCTCAAAAGAAAGTCGAGAGATATCAGAAGCTTTTAAGAAAATATATTCTAGAAGATTGAAATACCCTAAAACATTAATGGTTGATCCCGGGAAAGAATTTATGGGAGAAGTTAGTAAACTCATGAATTACCATAATGTGAGAATTCAAAGAAGTGAAGCTGGTAATCATAGAGCCCAAGCATTTGTAGAAAACGCAAACAGAATATTAGGAGAAAAATTATTTAGTCATCAATATGCGCAAGAAATGATTAGTGATGATCGATCAAGGGTATGGGTGAAAAGATTACCAGATATTTTGAAAACTTTGAATAATACACCAACTAGAATAACTGGTAAAGAGCCTGTTAAGGCTATAAAAATGAAAGAGGTTGATATTAAACCCAAAAATTACCAACGCGTGGTTGGGCTTGATGAGGTTAGATTACCACCTATTATTAAAGTTAGATATTTATTATTTCCGGGCGAACTTGAAGGTGGAGAAAAAAGGAGGGCTACAGATCCTATTTGGAGTATCAAGGTTTATGATATTTCTAAAAGTATGATTACACCTAATCAACCAGTTTTATATTATTTAACTGATGGGCCAAGGCGTGGTTTTGTAAGAGAAGAATTACAAGTTGTGCCTTATGATACAGAACTTCCACCAGATTCAGTTTTGGTAAGATAATGACCATATGGGAAAGTATGTTTTCCATCTTTACAAATTATTCTCTTATCATCATCGGCAGATAGTGCAACTTTATTAACGGTTTCAGTATAAACAAAATGTTTGTAACTTCTTATTACTTGCATCTCCCTCATCTGCTTTACTTTACTATCCAAACATTCCTTGTAATCATTAAAGCTTATTGTCTTTTTTACTACTGATGCCTTTACCCCCTTGTCCTTTTTTATCTCTTCACCCCCATCCATCCTGTATGAGTAAAGCTTGGCTCGTAGACCGACAAATTCTGTTATTATTATACCACCAGCCTCATCTTTAAACTTTCCAATTACTTTTTTGTTTTTATCAGTCTTAATACCTGATCGATGGTTAACAGGAAAATTAGAAGTGTCAAACCTTTCCATCACATCTGGGGCAATATCCATATAAAAATCCTCTGTTTCTATATCATATACAAGACTATCTGTATCTGTCATAAGTAATTTAGCTTTTTCACCATATTTTGGTTTAATATAATTATAATGAAAGTCATACATCATTGCTTTACTTATATCTAAAATACACATTCCTAAGTAAATAGGTTTGTTGTATTTTATATTCGTTTTATTCATATGAACGGCCATAAGATTTTCAGAAAAAATAGTACGGCGATTATAGTTAGCTTTTGATATTAATTTTCTTGCTTCTTTCTCATTAGTAACCAATCTTATATCAACCCTTTTTCTAAGATTTTCCATTGTTTTCCCAAATACAGAGTTGTTCATGAGTTTGAAGAAATCTTTTTCAAAATCATTCTTTGCTTTAGCCCTTTTTTCGGTATTCAAATCTATGTAAGGTTTCAACCATGCTGATTCTTCAAATTTAATTCCTCTATGAATCTTTGTTACTTCTAATCCTAGACTTTCATATTTTTTTAGTGTTTCATGATGAACAACATAATTTTTCTTATTGTTTAGATTTGGTATTAATTTCTCAACCCTATTTACCTTAATTCTTTCCGGGGCAAGCGGATAGTCACTATGTAAATCATGAAGATGCCGTGGATATTTTAAATCAACCTCAACTATACATGGAATATTTCTCCAATTTGTTTTCTCATTTTCACTCATCCATTTTAAACCATGAGTTGGTAATGCTTCACTCATTGCCCCGCCATATAAGTTGTTTGCATCTAGATATTGTATATAATTTGCTACCATTTTAGGATCATATTCTTTCATGTATTTGTTATTCGCTTTAGCATATCTGTTTGATATCTGGGATATGCCCCCTCTAACACCTTTCTCAATCATAATTAGCATATCAATGTCATTTATCATCTCCAATTGAACCTTAGTTTTTTTCAACATAGCATCCCAAGCCAAACCCGGCGCTGTATAATACCAAGCAGGATCTAATCTATAGGTATTTTGGCAAACATCTCTAAAGTTTTCAAAAACATCGGCCAATAATAACACATCAGACTTGAGATATAGATTAAGGTAATCTCGCATTGTTTTCATATTAAAAGTTTTCCATACCTTTTTTGCATGTTCATAATCTTCTTCTGAAATATCTTTATCACTAAGTTTTGAGTAAAACGCCGCCTTTGGGGGGAGTTGGGTTTCATTTAATTTATCAAAATCATCAAGATAATCATATGGGAAAACCCCCTTTCTCAATAATAACTTTAATTCTTCGCCTTCAAAATACTTTTTAATTTCATGCAGGTTTTTATCTGTAGGATTAAGGCACCTCCCTTTTATTTCGCCTTTACAAACACCACACTTTCCACATTTAGTAAGATTGCCGGACAAATTATCAAGACTGGACGGCATAAATTTTAATGAATCTATGAACCTGATATCCCTGATAACATCTTTCATCTCGCCGCTTTTTTTATCTTTGAAGGTATCAACCACAATCTCTTTTGAGAAAGAAATATACTTTTCCTCATTATTTGGTATTAGTTTTATTTTACCTTCTGTTTTTGCAAGATTATTAATAAATAGATGAGAATCATACCCCGAAAGATTGTGAATTATGACTGGGAAGAATTTTGGAATCTTATAATTTAAATTGCAATCTTTATGCGCTGCGCCTCTATACTTTCCTGTAAGGTGACAATGATCTATTACCTTATCTTCGCCCAATTCTTTCTCACAGATATGACAGTTAGTAGCATTTTCATAATTTATTTCATCAACTTCTGTCATCATTTTCTTACTAAATTTTTTGAATCTTTTTTTATTATAACTTATGCAATCCTTATAAATTTTCTTAAATTCTTCTTCAATATATTCCACAAATTTCTGCGCCACATCATCTTCCGGAGATTTAGCAGTATATCTATAAAATCTGGATTTACATATTTTTTCATTAAAACTCTTAATATAGCAACCGAACGCAACCGGTTTGTGTTGCTGATATTTATTAGTGTAACTTTTGCTTTTATCTAGGAGCCCATTATTTTTTATTTGTTTCAAAATACACTCAAAGTCGGCATATGCTACAAAAGGTATCTTCATTTTTTTAACAAAATTTCTAAAAGAAAGAAAACATGGACTGCCATCTTTATTTTTTAGCATATCAATCCTTACTTCATTGTACAAAAAACAATATCCTTCATGCTTTTCTAATGATCTTTTTAAGTAAAAAGGATTCAAACAATTATCACAAAAGTACAACTTACATTTACGTTTAGTAAATTGTCTTCGTACAAGTGCACTAATATTCTTTATTAAAACAAAGTGTTTTTTCGGTTCTTCATCTTCATCTTCAGTTTCTTCTGTTAATAAAAGTAATCTGATCAATTTAAATCCTCGTTTACCACTTCTTTTTATAGGATATACCCCTATTTTCTCATCATATCCATATATAGCAATATCATAATCATTTTGGTTTTCAAAATTAACAATATCTTGAATTGTGCTTGGGAAATTAATTCCATTCCAATTAAAATTCTTTGATTGTTCTATCAATTCTTTAGTTATTCTTTGTGGATTTTTATCGGTTGGATAAACTGCTCGTGATACACACCACTTGAAACATTCATCATCATAATTCTTAAGGTTAATAATAGCATTCCTGTTTAACAATTCTTTTGGTAATGGAATATAAGATCCACCTAAAAGTGGAACAAAACGATCAATGAAAATGTCAAAAAATAGTACGCGTTCGAATATCCAACCAGATCCATTATTTATAAAATTTTCAAATAATACAAGTTGTTTATTTGTTAATCTATCAAATAATTCTGATAAATCTGTTGCCCCTAGAACAATTTCTGATTTTTCAGAAGGAAAGTTAACATCATAGTATTCATATTTCTCTAATTCACCAAATAATTTCATTTTGAATCTGCATGAAAATATAAATTTAGTCTTTAATGATTTTTTTGATTCAACTCTCTTTCTAATTAAATCAATAACTTTTGGTTTTATTTTATGTAAGAATGTTTTTTCATCATTCTTTTCATTTCCTTCAATCCTATAGCTTATATAATTGCCATTAATGGCTGATTCATATTCCCTTGGTTTAAAATTTCCCACATTCTCATTTCTTTTTGTTTTTGGTCTTACTCCCTCCTTCACATAATCTCTTTTAGGTGGTGGTTTTATTTCTTTGGGGTTATTTACTTTTTTGTATCTTTCAATAAATTTTTTGGCTAATTCTTCTGCTTTATTTTTTGATTTTTTAGGAATATATGGTTTCACAAAATTCCAAAACCTGTTCAATACATTACCCAAAAAAGGAGTTTGTTTTGTTTTTGGTTTGGGTGGTGAAGGTCTTTTTGATTTAGATTTATTAATATTTATTCTTGGTTGATTTGGCGGGGGTGGGCCCGGAGGGGTTCCCGGTCTAATTATATCTGGTGAGCCTGGTGGTGTTCCAGGTATTGGTTGGGGAATAGTTAAAGGTGGTAAATTTAGTTGCCTTCTTATCCTAATTGGCGGCGGCTCAGTATTCGGAATTGGAAGAGGTAAATTTGGTTGATTTATTGGCCTCATTGGCGTATTACGTAGCTCACCAACAATTCCTGCAATATTATAAACTATTTCTTGAATATTATTAGTTATTTCGGGTATATTAATCAATGCTCCAATAAGTTCTGCTTTATTAAACGCCGATCGCCCCCGAATATTATACCATCTAACTAAAGATTTTAGTTGCGGCACATTCAATCTTCGTAATTGTTGTTCCATTTGTATATTGATTCTTCTTTTTAAATGGGTATTTTATTTCTTTTGAAAAATCATTTTTTCAAAATGTGCCAGATCCTCATCATTAGATTTTATGGGTTTCACATAGGCTTAGTATCATTTTCATAAAATGTGCCGGATCCCATCCATCAAAAATTTTTTATCGTTTTTATGCCGGCTTTGTACACTAGTTAATAACGGTTTTTATCAGCTTGGCATCGGCTTGATATTGGCTTTGCGAAGGCTTGGCGAAGGTTTGGCGAAGGTTTGGCGAAGGTTTGGCGAAGGCTTGGTGGCAATCAACCCACACTCATTATTTATTATCAGAAACTAAACAATTTCACAGAGGTACCCGCCACCCGCCCGGCCATCAGATATGTACTTTGTTAAATCTTTGATAATTTAATGAAAATGTGCCAGAACCCGCGCATATTTTTTTAATCATAATTAAATCTTTATGAAAATGTGCCAGGATCCCCATAATCACACATCACATGGTGATACCTAGTTGAGCCCGAAGTGCAATGAACTCAACCCGGCGCACCCCGAAGGAGGAAAACGACCAAGCCACAAGGCTGTAGGTCAAAAACCTCCTCACATGACAGTAGGGATGTCACCAGCCCAACACGGGAGACGACAAGCGGCAGGTGCAATGCCCGTTTTATCGTCACCGCGTCAGGTAAGGATTCACGTATTAGGTACTTTGTAATGATCCTCTGTAGTTTAACTAAAAATATCCTTTATCCATGTGGTGCCCTAAATACAAAACGCATGCGTCTCACCTTTCCGCCTTACCACTACCCCCCAAAACACCCTTTTTTGTACCCTACCGATAAACGTCTATTTTTTGACACTCTTCAAATGTTTGCGATTTTCTTATCTTGACCTTCGACCGGTTAGCTGAGTTTGTAGAGCGCCAGACTATCGCGCGAGAGGTCGTTGGTTCAAACCTCGGCCGAACCATCAGTCAAGGTCTTTTAATTACTGAGGAGAAAGTGCTGCCTTTGCAATGACATTTTTAAATGGTTAGACTTTGTAGTCGTCTCGGAGAAGGACGATAACCTTTAGGTTCCGACTCACAACCACTTGTTCGTAATACTTGGTGGGACGTTAAAAGAACCCACACATTGTTTGCGAAGAGTACAGAGAATTAGTTCCCGGTGTCTTTCTTAGATAGTTTGTAATGGTGTTGGTAAGTTTAGCCCCTCCAACCATCCCCCACCTAACCCATCCTATTTGGTGCACAAACCTGTAACTACAAACCTTCCACATATATTTCGTACCTTAAAACAGAACGCATGCGTCTAAGTCTTTCCCTTGACACTACCACGAGAAACACTTTATTTCAGAGGCATTTTTATCTAGTTTGTAATGGTGTTAGTAAGTTTGTGCCATCCAACCGTTCCACACCAAACCCACCCTATGAGGTGCGCAAACTTCTAACTACAAACCTTCCACATCCATTTGGTTCCCCTGAAACAAAACGCATGCGTCTCACCTATCCGCCCTAACACTACCGAAAAAACGATCGTTTTTCACTCTACCCAAATAACGCTAATTTCTATACACTTGCCTTTAGAAAGTTTGTAGTGGTCTTATTTACCTCTAACCGTCCCTATCCTCCACCGCACCACACCCTACGGGGTGCGCAATTATCAATGTAGAAAACTCCTCTATCCGTATGGTACCCGAAAACCAAACGTATTAGAAACTAAATAGGATCATTACAAAGTATCTAATACGTGTCTAGAAACCAACGTTTTTTTTGTGCAGTGTAAAGGGAGAAGTGACACGCATGCGCTCTGTATATAGGGCACCATATGGATGAAAGATATTTTTAGATAAACTACAGAGGATCATTACAAAGCATCTAATACGTGACTCCCTACCTGACGCGGTGACGATAAGACGAGCATTGCACCTGCCGCTTGTCATCTCCCGTGTTGGGCCGGTGACATCCCTACTGTCATCTGAGGGGGTTTTCGGCCTTTGGCCTTGTGGCTTGGTCGTTTTAACCCTTCGGGGTGCACCGGGTTGAGTTCATTGCACTTTGGGCTCAACTAGGCACCACCATGTCGCTCTGCCATTGCACTGGTCACAGCACTATTAGACCCAGGCAGAAAACGCCGTAAAAAGAAAAAACAAACGTGTCTAGAAACCAGCGTTTTGGGGTGTAGTGTAAAAGGAGGAGTGAGACGCATGCGTTCTGTATTTAGGGCACCATATGGAAGCAGGATATTTGTAGCTATAAGTTAGTTTCTAATGGTTAGTTTCTAATGGTTCTATTTAGTTACAAACATCCCTAACCCTATTGGCATCCCCCATCACCCACAACCTACGGGGCGCGCAAACTTATAGCTACAAATATCCTGCATCCATATGGTGCCCTAAATACAGAACGCATGCGTCTCACTCCTCCCTCTACACTGCACCCAAACACGCTGTCCTTTTAGACAATTTTCTTTTCTTTATGGCGCCCTCTGCCCGGGTCTAATAGTGCTATGACCAGTGCAATGGCAGAGCGACATGGTGATACCTAGTTGAGCCCGAAGTGCAATGAACTCAACCCGGCGCACCCCGAAGGAGGAAAACGACCAAGCCACAAGGCTGTAGGTCAAAAACCTCCTCACATGACAGTAGGGATGTCACCAGCCCAACACGGGAGACGACAAGCGGCAGGTGCAATGCCCGTTTTATCGGCACCGCGTCAGGTAAGGATTCACGTATTAGGTACTTTGTAATGATCCTCTGTAGTTTAACTAAAAATATCCTTCATCCATGTGGTGCCCTAAATACAGAACGCATGCGTCTCACCTTTCCGCCTTACCACTACCCCTCAAAACACCCTTTTTTGTACCCTACCGATAAACGTCTATTTTTTGACACTCTTCAAATGTTTGCGATTTTCTTCTCTTGACCTTCGACCGGTTAGCTGAGTTTGTAGAGCGCCAGACTATCGCGCGAGAGGTCGTTGGTTCAAACCTCGGCCGAACCATCAGTCAAGGTCTTTTAATAACTGAGGAGAAAGTGCTGCCTTTGCAATGACATTTTTAAATGGTTAGACTTTGAAGTCGTCTCGGAGAAGGACGATAACCTTTAGGTTCCGACTCACAACCACTTGTTCGTAATACTTGGTGGGACGTTAAAAGAACCCACACATTGTTTGCGAAGAGTACAGAGAATTAGTTCCCGGTGTCTCTCTTAGATAGTTTGTAATGGTGTTGGTAAGTTTAGCCCCTCCAACCATCCCCCATCTAACCCATCCTATTTGGTGCACAAACTTGTAACTACAAACCTTCCACATCCATTTCGTACCTTAAAACAGGGCGCATTCGTCTCAGTCTTTCCCTTGACACTACCACAAGAAACACTTTATTTCAGACACATTTTTATCTAGTTTGTAATGGTGTTAGTAAGTTTGTGTCATCCAACCATTCCACACCAAACCCACCCTATGGGGTGCGCAAACGTCGAACTACAAACCTTCCACATCCATTTGGTTCCCCTGAAAGAAAACGCATGCGTCTCACCTATCCGCCCTAACACTACCGAAAAAACGCTCGTTTTTCACTCTACCCAAATAACGCTAATTTCTATACACTTGCCTTTAGAAAAATTGTAGTGGTCTTATTTACCTCTAACCGTCCCTATCCTCCACCGCACCACACCCTACGGGGTGCGCAATTATCAATGTAGAAAACTCCTCTATCCGTATGGTACCCGAAAACCAAACGTATTAGAAACTAAATAGGATCATTACAAAGTATCTAAAACGTGTCTAGAAACCAACGTTTTTTTTGTGCAGTGTAAAGTGAGAAGTGACACGCATGCGCTCTGTATATAGGGCACCATATGGATGAAAGATATTTTTAGATAAACTACAGAGGATCATTACAAAGCATCTAATACGTGACTCCCTACCTGACGCGGTGACGATAAGACGAGCATTGCACCTGCCGCTTGTCATCTCCCGTGTTGGGCCGGTGACATCCCTACTGTCATCTGAGGGGGTTTTCGGCCTTTGGCCTTGTGGCTTGGTCGTTTTAACCCTTCGGGGTGCACCGGGTTGAGTTCATTGCACTTTGGGCTCAACTAGGCACCACCATGTCGCTCTGCCATTGCACTGGTCACAGCACTATTAGACCCAGGCAGAAAACGCCGTAAAAAGAAAAAACAAACGTGTCTAGAAACCAGCGTTTTGGGGTGTAGTGTAAAAGGAGGAGTGAGACGCATGCGTTCTGTATTTAGGGCACCATATGGAAGCAGGATATTTGTAGCTATAAGTTAGTTTCTAATGGTTAGTTTCTAATGGTTCTATTTAGTTACAAACATCCCTAACCCTATTGGCATCCCCCATCACCCACAACCTACGGGGCGCGCAAACTTATAGCTACAAATATCCTGCATCCATATGGTGCCCTAAATACAGAACGCATGCGTCTCACTCCTCCCTCTACACTGCACCCAAACACGCTGTCCTTTTAGACAATTTTCTTTTCTTTATGGCGCCCTCTGCCCGGGTCTAATAGTGCTATGACCAGTGCAATGGCAGAGCGACATGGTGATACCTAGTTGAGCCCGAAGTGCAATGAACTCAACCCGGCGCACCCCGAAGGAGGAAAACGACCAAGCCACAAGGCTGTAGGTCAAAAACCTCCTCACATGACAGTAGGGATGTCACCAGCCCAACACGGGAGACGACAAGCGGCAGGTGCAATGCCCGTTTTATCGGCACCGCGTCAGGTAAGGATTCACGTATTAGGTACTTTGTAATGATCCTCTGTAGTTTAACTAAAAATATCCTTCATCCATGTGGTGCCCTAAATACAGAACGCATGCGTCTCACCTTTCCGCCTTACCACTACCCCTCAAAACACCCTTTTTTGTACCCTACCGATAAACGTCTATTTTTTGACACTCTTCAAATGTTTGCGATTTTCTTCTCTTGACCTTCGACCGGTTAGCTGAGTTTGTAGAGCGCCAGACTATCGCGCGAGAGGTCGTTGGTTCAAACCTCGGCCGAACCATCAGTCAAGGTCTTTTAATAACTGAGGAGAAAGTGCTGCCTTTGCAATGACATTTTTAAATGGTTAGACTTTGAAGTCGTCTCGGAGAAGGACGATAACCTTTAGGTTCCGACTCACAACCACTTGTTCGTAATACTTGGTGGGACGTTAAAAGAACCCACACATTGTTTGCGAAGAGTACAGAGAATTAGTTCCCGGTGTCTCTCTTAGATAGTTTGTAATGGTGTTGGTAAGTTTAGCCCCTCCAACCATCCCCCATCTAACCCATCCTATTTGGTGCACAAACTTGTAACTACAAACCTTCCACATCCATTTCGTACCTTAAAACAGGGCGCATTCGTCTCAGTCTTTCCCTTGACACTACCACAAGAAACACTTTATTTCAGACACATTTTTATCTAGTTTGTAATGGTGTTAGTAAGTTTGTGTCATCCAACCATTCCACACCAAACCCACCCTATGGGGTGCGCAAACGTCGAACTACAAACCTTCCACATCCATTTGGTTCCCCTGAAAGAAAACGCATGCGTCTCACCTATCCGCCCTAACACTACCGAAAAAACGCTCGTTTTTCACTCTACCCAAATAACGCTAATTTCTATACACTTGCCTTTAGAAAAATTGTAGTGGTCTTATTTACCTCTAACCGTCCCTATCCTCCACCGCACCACACCCTACGGGGTGCGCAATTATCAATGTAGAAAACTCCTCTATCCGTATGGTACCCGAAAACCAAACGTATTAGAAACTAAATAGGATCATTACAAAGTATCTAAAACGTGTCTAGAAACCAACGTTTTTTTTGTGCAGTGTAAAGTGAGAAGTGACACGCATGCGCTCTGTATATAGGGCACCATATGGATGAAAGATATTTTTAGATAAACTACAGAGGATCATTACAAAGCATCTAATACGTGACTCCCTACCTGACGCGGTGACGATAAGACGAGCATTGCACCTGCCGCTTGTCATCTCCCGTGTTGGGCCGGTGACATCCCTACTGTCATCTGAGGGGGTTTTCGGCCTTTGGCCTTGTGGCTTGGTCGTTTTAAACCTTTCGGGGTGCACCGGGTTGAGTTCATTGCACTTTGGGCTCAACTAGGCACCACCATGTCGCTCTGCCATTGCACTGGTCACAGCACTATTAGACCCAGGCAGAAAACGCCGTAAAAAGAAAAAACAAACGTGTCTAGAAACCAGCGTTTTGGGGTGTAGTGTAAAAGGAGGAGTGAGACGCATGCGTTCTGTATTTAGGGCACCATATGGAAGCAGGATATTTGTAGCTATAAGTTAGTTTCTAATGGTTAGTTTCTAATGGTTCTATTTAGTTACAAACATCCCTAACCCTATTGGCATCCCCCATCACCCACAACCTACGGGGCGCGCAAACTTATAGCTACAAATATCCTGCATCCATATGGTGCCCTAAATACAGAACGCATGCGTCTCACTCCTCCCTCTACACTGCACCCAAACACGCTGTCCTTTTAGACAATTTTCTTTTCTTTATGGCGCCCTCTGCCCGGGTCTAATAGTGCTATGACCAGTGCAATGGCAGAGCGACATGGTGATACCTAGTTGAGCCCGAAGTGCAATGAACTCAACCCGGCGCACCCCGAAGGAGGAAAACGACCAAGCCACAAGGCTGTAGGTCAAAAACCTCCTCACATGACAGTAGGGATGTCACCAGCCCAACACGGGAGACGACAAGCGGCAGGTGCAATGCCCGTTTTATCGGCACCGCGTCAGGTAAGGATTCACGTATTAGGTACTTTGTAATGATCCTCTGTAGTTTAACTAAAAATATCCTTCATCCATGTGGTGCCCTAAATACAGAACGCATGCGTCTCACCTTTCCGCCTTACCACTACCCCTCAAAACACCCTTTTTTGTACCCTACCGATAAACGTCTATTTTTTGACACTCTTCAAATGTTTGCGATTTTCTTCTCTTGACCTTCGACCGGTTAGCTGAGTTTGTAGAGCGCCAGACTATCGCGCGAGAGGTCGTTGGTTCAAACCTCGGCCGAACCATCAGTCAAGGTCTTTTAATAACTGAGGAGAAAGTGCTGCCTTTGCAATGACATTTTTAAATGGTTAGACTTTGAAGTCGTCTCGGAGAAGGACGATAACCTTTAGGTTCCGACTCACAACCACTTGTTCGTAATACTTGGTGGGACGTTAAAAGAACCCACACATTGTTTGCGAAGAGTACAGAGAATTAGTTCCCGGTGTCTCTCTTAGATAGTTTGTAATGGTGTTGGTAAGTTTAGCCCCTCCAACCATCCCCCATCTAACCCATCCTATTTGGTGCACAAACTTGTAACTACAAACCTTCCACATCCATTTCGTACCTTAAAACAGGGCGCATTCGTCTCAGTCTTTCCCTTGACACTACCACAAGAAACACTTTATTTCAGACACATTTTTATCTAGTTTGTAATGGTGTTAGTAAGTTTGTGTCATCCAACCATTCCACACCAAACCCACCCTATGGGGTGCGCAAACGTCGAACTACAAACCTTCCACATCCATTTGGTTCCCCTGAAAGAAAACGCATGCGTCTCACCTATCCGCCCTAACACTACCGAAAAAACGCTCGTTTTTCACTCTACCCAAATAACGCTAATTTCTATACACTTGCCTTTAGAAAAATTGTAGTGGTCTTATTTACCTCTAACCGTCCCTATCCTCCACCGCACCACACCCTACGGGGTGCGCAATTATCAATGTAGAAAACTCCTCTATCCGTATGGTACCCGAAAACCAAACGTATTAGAAACTAAATAGGATCATTACAAAGTATCTAAAACGTGTCTAGAAACCAACGTTTTTTTTGTGCAGTGTAAAGTGAGAAGTGACACGCATGCGCTCTGTATATAGGGCACCATATGGATGAAAGATATTTTTAGATAAACTACAGAGGATCATTACAAAGCATCTAATACGTGACTCCCTACCTGACGCGGTGACGATAAGACGAGCATTGCACCTGCCGCTTGTCATCTCCCGTGTTGGGCCGGTGACATCCCTACTGTCATCTGAGGGGGTTTTCGGCCTTTGGCCTTGTGGCTTGGTCGTTTTAACCCTTCGGGGTGCACCGGGTTGAGTTCATTGCACTTTGGGCTCAACTAGGCACCACCATGTCGCTCTGCCATTGCACTGGTCACAGCACTATTAGACCCAGGCAGAAAACGCCGTAAAAAGAAAAAACAAACGTGTCTAGAAACCAGCGTTTTGGGGTGTAGTGTAAAAGGAGGAGTGAGACGCATGCGTTCTGTATTTAGGGCACCATATGGAAGCAGGATATTTGTAGCTATAAGTTAGTTTCTAATGGTTAGTTTCTAATGGTTCTATTTAGTTACAAACATCCCTAACCCTATTGGCATCCCCCATCACCCACAACCTACGGGGCGCGCAAACTTATAGCTACAAATATCCTGCATCCATATGGTGCCCTAAATACAGAACGCATGCGTCTCACTCCTCCCTCTACACTGCACCCAAACACGCTGTCCTTTTAGACAATTTTCTTTTCTTTATGGCGCCCTCTGCCCGGGTCTAATAGTGCTATGACCAGTGCAATGGCAGAGCGACATGGTGATACCTAGTTGAGCCCGAAGTGCAATGAACTCAACCCGGCGCACCCCGAAGGAGGAAAACGACCAAGCCACAAGGCTGTAGGTCAAAAACCTCCTCACTTGACAGTAGGGATGTCACCAGCCCAACACGGGAGACGACAAGCGGCAGGTGCAATGCCCGTTTTATCGGCACCGCGTCAGGTAAGGATTCACGTATTAGGTACTTTGTAATGATCCTCTGTAGTTTGACTAAAAATATCCTTCATCCATGTGGTGCCCTAAATACAGAACGCATGCGTCTCACCTTTCCGCCTTACCACTACCCCTCAAAACACCCTTTTTTGTACCCTACCGATAAACGTCTATTTTTTGACACTCTTCAAATGTTTGCGATTTTCTTCTCTTGACCTTCGACCGGTTAGCTGAGTTTGTAGAGCGCCAGACTATCGCGCGAGAGGTCGTTGGTTCAAACCTCGGCCGAACCATCAGTCAAGGTCTTTTAATAACTGAGGAGAAAGTGCTGCCTTTGCAATGACATTTTTAAATGGTTAGACTTTGAAGTCGTCTCGGAGAAGGACGATAACCTTTAGGTTCCGACTCACAACCACTTGTTCGTAATACTTGGTGGGACGTTAAAAGAACCCACACATTGTTTGCGAAGAGTACAGAGAATTAGTTCCCGGTGTCTCTCTTAGATAGTTTGTAATGGTGTTGGTAAGTTTAGCCCCTCCAACCATCCCCCATCTAACCCATCCTATTTGGTGCACAAACTTGTAACTACAAACCTTCCACATCCATTTCGTACCTTAAAACAGGGCGCATTCGTCTCAGTCTTTCCCTTGACACTACCACAAGAAACACTTTATTTCAGACACATTTTTATCTAGTTTGTAATGGTGTTAGTAAGTTTGTGTCATCCAACCATTCCACACCAAACCCACCCTATGGGGTGCGCAAACGTCGAACTACAAACCTTCCACATCCATTTGGTTCCCCTGAAAGAAAACGCATGCGTCTCACCTATCCGCCCTAACACTACCGAAAAAACGCTCGTTTTTCACTCTACCCAAATAACGCTAATTTCTATACACTTGCCTTTAGAAAAATTGTAGTGGTCTTATTTACCTCTAACCGTCCCTATCCTCCACCGCACCACACCCTACGGGGTGCGCAATTATCAATGTAGAAAACTCCTCTATCCGTATGGTACCCGAAAACCAAACGTATTAGAAACTAAATAGGATCATTACAAAGTATCTAAAACGTGTCTAGAAACCAACGTTTTTTTTGTGCAGTGTAAAGTGAGAAGTGACACGCATGCGCTCTGTATATAGGCCACCATATGGATGAAAGATATTTTTAGATAAACTACAGAGGATCATTACAAAGCATCTAATACGTGACTCCCTACCTGACGCGGTGACGATAAGACGAGCATTGCACCTGCCGCTTGTCATCTCCCGTGTTGGGCCGGTGACATCCCTACTGTCATCTGAGGGGGTTTTCGGCCTTTGGCCTTGTGGCTTGGTCGTTTTAACCCTTCGGGGTGCACCGGGTTGAGTTCATTGCACTTTGGGCTCAACTAGGCACCACCATGTCGCTCTGCCATTGCACTGGTCACAGCACTATTAGACCCAGGCAGAAAACGCCGTAAAAAGAAAAAACAAACGTGTCTAGAAACCAGCGTTTTGGGGTGTAGTGTAAAAGGAGGAGTGAGACGCATGCGTTCTGTATTTAGGGCACCATATGGAAGCAGGATATTTGTAGCTATAAGTTAGTTTCTAATGGTTCTATTTAGTTACAAACATCCCTAACCCTATTGGCATCCCCCATCACCCACAACCTACGGGGCGCGCAAACTTATAGCTACAAATATCCTGCATCCATATGGTGCCCTAAATACAGAACGCATGCGTCTCACTCCTCCCTCTACACTGCACCCAAACACGCTGTCCTTTTAGACAATTTTCTTTTCTTTATGGCGCCCTCTGCCCGGGTCTAATAGTGCTATGACCAGTGCAATGGCAGAGCGACATGGTGATACCTAGTTGAGCCCGAAGTGCAATGAACTCAACCCGGCGCACCCCGAAGGAGGAAAACGACCAAGCCACAAGGCTGTAGGTCAAAAACCTCCTCACATGACAGTAGGGATGTCACCAGCCCAACACGGGAGACGACAAGCGGCAGGTGCAATGCCCGTTTTATCGTCACCGCGTCAGGTAAGGATTCACGTATTAGGTACTTTGTAATGATCCTCTGTAGTTTAACTAAAAATATCCTTCATCCATGTGGTGCCCTAAATACAGAACGCATGCGTCTCACCTTTCCGCCTTACCACTACCCCCCAAAACACCCTTTTTTGTACCCTACCGATAAACGTCTATTTTTTGACACTCTTCAAATGTTTGCGATTTTCTTCTCTTGACCTTCGACCGGTTAGCTGAGTTTGTAGAGCGCCAGACTATCGCGCGAGAGGTCGTTGGTTCAAACCTCGGCCGAACCATCAGTCAAGGTCTTTTAATAACTGAGGAGAAAGTGCTGCCTTTGCAATGACATTTTTAAATGGTTAGACTTTGAAGTCGTCTCGGAGAAGGACGATAACCTTTAGGTTGCGACTCACAACCACTTGTTCGTAATACTTGGTGGGACGTTAAAAGAACCCACACATTGTTTGCGAAGAGTACAGAGAATTAGTTCCCGGTGTCTCTCTTAGATAGTTTGTAATGGTGTTGGTAAGTTTAGCCCCTCCAACCATCCCCCATCTAACCCATCCTATTTGGTGCACAAACTTGTAACTACAAACCTTCCACATCCATTTCGTACCTTAAAACAGGGCGCATTCGTCTCAGTCTTTCCCTTGACACTACCACAAGAAACACTTTATTTCAGACACATTTTTATCTAGTTTGTAATGGTGTTAGTAAGTTTGTGTCATCCAACCATTCCACACCAAACCCACCCTATGGGGTGCGCAAACGTCGAACTACAAACCTTCCACATCCATTTGGTTCCCCTGAAACAAAACGCATGCGTCTCACCTATCCGCCCTAACACTACCGAAAAAACGCTCGTTTTTCACTCTACCCAAATAACGCTAATTTCTATACACTTGCCTTTAGAAAAATTGTAGTGGTCGTATTTACCTCTAACCGTCCCTATCCTCCACCGCACCACACCCTACGGGGTGCGCAATTATCAATGTAGAAAACTCCTCTATCCGTATGGTACCCGAAAACCAAACGTATTAGAAACTAACTAGGATGATTACAAAGTATCTAATACGTGTCTAGAAACCAATGTTTTTTTTGTGCAGTGTAAAGTGAGAAGTGACACGCATGCGCTCTGTATATAGGGCACCATATGGATGAAAGATATTTTTAGATAAACTACAGAGGATCATTACAAAGCATCTAATACGTGACTCCCTACCTGACGCGGTGACGATAAGACGAGCATTGCACCTGCCGCTTGTCATCTCCCGTGTTGGGCCGGTGACATCCCTACTGTCATCTGAGGGGGTTTTCGGCCTTTGGCCTTGTGGCTTGGTCGTTTTAACCCTTCGGGGTGCACCGGGTTGAGTTCATTGCACTTCGGGCTCAACTAGGCACCACCATGTCGCTCTGCCATTGCACTGGTCACAGCACTATTAGACCCAGGCAGAAAACGCCGTAAAAAGAAAAAACAAACGTGTCTAAAAACCAGCGTTTTGGGGTGTAGTGTAAAAGGAGGAGTGAGACGCATGCGTTCTGTATTTAGGGCACCATATGGATGCAGGATATTTGTAGCTATAAGTTAGTTTCTAATGGTTAGTTTCTAATGGTTCTATTTAGTTACAAACATCCCTAACCCTATTGGCATCCCCCATCACCCACAACCTACGGGGCGCGCAAACTTATAGCTACAAATATCCTGCATCCATATGGTGCCCTAAATACAGAACGCATGCGTCTCACTCCTCCCTCTACACTGCACCCAAACACGCTGTCCTTTTAGACAATTTTCTTTTCTTTATGGCGCCCTCTGCCCGGGTCTAATAGTGCTATGACCAGTGCAATGGCAGAGCGACATGGTGATACCTAGTTGAGCCCGAAGTGCAATGAACTCAACCCGGCGCACCCCGAAGGAGGAAAACGACCAAGCCACAAGGCTGTAGGTCAAAAACCTCCTCACATGACAGTAGGGATGTCACCAGCCCAACACGGGAGACGACAAGCGGCAGGTGCAATGCCCGTTTTATCGTCACCGCGTCAGGTAAGGATTCACGTATTAGGTACTTTGTAATGATCCTCTGTAGTTTAACTAAAAATATCCTTCATCCATGTGGTGCCCTAAATACAGAACGCATGCGTCTCACCTTTCCGCCTTACCACTACCCCCCAAAACACCCTTTTTTGTACCCTACCGATAAACGTCTATTTTTTGACACTCTTCAAATGTTTGCGATTTTCTTCTCTTGACCTTCGACCGGTTAGCTGAGTTTGTAGAGCGCCAGACTATCGCGCGAGAGGTCGTTGGTTCAAACCTCGGCCGAACCATCAGTCAAGGTCTTTTAATAACTGAGGAGAAAGTGCTGCCTTTGCAATGACATTTTTAAATGGTTAGACTTTGAAGTCGTCTCGGAGAAGGACGATAACCTTTAGGTTCCGACTCACAACCACTTGTTCGTAATACTTGGTGGGACGTTAAAAGAACCCACACATTGTTTGCGAAGAGTACAGAGAATTAGTTCCCGGTGTCTCTCTTAGATAGTTTGTAATGGTGTTGGTAAGTTTAGCCCCTCCAACCATCCCCCATCTAACCCATCCTATTTGGTGCACAAACTTGTAACTACAAACCTTCCACATCCATTTCGTACCTTAAAACAGGGCGCATTCGTCTCAGTCTTTCCCTTGACACTACCACAAGAAACACTTTATTTCAGACACATTTTTATCTAGTTTGTAATGGTGTTAGTAAGTTTGTGTCATCCAACCATTCCACACCAAACCCACCCTATGGGGTGCGCAAACGTCGAACTACAAACCTTCCACATCCATTTGGTTCCCCTGAAACAAAACGCATGCGTCTCACCTATCCGCCCTAACACTACCGAAAAAACGCTCGTTTTTCACTCTACCCAAATAACGCTAATTTCTATACACTTGCCTTTAGAAAAATTGTAGTGGTCGTATTTACCTCTAACCGTCCCTATCCTCCACCGCACCACACCCTACGGGGTGCGCAATTATCAATGTAGAAAACTCCTCTATCCGTATGGTACCCGAAAACCAAACGTATTAGAAACTAACTAGGATGATTACAAAGTATCTAATACGTGTCTAGAAACCAATGTTTTTTTTGTGCAGTGTAAAGTGAGAAGTGACACGCATGCGCTCTGTATATAGGGCACCATATGGATGAAAGATATTTTTAGATAAACTACAGAGGATCATTACAAAGCATCTAATACGTGACTCCCTACCTGACGCGGTGACGATAAGACGAGCATTGCACCTGCCGCTTGTCATCTCCCGTGTTGGGCCGGTGACATCCCTACTGTCATCTGAGGGGGTTTTCGGCCTTTGGCCTTGTGGCTTGGTCGTTTTAACCCTTCGGGGTGCACCGGGTTGAGTTCATTGCACTTTGGGCTCAACTAGGTACCACCATGTCGCTCTGCCATTGCACTGGTCACAGCACTATTAGACCCAGGCAGAAAACGCCGTAAAAAGAAAAAACAAACGTGTCTAGAAACCAGCGTTTTGGGGTGTAGTGTAAAAGGAGGAGTGAGACGCATGCGTTCTGTATTTAGGGCACCATATGGAAGCAGGATATTTGTAGCTATAAGTTAGTTTCTAATGGTTAGTTTCTAATGGTTCTATTTAGTTACAAACATCCCTAACCCTATTGGCATCCCCCATCACCCACAACCTACGGGGCGCGCAAACTTATAGCTACAAATATCCTGCATCCATATGGTGCCCTAAATACAGAACGCATGCGTCTCACTCCTCCCTCTACACTGCACCCAAACACGCTGTCCTTTTAGACAATTTTCTTTTCTTTATGGCGCCCTCTGCCCGGGTCTAATAGTGCTATGACCAGTGCAATGGCAGAGCGACATGGTGATACCTAGTTGAGCCCGAAGTGCAATGAACTCAACCCGGCGCACCCCGAAGGAGGAAAACGACCAAGCCACAAGGCTGTAGGTCAAAAACCTCCTCACATGACAGTAGGGATGTCACCAGCCCAACACGGGAGA
Organism: Ricordea florida; assembly: GCA_949710005.1. Taxonomy (NCBI): domain Eukaryota; kingdom Metazoa; phylum Cnidaria; class Anthozoa; order Corallimorpharia; family Ricordeidae; genus Ricordea; species Ricordea florida. Next base: position 26,042,386 of record OX453283.1, on the reverse strand, counting down.
CGACAAGCGGCAGGTGCAATGCCCGTTTTATCGTCACCGCGTCAGGTAAGGATTCACGTATTAGGTACTTTGTAATGATCCTCTGTAGTTTAACTAAAAATATCCTTCATCCATGTGGTGCCCTAAATACAGAACGCATGCGTCTCACCTTTCCGCCTTACCACTACCCCCAAAACACCCTTTTTTGTACCCTACCGATAAACGTCTATTTTTTGACACTCTTCAAATGTTTGCGATTTTCTTCTCTTGACCTTCGACCGGTTAGCTGAGTTTGTAGAGCGCCAGACTATCGCGCGAGAGGTCGTTGGTTCAAACCTCGGCCGAACCATCAGTCAAGGTCTTTTAATAACTGAGGAGAAAGTGCTGCCTTTGCAATGACATTTTTAAATGGTTAGACTTTGAAGTCGTCTCGGAGAAGGACGATAACCTTTAGGTTCCGACTCACAACCACTTGTTCGTAATACTTGGTGGGACGTTAAAAGAACCCACACATTGTTTGCGAAGAGTACAGAGAATTAGTTCCCGGTGTCTCTCTTAGATAGTTTGTAATGGTGTTGGTAAGTTTAGCCCCTCCAACCATCCCCCATCTAACCCATCCTATTTGGTGCACAAACTTGTAACTACAAACCTTCCACATCCATTTCGTACCTTAAAACAGGGCGCATTCGTCTCAGTCTTTCCCTTGACACTACCACAAGAAACACTTTATTTCAGACACATTTTTATCTAGTTTGTAATGGTGTTAGTAAGTTTGTGTCATCCAACCATTCCACACCAAACCCACCCTATGGGGTGCGCAAACGTCGAACTACAAACCTTCCACATCCATTTGGTTCCCCTGAAACAAAACGCATGCGTCTCACCTATCCGCCCTAACACTACCGAAAAAACGCTCGTTTTTCACTCTACCCAAATAACGCTAATTTCTATACACTTGCCTTTAGAAAAATTGTAGTGGTCTTATTTACCTCTAACCGTCCCTATCCTCCACCGCACCACACCCTACGGGGTGCGCAATTATCAATGTAGAAAACTCCTCTATCCGTATGGTACCCGAAAACCAAACTTACCAAACGTACCTGGATCGTACCTGCGTTGTGAATGGTCAGTGTAATACATGTGCAGTGAATGTAGTTCCCAAGTTCTCATCAACCACTAACAATGTCTGATTCATTTCACACACACTTAATACTCCAGTGTTAAGTATTAAGTATTTAGTGTTAAGTATTAAGTATTTAGTAAGTCCGTTTAATACGTCCAAAGTATGTCCTTTTAATAGTATTAAGTATTAATACTTAATAGCGGGGCTCCCGCGCGCGAAGCGCGCGTGGAGCAGAGCCCCATACTCATGGAATATGGTCAACCTCTTTTCTTTTGGTGTTCACGTGACTGACCGAGCGTACGTACGTCCGTACGTCCGTACGTACGCGTCTACAGATTGTACGGGTAGGGTAGGGGAGACTATCAAAAGGAAGGGAGGGGTGTCTCAGGCTTGTCTTGGCAAATCCACATCTTTTATATTGGACATTCACAATATGGTCAATTGACAGCTGTCAAAACGGGATAGCCACTGACCAGCATCACATGACCATATTGTGGGCTCATGTGTCAACTCATCGAGGTGACGTGATTTATTTGGAAGCTGTTCTGGTAGCCCGCATATTTTTGGCGAGAAATTGCGTTGACGACTGAAAAAGAAATTTTTAGTTCATTGTCTTTTGAGATACAATATTACTACTCTACACTGTTAAAGTTTTACTAAAGGATAAATGAAACAATTTCTATTGCTATGTCAACAAACAATAGCAGAGAAAATATAATTTGCAGAACACAGGGTTCAGGTGAAGAGCTATGGCGGTCCATTTCCGCTAAAATTCGATCTTTGTATTTTATACTCGACTTGCTGTATTCTATGCTACCTTACACAATGCGACATCCAACTGTGTCTATTGTACATGGTACTTTTTGTTTTTTAAATTCAATATCACCTATTTGTGTTGCCAAATTGACGATTTTCTTCTGTTTTTTATAAAAATGTAAACAATGCAAGTTTCGACTTTCGATATTTTGTATTCAACATCCAAGTTCACGTATTCGGCTTCGTTCGACATCCTTCCGCAATCCATTGAGAGAGGACATCGCAGGCGCAGCTAATCTCCACCCCCATCCCCACGGTAACTGTGGCAAAAAGCCCTCCAGTAGAGTGGAGTAGAGAGAATGATCCTACCCCATGACGGTCGCATGTTTGTCTTTTCAACATGGCGGTTCCTAGAGTGTGGAACGAACGCGACACAACATTACACAAGATTCAAGAGGGCCAAATCCAAATCAACGATCAAAACAACTACAGGCCTCTTGACAACCCCATGGTTAAAGAGACACACAGCAAGGTGTCACGTTTAATTACGAACCTTCACCTTGGTAATCACATTGATAACATGACAAAGAAATGGCTATCCCAAACACCAAATCCACCTAGAATACCAGAATTCTATACTCTTACAAAAATTCACAAGCCAACCATCACAGGTAGACCAATAATCTCCGGTTGTGATGGGCCAAAAGAAAGAATATCATCTTTTGTTGATACACTACTCCAACCTATATCGAAATCACAGGAGTCGTATCTAAAAGTCACCACCGATTTCATAAATTTCATTGAGAGAACCAGCGTAAATAAACAAACATTCCTTGTTTCGATGGACGTAACGAGCCTATATACAAATATACCACAAGAAGAGGGTATCAAAGCAGTATGCGAAGCATACGACAAGTTCCACAATAATAGCCCTCCAATACCTACATACTACCTCAGAGAAATGCTTAGTGCAGCAAAGTGTTACAAGCGTGACTTATCGTGACATAGCGTGATAACAACACTTGCGTAATAAGAAAGCAGTGTAATCGGTGTAACCTCACGTGGAATCTGCTGTACGTAAGATTGCTCAATGTGTTGCTCAATATGTAGACTCCCTTTCTGTTCTATTTCCTTACATGGAAATCGTGCACCGATAATCGGAATGCTGTGTGGCAAATACTCGTAGTCATTCTACTAAAGAAAGAGATGCATATAGTCCAGTTGGTATAGTTACTGTCCTCATAAGTGCAAGCTAGCCCCAGTTCCGGGCTATCCGTACGCTGATCGGCCTTACACTACATTAGTCTCATACTTAAAGAAAACTCCTTCCAAGTCAATGGAAGGAACTATCTTCAAATTCACGGCACTGCGTTGGGCACGAATATGGCTGTCGCTTTTGCCAACATATTCATGTTTAAAATTGAGAGACAAATCCTAAGCAAAACTGTCAAAAAACCTACAGTCTGGAAACGTTACATTGACGATATATTTTCACTGTGGGACACCAGCAAAACAGATATCGAAAGATTCATCGAACAAGCTAATTCACATCATCCTACAATTAAATTCACAGCGGAAATCTCAAACACAGACACCACATTTCTGGATACAGTAATATACAAAGGCGAAAGATTCAGGGAACAATCAATCCTTGACATAAAAACACATTTTAAGCCTACACAAACCTTTCAGTACACCCACTACACCTCTTGTCACCCGCCAAGTGTGAAAAAAGGATTCATAAAGGGCGAAGCTCTTAGACTCCTAAGAACAAATTCTTCAAAAACCACTTTTGAAGAGAACATTCTAAACTTCAGAGTACGCTTGGTCGCAAGGGGCTACCCACTAAATCTGGTAGATAAACACCTATCAGAAATTAACTTCACAGAAAGGAAGTCAGCGCTCAAACAGAACAAAAAAGATAGGAAAGATATTTTGCCTTTTGTCACACAATATGAACCGGCAGTGCCAAACATCAAACAAATTTTAATGAAAAAATGGCACATCATACAGGAACAACGACTACTCAAAAAAATCTTCAAAGATCCACCCATCATAACTTTTAAGAAAGGTAAATCTTTAAAAGATATGCTCGTTAGAGCAAAAATATAAAAGGTTCTCAAATGTTTCACACCGGTAGAAATTGTGCGGCCTGTCACGCCTTGCTTCCTCCTACCGCTCATTTTAAAAAGACAAACATGCGACCGTCATGGGATAGGATCATTCTCTCTACTCCACTCTACTGAAGGGCTTTTTGCCACAGCTCCCGGGGAGATGGGGGTGGAGATAAGCTGCGCCTGCGATGTCCTCTCTCAATGGATTGCGGAAGGATGTCGAACGAAGCCGAATACGTGAACTTGGATGTTGAATACAAAATATCGAAAGTCGAAACTTGCATTGTTTACATTTTTATAAAAAACAGAAGAAAATCGTCAATTTGACAACACGAATAGGTGATATCAGGAGTCCTGGTGATATTGAATTTGAAAAACAAAAAGTACCATGTGCAATAGACACAGTTGGATGTCGCATTGTGTAAGGTAGCATAAAATACAGCAAGTCGAGTATAAAATACAAAGATCTAATTTTGGCGGAAATGGACCGCCATAAAGAGCAACGGGAAAGAGAGCAAGAATTAACTGAGGAAGAATGAGCGAAGTAGATCGCCAAAGAAGGCCCGCTCGGAAAAGAGAAAGGAGAACGCCGACAAGCAGAAAGAGTCCGGGCTCGAGAAAATAGACAAAATGTTAACGAAGAACGCCGAGAAGCGGAAAGATTCCGCGCTGTGGAAAACAGACAAAATTTTAGCGAAGAACGCCGAGAAGCGGAAAGACTCCGTGCTGTGGAAAACAGACAAAATTGTAGCGAAGAGAGCCGAGAAGCGGAAAGACTCCTTGCTGTGGAAAACAGACAAAATTGTAGCGAAGAAAGCCAAGAAGTGGAAAGACTCCGTGCTATGGACCACAAATTTGCATAAGTTTTGTCTGCATAATATTTGCTCACTGATGCGTGACTCAGCACTCGCACTTTCCACTTTCCCTTAAACTTGACACTTGACTTGGAAAACCGACTTCTAAACAAACCTTCTTCAGAAAAATGATCTTCTGAATGCACTACTTTTGAATGAGAAGCAAACTGATGAAAGATTTCAAATTTTTATATCCTTTAATCATATAAACATCTCCCCTGTCGACGGCTAAGAAATACTCCCGCGGGAATTTTCTCTTGGCGGCAAATAGCAGAATGTAGCGCTTTCACTGGCAGCTTTTCGCGTTGTCGACGTTGTCATTTAGTGTGTCGATTGAGAACTTTGGTTTCAACGCCGTTGTTTTCGTAAAAAATGTTCTTCTAAATTGTAAAATGTCTCAAATGTATGTTAGTCATTCACGTGTTGCGTTGGACCAGGTCTACTTATAGTTCACACTTTTACGGTTATTTATTTCTTTTGTTAAGTAATTACAGCTGATTGTAGTGAATAAATGAAGGCAGTAATTTTTTAAACTTACAAAGTAATTAAGAAAAGAATAATTAATAATTATTTTTTTCATTCTCGTGAAAAATGTTTTTCGGGCTGTTAGATGTTGGTTACAGCTTGCCCGAAGGGCAATCTGTAAAATTAATTTTCTTTGCACCCTGCTTGGAGTAAACATTTATTTTACCGAGGTGTTCGTTTTAACACGAAAATGACAAGAGTTGTGTCATGCATTTCCCAGTAGCGTGTACAAATCTTTTAAATGCATTTACTCAAATAGAATAGTTAATTTCGTCAGGAATAGAATACAGTACATTGATAATTTGTGTTTTTTGTAGAATATACTCCATGACTTTGTAGGTAGAAAGACCGTACTTATGGCAGACGAAAGTTTAGACAAAAATCATAGCAAGTTAACCGACCTCGACACTTAACTATAGTTAAAAACGTTTGTGAATTCCTTCGCAATATTTTAGAATGCTTTTACAGTTTAAAGTGAAATGAAAGTACTAACGGGAGCGCCGCTTTTAGGCTTGGCTAAATCTATATATTACGATTACTTAATACTGTGTAGTATTAAGTGTGTCTGAAATGCATCGGACATTTTTAGTGGTTGATGACCTTTTGCTGTCGATAAAAGATAGTTGTTCGACAAAAGATAGTTGTCGACTACTAATGTCTAGTCTGTGGAGGTCCTAAAACACTTACAGATGTAAGAGCAGGTGTCACAGGTGGCCCACCTTATTGAGATAAACAAAATTCCGACCTATCCTTCCATCAAATCAAACCACGTAAAAGAAACTTTTGTTATATATTAGTAACTTTTACGAGACAATAGTTGCTTTCCATTAAAGTAAAATTTCAAGTTGTAACTTCTAACTTCAAAGAGCCCCCACAAAACTCATCCGGTCTAGATGAATTGTTTGTTGTTTGACTTGCTGGGATGAGGAGTCCATTACCCTAATAATAATAATGGGTAATAATAATAATAATAATAATAATAATAATAATAATAATGGGTAATAATAATAATAATAATAATAACAAGAACCACTAAGTGGAACTTACCGGGACCCAGTGGGACACGGGATTGCATAGATATAGTTAACCTCTCATACCTCTCACGATGGAAGGTTCACTCAATGTAGATAGCTTTGATAACTCGCTCTTATTCTAGAGCAGTTTCACGATGGAAGGTTCACTCTTAAGTGACCGCTCGTAAATTTGTCTCTCCAAATATTCACTCTTGAATTTTCGCTCATAAACTAGTGCATCGTAAAGGTTGGGGAACGAAAAGCTATAATCTTTCTTTTGACTGTCCTCCATGCCTCGTACTTTTCAAAATGGCGGATAAGATTTCAATGAGCCAGCGAGCAAAAGTAACGAGCCAGCGATACATCTCAGTCAGCGATATATCCCTAACAATGTAACGTTGAAAAAACGACAGAAACCGTCTGCATTTTATGACTGGTGCCAGCCTTCGGCTGGGCCCCGGTAAAAATAATAATAATACTAATAATAATAATAATACTAATAATAACAATGGATAATAATAATAATGGTAATTCTCTCCTGTGTGGGATCTATTGATTCCTTTAAAAATAATATCGCATAATCCAAGAGCCGTGCGCGATGGCTGTTTTAGTCACTAGCTAAAGCCACGTGTGATTAATCTTTTTCTGCGTTAATATTCTATTCGAATTCCCAAGGTGTTTGGTGGAAACATCGATAGTAACTCAATTGTGTTCAACCATTTGGAAACTCCGATCCAAGCCACCCAGGTCCGTATCCGACCGCTGAAGTGGAGTGGTCACATGTCTATGCGAGCAGAGCTGTATGGGTGCTCAGAAAGTGAGTTACCGATCGTTGAATATCGGAGTCCGTTAAATCGGTTACGTTATTAGTCTCCTTTGCAGACATTTTTTCTGGATCGTCAACCAAGGCTTCTCCCCTGGTGGAAAAAGGGGCGTTGCGTGACAAAACTGTCAACGGCGTTCGTAGTCTCTTTTGCAGCCTTTTTCTAGCTCGTCACGCAAGGCTTCTCCCCTAGTGGAAAAGGGGGCGCTGCGTGACAAGACACTCAACTGCGTTCATAGTCTTCTTTGAAGCCTTTTTTCTGGCTCGTCACGCAAGGCTTCTCCCCCAGTGGAAAAGCGGGAGCTGCGTGACAAGACACTCAACGGCGTTCGTAGTCTCTTTTACAGCCTTTTTCTAGCTCCTCACGCAAGGCTCCCTTCCCGGGTGGGGAAGGGAGCGTTGCTTGATAATACAGACAACGGCTGCAAAGGAGACTGCGTTACGCTAGAGAATTTCACGCCTCCTTCAAAATTAAAACTAAGTAAAAGAAAAGCTAGGAGTTGAAGTGAGGTCAATTAAAATCCGCTTTTCAATGAAATGTAGGTAAGAGTAGTAAAAAGGTGATAATTTTGAGATAGTAATGGTTTGAACCATAGATAAAAAATTTAGAACCACACTGTAAACCAAACAGTTACAAAGTACAGTACTGTTCAGTAGCTTTAACAAAGAATGGTCACACTGCATGATTTGATCCACAGATGAAAAAGATAGAACCACACTGTATAGTAAAACAAACAGTACCACAGTACAGTACTGTTCAGTAGCTTTACAAAGAATGGTCACACTGCATGGTTTGATCCACAGATGAAAAAGTTAGAACCACACTGTATAGTAAAACACACAGTACCACAGTACAGTACTGTTCAGTAGCTTTACAAAGAATGGTCTTCCTGCATGGTTTGATCCACAGATGAAAAAGTTAGAACCATAGAAGTTATGGCGCTACTTTTAAGTTGTTTTCTTTCTCTATAGGCGACGTTTGTTTGGTGCCTCTGGGAATGGAGGATGGCCGCATTCCGGACTCCGCGCTGTCCGCCTCCACCTACGATAACACGTTTGAGGCACAACGTGGTCGCTTGAACCTGGTGAAGGGTGGCGGCAAAGGTGGGGCCTGGTGCGTCACCAAGAAAGACGTCAACCAATATTTCCAAGTCGACCTGGGCGACCACACCCTGGTGACAAAGATTGCAATACAAGGACTACTGGACATCCCGGCTTATTGGGTGCTAAGCTATCGTTTGTCCTACAGTTTTGACGGGTACAGCTGGGTCACGTACAAAGGTGGCAGCTACTCACTGGAGAAGGTACAGCGATGTAGCTTGGTCTAATACAGCTGTAGTTAAGAGATATTATCAATCCTCTGTTTGTATAGGCTTTCACAAACTGATGTGTTAGTAGGCTCAGTTGTCTTTTCTCTGACAGGGGAATATATTATATCAGCCCCGACTTTTCTCGACTGCCTGAAATGATGGGGGCGGCTTTGATTGTAACAGGAGAGAGCGGAGCTGAAACAACAGCTGATAGCACAACCATTTTTTATATACCTCTGGACTTTCACTCAACAAAACGAGCACTGTGATTGGTTGATTCCTAGTCAGGTGCCCCTGATCAAATTCAAATGTGTCCTTAACGGGGAACCATACATTAAGTGTACAATATTCCCTTCAACTTTTCCCCTCAACATATTTCCCTGGACATATTCCCCTCGACTTAGTCTGCCAATAATTCTGAACTCTGAAGAAGAAAACAACAGACGAACAAATTTGCTAAGCCAAAGTTCAAAGTCACACACTGTGTAAAGCAAATTGGCCTCGTACACTACGAAATAATCGCCTTCCTTTCCCCAAGAGGAATCAAATTCTTTTCGTTTGCCCAGTCATTCTAAACGCGGTGGTCCTTCGTGCGTTAACTGGTATTCGCTCACTGTTTCGTTTCGAGTGCTGTTATCAATGTCTCAATCTTGTTCCCTCATGTATAATGAATTGATAATACGGTTATATTTGTCCGTGTTTTTTTTGACAGACATTTCCTGGAACGTTTGACCAGAATTCCATAGTTACAAGCCTTATCTACCCGCCGATCTACGCGCGTTATGTCCGTATCCAACCTAAGACGTGGCATATGCAAATCTGTTTGCGAACTGAGTTGTATGGATGCGCTGTTTTGGTATCGTAACGATATATTTCTTCTGTGAGCAAAAGTGCTGATAATGACTATAAAGCCAAAGTACAGTACTGTTCAGTACCTTTCCATAGAATAGCCACACTGCATGGTTTGATCCACCGACGAAAAGATGGAACCACATTGTCTATAGTAAAACAAACAGTACCACAGTACAGTACTGTTCAGTAACTAATTCCATAGAATGATCACACTGCATGGATTGATCCACAGATGAAAAAGGTCGAACCACATTGTACAGTAAAACAAAAAGTACCACAGTACAGTACTGTTCAGTAGCTTTCCATAGAATGGTCACACTGCATGGTTTGATCCACAGATGAAAAAGGTCGAACCACATTGTACAGTAAAACAAACAGTACCACAGTACAGTACTGTTCAGTAGCTTTCCATTGGATGGTCACATTGCATGGTTTGATCCACAGATGAAAAAGTTAGAACCACACTGTATAGTAAAACAAACAGTACCACAGTACATCACTGTTCAGTAGCCTTACAAATGGTCGCACTGTATAGTAAACAAATGGCAAATGAAAAACAATGGTTGAACAGTGTGACTTTTTTCCTTGCAGGATCCCTTCGCGTCTTTTGACACCTTTCACTTGTAACGGCGTACATAATACAGAAGATTGTTACAGTTTTAACTCAACTAACGAGACACGCGAATGGTTACTATGGCCTTTAGTACGTAAGAAGATTCTTAGTGACCCTCTTTATACGTTAAGCTTAGTACAAATGTTTCGTGGGAAACTTAGAAAATGCTCGGGAAGTTACAATTTATTTCAATTCATCGGTGACCAGTTGTAAAGGTTATTGTCGTCATCTAGGGCAGCCATGTGTTCCTCATGTCAAAGAATTTGAGCCGCGTTTACGTCGTTTTTTTCCCATCCATCAAATTTCTCTTCCGAGCATCATTAGCTTGATTATCTAAGGAAAAGACTCATGTCGGAGGCGAGTTCATAAATTTTGGTTGTACTATCGGATTTTTGAGCTCGCAAAGGATGCCTAGGACGATGATGCAATATCATTTTTATTCCATTACCCTAACTGTTTTAGAAGGTTCATGTAACGTTGTGGATCGCACTTAAATAAAAAAGGAAAAAACAAAAAACGAAAAAAGCGTCTTTGTTCTATTTAGTTTGCTCGAGTTAATAAGGGACTTACAGTCTAATTACAACTTGAGTGTGTAAAATTGCAGACCCTGGATCGAGAAAGTAGAGACTCGAGTAAAGTAAACGCACTGAAAACGCCGGAGAACGGCTCCGATAACAAGGAATTTGTAGTCTTCTGTATTTAAACTCTACCATTTCCGGTAATAAATTCATGTCCTATATACAACAAATGGATGATCCTCATAAACCTCCCACTACGATATAAGGAACTACACGTCATTTGAGGTCATTAGACGTAACTTTACATAAATATATATAGTTCCATATTATGAAGCATTATTCATCAAAACTAACCAACATTAAATACCATTCACCATAAATAACCACCACTAAATATCATTCACCATATATATAAGACTGTTCCTCTGTGCCTACTGTTCCTCTGTTCCTCGGTGTCTACTGTACTTCTGTTCCTCGGTGCCTGCCGTTCCCCTGTTCCTCTGTGTCTACTGTTGCTGTTTCTCTGTGTCTACTGTTCCTCTGTGTCTACTGTTCCTCTGTGTCTACTGTTCCTCTGTGTCTACTGTTCCTCTGTGTCTACTTGTCCTCTGTGTCAATTGTTCCAACTGTTCCTCTGTTCCTATGTGTCTACTGTTCCTCTGTGTCTACTGTTCCTACTGTTGCTCTGTTCCTCTGTGTCAATTGTTCCTGCTGTTCCTCTGTTCATTTGTGTCTACTGTTCCTCTGTGTCTACTGATCCTCTGTGTCAATTGTTCCAACTGTTCCTCTGTTCCTATGTGTCTACTGTTCCTCTGTATCTCTGTGTCTACTGTTCCTCTGTGTCTACTGTTCCTACTGTTGCTCTGTTCCTCTGTATCTACTGTTGGTCTGTTCCTGTGTCTACTGTTCCTCTGTGTCTACTGTTCCTCTGTGTCTACTGTTCCTCTGTTTCTCTGTGTCTACTGTTCCTCTGTATCTACTGTTCCTCTGTTCCTCTGTGTCTACTGTTCCTCTGTGCCTGCTGTTCCTCTGTTCCTCTGTGTCTACTGTTCCTCTGTGTCTACTGTTCCTCTGTGTCTACTGTTCCTCTGTTTCTCTGTGTCTACTGTTCCTCTGTGTCTGCTGTTCCTCTGTGTCTACTGTTCCTCTGTTTCTCTGTGTCTACTGTTCCTCTGTGTCTACTGTTCCTCATTTCCTCTGTGTCTGCTGCTCCTCTGTGTCTGCCGTTCCTCTGTGTCTGCTGTTCCTCTGTGTCTGCTGTTCCTCTGTGTCTGCTGTTCCTCTGTGTCTACTGTTCCTCTTTTCCTCTATGTCTGCTGTTCCTCTGTGTCTGCTGTTCCTCTGTGTCTGCTGTTCCTCTGTGTCTGCTGTTCCTCTGTGTCTGCTGTTCCTCTGTGTCTGCTGTTCCTCTGTGTCTGCTGTTCCTCTGTGTCTACTGTTCCTCTGTGTCTACTGTTCCTTTGTGCCTACTGTTCCTCTGTTTCTCTGTGTCTACTGTTCCTACTGTTGCTCTGTTCCTCTGTATCTACTGTTGGTCTGTTCCTGTGTGTCTACTGTTCCTCTGTGTCTACTGTTCCTCTGTTTCTCTGTGTCTACTGTTCCTACTGTTGCTCTGTTCCTCTGTATCTACTGTTGGTCTGTTCCTGTGTGTCTACTGTTCCTCTGTGTCTACTGTTCCTCTGTTTCTCTGTGTCTACTGTTCCTCTGTGCCTGCTGTTCCTCTGTTCCTCTGTGTCTACTGTTCCTCTGTTTCTCTGTGTCTGCTGTTCCTCTGTGTCTACTGTTCCTCTGTGTCTACTGTTCCTCTGTTTCTCTGTGTCTACTGTTCCTCTGTGCCTGCTGTTCCTCTGTTCCTCTGTGTCTACTGTTCCTCTGTTTCTCTGTGTCTGCTGTTCCTCTGTGTCTACTGTTCCTCTGTGTCTACTGTTCCTCTGTGTCTACTGTTCCTCTGTTTCTCTGTGTCTACTGTTCCTACTGTTGCTCTGTTCCTCTGTATCTACTGTTGGTCTGTTCCTGTGTGTCTACTGTTCCTCTGTGTCTACTGTTCCTCTGTTTCTCTGTGTCTACTGTTCCTCTGTGCCTGCTGTTCCTCTGTTCCTCTGTGTCTACTGTTCCTCTGTTTCTCTGTGTCTGCTGTTCCTCTGTGTCTACTGTTCCTCTGTTCCTTTGTGTCTGTTCCTCTGTGTCTACTGTTCCTCATTTCCTGTGTGTCTACTGTTCCTCTGTGTCTGCTGTTCCTCTGTGTCTGATGTTCCTCTGTGTCTGCTGTTCCTCTGTGTCTGCTGTTCCTCTGTGTCTGCTGTTCCTCTGTGTCTGCTGTTCCTCTGTGTCTACTGTTCCTCTTTTCCTCTGTGTCTGCTGTTCCTCTGTGTCTGCTGTTCCTCTGTGTCTGCTGTTCCTCTGTGTCTGCTGTTCCTCTGTGTCTTCTGTTCCTCTGTGTCTGCTGTTCCTCTGTGTCTGCTGTTCCTCTGTGTCTACTGTTCCTCTGTGTCTACTGTTCCTCTGTGCCTACTGTTCCTCTGTGTCTACTGTTCCTCTGTGTGTACTGTTCCTCTGCTTCTCTGTGCCTACTCTTCCTCTGTATCTACTGTTCCCACTGTTGCTCTGTTCCTTTGTGTCTACTGTTCCTCTTTTCCTCTTTGTCTACTCCTCTTTGCCCACTGTTACTCTGTATCTACTGTTCTCACTGTTGCTCTGTTCCTCTGTGTCTTCTGTTCCTCTGTGCCTACTGTTCCTCTGTTTCCTCTGTCACCTTTACTGTACTGGGACATCGCAGTACAGTAAAGGTGACAAATTCTGTCGTGTTCTGTATTTAAATTCCCTGCTAGCAGAGGCTCCTTTCCTGGTGTTCGCTGGAGAAAAGAGACCTCTGCCATGGGTCGAAAATGGCTTTGATTGAGCATGCGCCGCGGCTCAGCGACCGAGCCGGCCGACTAAGCCATCACGTAATATTCGTAACACGTCAAACTGGCGCGAAAAACCCACCCAGATGGCGCGTTATGTCTCACACCCCGGTTAACTCTCCGTCAAGAAAACAGAGGAAAATATCTACTAGATCGCCAAAAACGCCGCTTAAAAAAGTACAAAAATCGTCTAGAGATAGTTGTTGTCTGATCTGTGGTATTAACTTCAAGTTATCTGGACAGGGAAGCTTTTTCAACACAACCACAACTACAGGACTCAAAAAAATTTAACAGTCCTTCTTGGAGAGTCGCCAGATTTTTCCTTGTCATCCCGACGGGTTTGCAAATGCTGTAAACGAAAGCTGGACTCAGTTATAAAGAGAACATCGATTCTCGAACAAGACAAAGCATTTCTCATCGACAAGTATCGGAAAAATAATTCTACAAGCGCGAGGCAATGCGCTATAGGAAACGCCAAGTCCCTTGAGTGTAAACAAACAATTTAAATCAAGGAAGGCCATTTACAAAGAGAAAGATGGAGTGGAAGAGCTCGGTGTTTTTCCATTGAGCACCAGTTTCGAAGATTTGAAAAGTGCAGAATTTTTTTCTCACGATCATTCTTACGCTAATACCTCTGAACCAGATAGTATTGCACAGTGCGAAGGAGATTTTCCTCCTGAGGTCGAACAACCTCGACAACGAATTGCTGCAAACCAGTGCGAAGGAGATTTTCCGCCTGAAGTCGAACAACCGCGAGAGAAAATTGCTACAAACCAGTGCGATGGGAATTTTCAGACTGGAGTCGAACAAACGCAAGAGCGAATTGCTGCAAACCAGTGCGAATATTTTCAGACTGAAAAAATAGAACAACCGCGAGAACCTGATGTTGCAAACCAGTACGTCGATTTACCGCAATCCTTCCTCTCGCTTTTGTTTGGAGATGAATTCGACTTCGACTTTGCCTCTAGCTCAGCTCATGACCAGGACCGTAGCGAAGAAGTTTCTGTTGATGCTGAAATAAATGCCGAAGAGGATGAAGTCGAAGTTGAGGTGAGAAATACGTCAGCTTCTGATTTTATACCTATTGTTTACATTTCTGTAGTTAACTTGTCAATAGTCGTTTTTAACTTTGTGCCCCCCAATTATTATTTTATTTTGAAGAATTGAAAGAATGGATGACTTAAAATTGGTGGTTTAAAACCGTTCTTTTTTGTCTTGCATTCTCTGCGCTTAACGCTATTTTATATTCAACAGTGAGAAAGAAAAAGACATTATACCTGTGTGTTTTTATAATGTTAGAAATATGTTTGTTGTTCCCCGCTAGCAGAGGCGAGGCCTCTTTTTCTTTTCATTCGCTTAATGTTATGCTTATAGGCTAAAACTATTTTTAGCAACTCTGATAATATAAAAGGGCTATGCCAGACGCGTAACACATGTAACTTAAGGTTATAAATACTGCAAATGCAAATAAATAATTGCTGTGTTTTTTCTGTTCAATAGATTAACATCAATTATCCTTCTGGGCCGAGAAAAGTTAAACTGTCCAAGTCTGACAAGAAAACTGCCTCTATAGTCAAGTACATGGCTCTGGGACTTCCCAGATTGGCCTTGGCAACCTTACTAAAGAATTTGACTTACTAACGCGTTGTACGTAAGTGGCTTACCGTTTATACCTCTTATTTACGCATTTTCAATTTTCGACTATCTTTTTATCTGTAGAATCGAACTATTTTATTTTAAATCTCAAAACGAACCAGTCATGACTGATGCAACTAAGGTTTATACCGAAGTCACGATACAATCAATGGTCTATCGATCCGGTTTTTGGACTTCAACGTGTTGCAGATCATCTGCAGACGCTGCAGATAATCTGCAGATCTGTTGTTAGTCTGTTTTTCGTCTGCAGACTTAAAATTGCGAAGAGTATTAAAGCTTAACGTCTGCAGCAGACTGAAAACAGACTCTGCAGACGATAAATTAGTCTGCAGTTGATCTGTTTTTGTCAAAACAGATCTGTTGCAGATCTGCTGCAGATCTGCTCGTTTCGTACGGGGTAGCACAATAGTTTTAGTTCGACTTGTCCCTTTAACCATTTCACTCCTTGACAGATGGACAGTAAGGTAAAGTAAAGCTTTAATGTAGCTACTTCTTTACTTGATAATAGTACTTAATAATCCTTTATCTTTTGTTACTTTCCAGATCAGCTGGTACAATGGCAATGCTATTTTCTCCATAGTATTTCTTACTTTGGTTTCTGGATTTTTGGCTGCTCTTTTGGTGCATTACATGTACAACAACGTTGGTAAGCATGTGCTCAATAGTTTCCACAACAGAATTCAAATGTTATATTTTTCCTTACTCCCTGTGTATGCAGTGAAATAATTTTATGAAGTAAATATTTTTTTAACAAATTAATTTGTTAAGTAGTTAATTATAAATTTTATATCTTATTTGGAAATACATTTTTTAAATGAATTTGATAGGACAAATTTTAATATGCGGCAACAAATCTTAAACATTCAAGAATAAACAACCTTGTTATCTTTTGTATTTTGAATTACTCAACTTCAAATCCCCATTTTGAGCTCACATTAAAACTTTTTATTTCCTAGAGGTTTTCAGTAATATAATTTTTTTGCGATTGCCTGCCTACATTCATCAGTTACACAAAGTAACACATTTTACGAATCTTTTGCTGGCAACTTGCAGGTGCATCGGTGACTAATAGAGTGTTGTGTCTTGTTCCTCTTGTCGCATGGTTGGAAGACTGGCTCTTTGTTAGAAAATTTGCAATGCTTAGTATCCTAGACACAACTTTGGAAGTGGTTGGTAAGTATAATGATACTGGCTGGAACACATTGTACATTATTTTTTCTCAAGCATCTGAGCTGGCCGGAATCCTAAATCCTTGAATTTGATTGGCTAATCACGCGCTCATGACCAGTCCAGCTTTTTATGATATGACACGCGGGCCAGATTTTTCCCCTCCTAAGGGATTACGGCTTGTTCGAAACGTTAATGTTACAAGAAATAAGTCATTTACCAGGTTAGGTTGGGCCATAATTATTGGAAAAAAAGCTGTGCCCTTGGTCTTTATGTACAGCCCTCAGCCTTCAGCCTAATCAAGACCTCTTGCTGTGTAAATGAGTACATACATACAACTATATATGTATGTACCTTACTGTACATCGGTAACGTATCTCACACATATTGCACTGAATGTGTGTAAGTTGTCATGAGGACACCCTCTGTTGTCTTATACACGCAATACAACATGGCTGCCTCATGTAGATGTATTGCATTCAAAATCTGTGAGATGTCAAGGAGAACACTCCCCTGATATCTCACAAATGAAATATAGCTTCCCATGTTTTGTATTGCACATATGCAAGTTCCTTTGGTATGCCTTGTTGTTAACAGTCACCTTCACTCATACCTTCACAGGTATGGCTAAGATGCTACCAAACATGTTCCTTTTTCCTCAAACACTGTTATTCTTTTAAAATATGTCTTTTTAAAAAGATACTTTTTTAGCTTTGCTCATCCAAACCTGGAAGAGGAAATCTGCGTTTTCCAAACAGGAGGGTAAAAAAGAGGAAAACAAGGAAAAAATATAGAAAACTCAGAAAAAGGAAGTCCAAGCTCTCTCAAATAGGAGACTGAGTTTGGCTGTGACAATCAGTGGCTAGATTTCTGTACCACCCCATACTTGATTATGCATGCTCTACCTGTTTTGTGTTCTGAAGGATAATGCACATACAAACATTTCTTGTTTTCAATGAATAGAACAGTGTAAATAGAGCAGGTATAATGAGAAATGACATGACTTGGAAATATAGCGGCTGGTACACTGCATCGTTTCAGTACTTTACCTGTTGCAAAATATTTCCTTTTCATTTTTGCACTGTTATCTTCGTTGTTCATTTAACCACAGGTGTGGTACTGGTCTTTGTTGGACTGACTCTGTCCAGTTTGGAATCACAGCAGTTTACCAGTACTCTCCAGCAACCATTGATAGGATCCTCTGCCACAACTGATGAGGTCTGTACACTACATACTGTACATGCATCTGTACTGTAAAGACAATTTATAAGCAATTAATTTGTACAACTATTGTCTACAGGCAAATTAAATTTGTTTATATAACAGAATGTAACAGGGGAGTTTTTTTTTATGCAGTTATTCCCAAATAGGACAAACATGGTGTACTGTTCTTATTAATTGTATAACATCAAAAAAGTACAGTAATTACCTTATTAATTTGAAATTTTGGACAGTTTGCAAAAGATTTTCAAATTTGTTCCAAATTTGAACAAAATTCAACAATCAATAAATGTGTATCTGTTGACAATATTAAATAAACTGAAAACCTATATTATCAGAGCAAATGAAGGTTAATAATTGCACACTTTTCCTACAGAGACAAACTTAATTTTGGTGCATGTTTCCTAATGTTCACTAGCCCTATAAGAAAAAGAATTGTTTCAGTAATTATTATAATTAAATTTCACGGGTGAACACAGAGATAAAGGAATGATTTCCACAAGGTCCCTACTTCATTATGCATGCTGTAGCCATACCGTTTCATTCTGCAATAACAAGAAATGTTTACATGTGCATTACCCTAAACAATTCATCTGCTGCATACATCATGAAGTAGTGTCCTGTGCAGAAATCTTGCTCAGATAAACATTAAAAAGAGTCAAATAAAGAAAAAAAAAACACAAATTTACTTGCTTACATAATTATATGGTCTATGGTGGCCCATCATTGCCAATGCATTTCTGTATAAATTTCAGTTTGTTTCTTTTTCCTTTTATCAATATTTTTTATTATTCTTTTTTTTTTTCCATTTCCAATTTTTTCCTTTTTTAATTACTTTAAGTTTCTTTTGAAATAAATTAAAAAAAGAAAAGAAAATAATTGAGAATAAAAACAAAAAAAAATGGAAAAGAAAGGGTAAGATTTCCGCACAGGTCCCTACTTCATTATGCATTCTGTAACTATACTATCTCGTTCTTCGAACACAAGAAATATTTGCACGTGCATTACACCAGACAAGACAGCTTCAGCATGCATAATGAAGTAGGGACCTGTACGGAAATCTTGCCCAGATTTTTACAAAAATGCTATGGCGCTGATGGGCCACCATCCGTAAAGCTGGTCATCGCTTGGGTCGGTTATTTACACAAGGTTCAGGCAGAGATAAATCAGACCGTTGCAGTGGAAATTGAATTTGAGCTGTTTCAACTTAACCTCCCAATCTCGTTTATACTACGCCAGAATAAGTAGTCAATTCTTGCACACTCAAAATGAGTTAGTTCCATTAAATCAATCGCTGATAGGTCACCTTCGAACGCTTTCAATTTTACTTGAACCACAGACGGCTTTAGTTTGACACCGTTTAAACGAACGACCCGAAAGTTTAAGCCCCAGTTTAACCCGTGAATATATTGCAGACAAAAAAATGAATATGACTTACCGGTTACCTTAAGTTATAGTTTATGATTCCATAAGTAGCTGTAAGCGTCGTATGAAAGTTTTCAGCATTGCTCAGATCGACATTGCAAGATATTGATGTGCGGCAGTTCGTAACCCGTTTTTTTTGCGTTTTTAAATCATTCCAAGACATTACTTGAAAACAGCTTTGGGTGAGAGACGTTCTTGTACTTTTGTCCTCAATTTATGAAGCTTCTAAGGTACGGGAATTGAAACCGTTTTCGCGAAATTGTACGACACCAACTTCTTTCGTACAAAAACTTGAAGTATAACTGCCACCTCCTGCCAAGACGGTTTAAGTTGGCAGCCGCGTCTGTAGTTTAATATTTCCCGCGGGAGTTTAAAACCTCCACCAATCAGATTGCCAGAAACTCGGTAAAATTATATGAACTCACGGGGTAGTTATGCAAAAAATTGTTATTCATCGTGGTAACTTCAATGATAATATAAATTAGTTCTATGGTCTCACGACGGAGTCACTTGGGTGGTGGTCGCGACGTTTCGACTGATTCATTTAGTGCTAGTCTTCTTCAGGCGAAGAAGAGGGTAATTATTTGTATGCCAATTACACAGATGGGATTGAGCAGCTATGCCGAAATAAGGTGTCGAGGCTATTGTTTGCAATTTGAAACAAAGGCCAACATAACCTTTATACTAAGAAATGTGCCAGATTATAACTTATGATTTTATTGATTTGAATTTCATAATTACAGGAATCTGAAAGGGAGCGGTTTTATCAAAACATCCGGGTAACTGAGGAGGGCGTTACTGACGAGGAAGTTAAACACAGCCCGAAATCGTCCAGCCCAAGACGAAATCCCTTCCCACCCCTGGTGAAGGTGAAACGAGACGATCAATCATATACCGCTGACTCCTAGAGTAGAAGACACGCCTGCTTTATAGGGTACATATCTATCGGCGAATTACACCCCTGCTACAGTGGAGGCTTCACAATAATGACAAATTGCGCATGGGGGTTGTGAAAATACGTAATCTTTTTTTTTAAGTATCTAATAGTACAAAGAAACTTTTTGTAGATTTTTCGTGGACCTGCATGAGTGAAATCAATTTTTATTTCTCAATGTTTTAAACAAAATAAACCACGTTCAAGTTACCGAGAAGACTGTAGCATTGTTTTTTAGAGCAGAACGAACACCAAAGGAGCTTACTATTCAATAAACCTTTTTGCTTTTAGATTTGGGAATTTTTTGTTTGTCGAACCCACTTATTTCAAAACTGAGGATTTTTTTCCAGGGGGGGGGATACTCCAGATTTCAGCGCCTCGAGCATCTCTTTCGCCTCTTTTGTACTTAGCAGCCTCCCAAGTGCGTTCATAACTCGATGGTTGCACAGCTCGTCTACCATTTTTTTAATAACATAAGACTTCACAATTCACAATCTGACGTCATCATGCAACCGATGGGCAAATGGATCGCGCGTATTAGCCAATCATAGCGCGTGCTTTCCCAAAGCTATGTTATGATTCTTATTTCCAACAGAAAGGCTAACGCTCACTGGGAATTTCAGGAATTGAATTGTAACACTATAGTTTACTGTCTTTCATTAGTAGAAATCAGCTCAGAGAGCAACGGTAGATCTGTTCCCGTTGGGTGGTACTCCCTTATATGGGCTTTATAGGTATGTGCGGCCCCAAAAGGTATGATTTTTCAGCTGTTTTGGTCATAAATAGGGTATCGATTTTAGCCATTTTGCCGCCATTTTGGTAATAAATAGGGTATCGATTTTTGCAGTCTAGTCTTGAATTCGGTTTTTTTTTTAAAAGAAGCTACTTCTTCATCATGTCCCCTCTTCTTCCGTCCGCGCTTTGCCTTCCTCTACCCCGTTTAATCAACGCCCGCTACGCGAGCTAGATAAGACCAGCAACAAAAGGGTCAGGTCATAAATAGGGTATCAAAAGTTTGGTCATGTCATAAATAGGGTATAAAAAGTTTGGTCAGGTCATAAATAGGGTATCAAAAGTTTGGTCAGGTCATAAATAGGGTATCAAAAGTTTGGTCATGTCATAAATAGGGTATCAAAAGTTTGGTCATGTCATAAACAGGGTATCAAAAGTTTGGTCAGGTCATAAATAGGGTATCAAAAGTTTGGTCAGGTCATTAATGGGCTAGGGAAAATCGCAGATTTTGTTCGTAAATAGGGAAGGATTTTGGAAAGCGGGCCATACATCCCTACCCAGTTGTGAGTACCATTCCCCCCTCGGGATCTGTTCTTGAGTTCATGGGTTCGATTTCCACCGAGGTCAAAGACATTTTTCTTTGTCTCCAGTGGATCTTTTTATTTGCAGTACTAAGGGTAGCACTCACCGGGAATATCAGGAAGTGATTGTTGGCGCAAAAGTTTACACTCAGTGTCCATTCTGTGATTCACCATTCACTCTAGGCTTATAGTGCTACGCGGCACAAATTCGATATCTCCATTTAAATACAAGAGGCCCTGTTAGGGGTAAATTCCGACAAGCGATATGGCCTTGAAACGGCGTCACGAAGGAGCTGAAATGACGACGAACGACGGGCCGCTCACGCGAAATTACGACAGGAACCTCGAACCTTCCGAAATTGCGACGTAAAAAGGTTTGAAACTCAGACGGTCGACATAAAGAACCCCCCTAACAGGGGACTCATACATGGCTCTTACATCAAGTCTTATTATTATTGGATGTCACTCAAGTCAGTATTTTGGTTTATACTTCATGCTAGTATGCCATAATTATAGTCTCCCGCACCCATCACAATGGTGCGGGAGACTTTATGGCATAGTGGCATGAAGTATAAACCCTCCCATTATGCCATAGTCTCCCGCACCATTTTGATGGTAGCGGGAGACTATATGGCATACTGGCATGAAGTATAAACCCTCCCATTATGCCATAGTCTCCCGCACCATTTTGATGGTAGCGGGAGACTATATGGCATACTGGCATGAAGTATAAACCCTCCCATTATGCCATAGTCTCCCGCACCATTTTGATGGTAGCGGGAGACTATATGGCATACTGGCATGAAGTATAAACCCTCCCATTATGCCATAGTCTCCCGCACCATTTTGATGGTAGCGGGAGACTTTATGGCATACTGGCATGAAGTATATCCCAGTATTTTGTACGAGACATGCAACACAGTGAGGCTTTGCATTAACCCAGAACTTTGTGCTTGTCTCAATTTGGTGTGTTTAGGAGAGATTGCAATGATAAAAGTAATTCTCCAAGGCTATAATGTGGAGCAATCATTATTACAACTACCCTGGAAATTCGTTTACCCCTCCTTGACCTACGGTAAGCGATCAAAAAAGCCATTTTACAGTTTTCTCCTTAGGAACCTAGTCTCTGAATAGAAGCGAGGCTGGAGGTGACCTTGCTTGGTTACAAACCTCCCTATCTTTCATGTGCAAATCTTATTATTTACAGATGAAGAACAGAAAGGTTTGTAACAAAACAAGGTCACCTGCAGCCTCACTTCTATCCAAAGGCCAGGATACCAAGCACACAACTGTAAAACGGTCTATTGTAATCATCTTCCGATGATACCAATATAATGGACTGGCTCAAAACTCTATTTTTGACTAAGGGACGGACCATTAGAAAAGTGATGGCGGGGGGGTGGGGAAAAAAAAAAATTCATGCAAGGGAAAATGCCAAGAAAAAAAATTCATGCAAGGAAGAAGGTAAAAAAAAAAATTCGTGCAGAAGGAAGGTCCAATTGTGACTTTTTCACACGTAGTAAAAAAATTCGTGCAGAGGGGTTCATCTGAAAAAAAAATTCCTGCACAAGTAGTGAGCGAAAAAAAAAATTCGTGCAAGCTGAAAATTCCCCACCCCAACCCCCCATCACTTTTCTAATGGTCCGTCCCTAAAAGGTCCCGCTTGATGCTTACGCCGGTAGCACATTACATTTTCAGAACATTTTTAGGAATGAAATACAACAGAGGATATTACATGGCCGCGAGGAGATACGAAATTTCTCTTCGAGTGTTGAAAAAATATTTCACTCGTTCGCTGCGCTCACTTGTGAAATATTTTTCAACACTCGAAGAGAAATTTCGTTTCTCCAGGCGGCCATGTAATGTTCTGTTTATTTTATAGATACTGATGAAATTTTCACATAAAACAACTTCGACAAATCTTCCTGGATGCTCTACAAGCTCGGAAAAAATATCGACGTTAAATTTTGGCTGCTCATCGAGAAAGTCACCCGAAACCGTACCGTCTTCACACCTCGAAGACATTTTTTGAATGAAATTTCAAACGAGCCGGCCACGTGCCTGAGCGGGAAGCTCTCTTGTAATTGGCTAATCATGTTGGTAACCATGGCGACACCAATATCCTCACACGTGAAAGATAAAAATAATATCTTCACTGCACGCGATGAAGATATGATTATTTCGTCACTAGAAAAATCCTGGTATTTCATCAGTGTCTATATAATAATAAAGGATATTACTCGGTTACACGGTAACGAGAAGATACGAATTTTGTGTTCGAGTGGCAAGGCCAATATCTCACGAGCGAGCACAGCGAACGAGTAAGATGTTGGTCTTGCCACGAGAACATAAAATTCATATCTTCCAGCTAACCTGTATTTTTCTCTTTGTTAGCTAGACATAAGACGTTCGTTTGGCAGCTAGGTACATGTTGTAGTGCAATTTTATCCTTGGTTCAAATTTCTTTTTCCTTTGTTTCAAACTCATTATCATACACTACCATACCAGAAAACAAAGGAAAATATTGAACCATTGAAAGAATTGAACTACAACCTACGCAAACTGAATCGTGCAAGTCGGGAAATGACGTCATCGATATCCTCACTGGTGAGGATATAGAAAATACGCCACTACAGTCCCGGATGTAGTTTCATATGAATTTTACGACTGGTGTAACTCCCAGCAAAACACTCACATCCATACAATAAAATACGCATACACAAATTCCCATGTTAGTAATTGCAGTATTAAAGGCCTCACAAAAAAGAAAACAATTGGCTGAAAAGGTATTTTCTTTTCTCTGTATTTTTGTGAGCGAAAATGCAATTACTAATTTATGAAAATAATAATCAAATTTGACATATTTGAACTGCGGCTGGAAAAGTAGCTGAAGATTTGACCCTCGCAGTATCGATATCAACACAATTTTTGGCAATAAACCTTTTAAGCCCCAATATCAATATTCATTTTCTCCTAACTGTTCTCATACATTTTTTATGGTACTAGTGAGGAGAAGTTTTGGAAATATCAATACAAGTCTTTTTGGTAATCATTTTCGTTATTCTCATAACATGAATGGTTGATCAACAGTGAATATTGTGATGAGAAATTGGATGCTAGTCACCATTGGGACTTTAAGAGTTAAGGCTGAAA
>OX453283.1:25943134-26015634 GCA_949710005.1 Ricordea florida | reverse complement strand
CAAATTAATATTATTATTTAGCGTGTCAAATGCAAACAAAAGGAATTCAAAAAATTGTTGTTGACATTCTCTGGAAACCTGTTAACGTGAGCACGAATCGCAGTGTACTATTAACACAACTAATAGATACTCGCTCATTGTGCGATCAAGAAAAACTCGGTATATTTTCGTGAAAGCATCTCTCGCGATTTGGTTGATAGTGTTTCAATAATTTAAGTTAAACATGTTTCCAATCACTCAGGCCCTTAACTACCAAACTTTTGGCTTTGTTTGTTCTTAATCACTTGCTTTACATGTTTTCCATTTCTTTTAGAAAACTCCGCGACGAAAAAAGGGAAAACACCTTTTTATTTTTGATGACCAAAATGTAAATTCTCTTTGGTCGCGTCATCATTACGTCAACAGCTCGTGCTAGTTTTGTGTTTCTATCGAGTTATAGAAACATGAATTCTAACCAATCAGCTCGCGTATTTTCTTAGGACTGTTTTCTAAAGGTATACATTGCTCTTTGTTCTGTTTGTTCTAGGCAACGTTCGCTAATTAGCGGTCTGCTTAATCATGAATCCAGTTTCAGATGGCACTACTTTATTAACATGCTGAATATTGGTTACACTTTGCTGTGTTATTTATTTTCCTGTTTTTAACAATACTTGCGGCTTGCTAAAAGAAATATTGATAAGCTGGAAAGGGCACAGAGAAGAGCAACTAAACTTATCTTAAAGAGCGAGATCCCTATTACATTCGTTCGAGAGAGTTAAACCTCATGTCACTGGGGAAGGGAAGATTACTGACTTATGGACTTCCTTACATAAAGTATATACTTAATGGCAACATAAATATTAACAACGTACAACAACGTACAAACAACGTACAAACTAGTGGTAACCACAGGTTAAAAAGTGCGGGCCTAGATGTACTTAAGGGAAAGTACGGGGACGAGAGTGTACCATTTTAGATTGCAAAATACATTCGTGTGAACGTTTTTTGGGAAGTTTGCCCTAAAGTTGTAGTAGATCAGCTCCGTAAATCGAAACATGTCAAACTGCTCCTTCAAAAAGTGAAAGTGGTTTACCAGAAAAGTTAACAGTATAAAATATGACGCAACTCACCGCTTATCTTCACGGCAATGTGAATTTAAATAGATCGTGAAAACTTGTCAGACAACGCTAAAAGTCACAGCAAATTCCCTGAAAATCGCCTCAACAACTTCACCAAAACGTCCTTCGATTTCCAAGTGACAGGTCGTGCCACGCGCGAAGAGCTTCAAAGATTAAAAACAACAGAGATGCCCTTGAAATATTGAATTGATTTGTCTCTACCAGAATAATTAACCGCCGAGAAAACTGTGGAATATAACGTGACTCACCTTATGTTCAGAGTCAAAAAGATCGTGACAACTTCCGAGACAACGTCGATATCACAGCAACCCTTCTCGAAAGCAACGCTTGAACAACGCCGGAAAAGACTTTTCTTGTGACAGAAGCCTCGATCTCAGGTGACAAACTTTGGTGATTGACACATTCTTTGCAATCACGGCAAATCTTCTTAAAAGCAACACCTATAAAACGTCTGCAAAACGGAACTTTTGCAATCTTCCATGCTTCGATTTTATGTGACAAACTGTTGAGAGTGACTCATTTTTCGCATTCTTATCGTTCTTGGAGAACAGATTTTTCTTTTCCGGTGTTACGACAAACTGTCGTGATTGACACATATTTCGCATTCCGATCGTTCATAGTGGAAGAACAAAATTTTCAACTTCCGTTTTGTGCTTGCCTGTTATTAACGTGGCGCGCACGCGTAAAACGCAATCCGCTGGTCACTGTCAAGATTAGGGTTGCGTGCCTCTCCTGGGCCCGCAACAACGTACAAACAACGTAATAACACCTTACAAACAACGTACAAACAACGTAATAACAACGTAATAACACCTTACAA
This sequence comes from Ricordea florida, assembly GCA_949710005.1. Lineage (NCBI taxonomy): Eukaryota > Metazoa > Cnidaria > Anthozoa > Corallimorpharia > Ricordeidae > Ricordea > Ricordea florida. The sequence continues at coordinate 26,013,696 of OX453283.1, read as the reverse complement.
ACAACGTAATAGACCAAATGCATAAATGGCGGCCAAAAAATTATTCTTTTGTTTATGTGCTAATTAGACTCACTAGCATCGTTTGCATGGACAAAATTCAAAAGAAATGTTGCTTGAGAGCGAGGTTAGTGACTTTAATTAGCATATAAACAAAAGAATACATTTTTGGCCACTATTTATGCATTTGGTCTATAACAACGTACAAACTCCTAAATTGGGGTTTTCTTCAAAATGGAAAATGTTTCTCCCTTGTGCAGTGACAACGGCAATGGCTCTTCTTTTCTCGGAATTGTAATTTTTAAATAAGACTTCGTGTCGTCCAATTCGGTCCGTAATCATACTCGTGATAAACAAATGGTAGGTACGTGGTGTAAGCATCATATAGTGGTTCCCCGTTACTGAATATATGGCATACATTGCTCTCCATAGCCATACACGATGCTTACACCACGTACCTACCAAACAAATCGAACACCCGCTGTGCGGTAGTCCGATTTTGTTATCACTCGTGTGATTACAGACCGAATTCAGTAGAGTAGACACATGGTTTGAACATGTACCAAAATGTGTCCTTGAGAACGACTACAAACTGCTATGGGATCCTAACATCCAAACCGACCACAAAATTAGTGCAAGGAGACCCGACTTGGTCGTTGTTAACAAGCAAGAACACACATTCCAAATAATAGACACAGCAGTCCAATAGGACACAGCTGTAAAGGCCAAGGAAGAGGAAAAGCTAGAAAATTATCAGGACCTAGCAAGAGAGATTGGGAAGATGATAAGCGAACAAACTTGGTCAATAACCCATATTTATTACTGAGTGCCGTTTCCTTTCTGAATAAGCAGTTAAGAGAATATACTACTCCATATATTTTATATTCTTGAGTTATCATAATAATGATAATGATAATAATAATATAATGTCTATCACCCAACAAGTGCACTTATGTGCCGCAGAGAGTGTTGTCTACAGAGACCGCGTCCCATTAGCCAGCAATTGGGTAGTCGTTTCAAGGCCTTTAAAAACGAGATTGTGTCTTTCACTGAGTAACTCTAACATCCCCATCTGCTGTGCATGTTTCAGGACAAGAAGCACACTTTATAACAGAAAGGAACAAAGAAGGAGTCTTTCTAGTTACCAGACCACAATGGTTAAACGCGTCCCAACGGGCATCAGTTCCATTTGTTTCGTTTAGCATGGAAATGATGGTAGAGACCTGGGTACTTGATTCGTTCCACTTCCAACTGCGCATTTAACACACGGTCCAGTAGGTCCCAGTCCTCACCGCCCCACTTGTACTTGTAACTTCCAATGTCCATTCCTAGAATTACAATAAATTGGAATATGAGCATTCTCTGGAAATATGCCGAGCCGTATTGTGCTGTGGTACTAGTGTGGCTCCAACATTTTCATCTGTGAATACAATACAGTGTGACCGTTCTTTGGAAATTTACTGAACAGTACTGTACTGTGGTACTGTTTGTTTTACGATACAGTGTGGTTCTAACTTTTTCATCTGTGGATCAAATCATGCAGTTTGACCATTCTTTGTAAATCTACTGAACAGTACTGTACTGTGGTACTGCTTGTTTTAATATACAGTGTGATTCTAACTTTTTACGCGGGATGACGTAGTCAGCCGCGGTATAAAATTCGGTAGCGCATTCCTTTCGTCGTCTTGGGAGTCAAAAATTTGCCTTGTTTTTTTAACTTTCCCGTATCCCGAGCCCGTCCCAAAAAAATTGTGTGATTTTTATTGGCTGTAACTTCGAATCACGTGCAAGTCAGGTTGGATTGCACCATGGATATCCATGATCGCACAATCAGCAAAAAAACATACTGCGTCAGCATTTTTAAACCAACACATCCCGCGTAAACGCCTTCAGGCGTCTTCTTGTTAATCTGTGGATCAAACCATGCAGTGTGACCATTCTTTGTAAAGCTACTGAACAGTACTGTACTGTGGTACTTTTGTTTTACTATGTCGTGTGGTTGTTAATTTTACATCTGTGGATCAAACCAAGTACATGGCATTTTGAGCAGCTTTCCGTTGTTCTTACCACCGAATCGCATCCAATCTGATTTATAGACAGCAAGCAGCCCGTATCCATTTAGTTGCCAGAAGCCCTTATGTTCATCAGAGCTGCTTGCACAGTCCAAACGACCCACGGCTGGAAAAAAGGCAATTCGTCCTTCAATTGTGTTCTGGAAAAAGCATTGATGATTAAAACTTCCATTTAAAAAATCTGAGTAGTACTTCTTCCTAGTCAGAGTGAAAAACTTTCCTATATGTTACAATTCTCAATGTAGGTAAAAGTTTATAAGTACTGAAAACATTTAAATCCTTTGAATTTTACGAGTCTTTCTTCCTCCCTCCACAAAATTCAACTTTGGTGAATTTTGATTCGAATATGTCGATCCTGAATCCAGAACGAGCTCGAGAACCTCTCGAAAAGAAAATGGCTGTTAGGCAAGTCATTGTGGTTACTTACAGTTTTTAGTCAAACCCTGCAGAGCAGTGGTGGTGGCACAGGGAGACCGATCTCGTTCCCAGGGCTCGTGTACCTTGACAAGCCGTCGAGAAGGTCGCCTCTGGGGCCTGTTACTCGAAAGTCTCGATAACTTCACTAGCCCGGAGCCCCCTTGGGTCGAATTCTACGGAGTATTTGTGTATTTTTTGACGTAAAACCCAGCGTAACGTAGAATTGAGTTGCGTAACAACACAGTGGCAACACCGCTGTGAATATTGCGATTATAAAAGAGATTTCAGGACCTGATCAATTACCGTGTCGTTCAAGAAACAGGCCCCTGGAAAAGAGATTGCCAGGAGACGGGGTTGACACTAACCTTCCTAACGCTGTCCAAGAGATCTGCGGGCAAATCTATATGAAGATCAAACAAGAAGACGATATCATGTGGACTGGGTACTAGGTCAACACCCTTGTTCAACGCCAGTGTCTTGTAAAATTTCCCCGTCAAGAAAAGAAGAGTGTGCCTGGTACTGAGAAGTGATGTGTTAAATGCTTGGATCATGTCGATATCGTTGCTATGAAAGTCAATAACTACGACATGGAAATTCGTATCACCGGTCAATACGCTGGCTCGGGAAAGCTGTCGTATAAAGTGACGTACCCACTTTCCCTGGTTCATAACCGGAAGGATGAAATAAACAGTTGAACTACTATTCCAGACGACTCCATCGGGAAAACATAAGCTTTCGCTGCCTTTTGGAAGATAAACATGTTCGGAAAACCGGTAAGACTGGTTTGTCTTCTCCCGCAAAACCAGTTCAAGGTCCACACAGAACCGGTCACCGTAGACAGGGTCTGATTTTTGAAGCACTTTGTGAATTCTTCTCAAAAAGATCTCCCTAAAAGGACAGATGAGTGAGAAATAAGCAAAGCACGACAAGAAACATCAGAATTTTAGGTCCGGTTCAAAGATCGAACTTTACATGTGCCGAATCTAATGCAAATGAGGGAAAACAAGGGCGTTGATAAAAGCCGGAACATGGAACATTCAGGAACATGCCGGAACACCCAGGAAAATCCCGGAAAATCCAGGAACATGAAAAAATTTTAAAATTTAAAAAAAATAATAGCGAGAAATAAATAAGACAATAAATATAAACATAACTAAAGAGCGCAAAAATAAAACTAAAGAAAGAAAGAAATTGGTTTGTAATTCTCCAGTACTTTACACTAGTTTAGACAACCAAGTAAACCATGTGAAATCGTCTATGTATGAAACAAATAAGAAAACTTACCTATACTGGTCAGAGTCCCATATTTTCCTGCCGATTGCCGCCATCTTAGTTTTGTACAGCGAACGAAACGAGTACCCGTCCCTAGGGGCATTTGGAACTCTCCCCAGATTTCGCTCGCCATGAGAAACCAAGATGGCCGCAATCACCATCTAAAAATCGGGGACTGTGAACAGTACAACCTCGTTCCCAGGGCTTTTCCTACTAGGGAAAAGCCCTGGGAACGAGGTTGTGAACAGTATAGTGTCTACCACCAATATAAATCTTTCCTTTTAAATCCAAAGCCAGTAGTCCCTAAGCTCTTGTTAAATGGATAACCGTCACGGTTCTCTCTTGATTCAAGGCAAACCATTACAGGAGGTGGCTGTGTGAGAAAAGCTTAAAAATTCCCCTCTTCGCAACCTTATCTACTATATTTTAAAGAGGCGAGCCCTCAATCATGACTATCATTTGCATGGAACTGCCCTTACTCGCCCAGCAAATCAATTTTGACCAAGAGAGGATAAAGCTTCATCCTCTCGTGATTCCGACAAAATATTGTTTTCTTATACTTGGAGAAGATACCAGATTCCTTTTCTTTCTTTATTTTCCGTTTTTATTTTATGTATTTATGTCTATTTTCGTTATATATAAAGTATGTTTATTGTCTTATTTATTTCTTGCTATTATTTTTTTAAAATTTTAAAAATTTTTTCATGTTCCAGGATGTTCCGGCATGTTCCGGAATGTTCCATGCCAAGGCTTTTATCGACGCCCGGAAAACAATAGATTTGTCTCATTTTCATTTTCATTTTCATTTATGAAAAGTTGGACGTTTGAACTGGGCTATACAATTCGTTCGTGAAGAAAAAACAAAACAAACAAACAAACACGTTCGAATGGTCAAAGATTTGAGTACATACCACAAAAATATTTCAGTACACTCGTTTTCAAGACATATCTGCTGTTCAGGATCTACAAAAGTTCGCGAAATTTCTCAATGCGTAAGAGAAAGACAAAGGAAATCAGACACCGTGACGAGGCTAAGGCTTCTTATCGCTTCGTTGATTTCTCCTTACAAATAATTTTTTTCTGATGTGGACGGTCAAAAGATGAAAACCTCTTTCAACAGACCTCAGAATTTTCGTTTATGGGCAAGGGACATTTTAATATCATATCGATTTGCTAATGTTCAAAATAAGAGAACAATTTAAAGAATAAAACATATTTCGCCGAGACAGCTGGTCGCTCACCTTAAATGTTCTGTTTTTTCGTTTACACAAAATTTTGACAGGGAATATGAGCGCTTGTCCAAAAACAAAGCGAAAAAGTAAATGAAGTTAGCGAGGCGCATAATCTACGAAAAAGGAATTATATGATACGTTTTTCAAAGGGGGGGGGGGGGTCACAGAGACTACTCACCAGAATTTGTCATGTCGACCTCCACGCCGTGCATGTTTTACTTTATGTTACAGTTTCAACAATGGCTTTTACGACCAAGATATTGTCATGGTGTTTTCGCCACCTGAATATTGCAGGTTGTTTGCTCAAAAGAAGGCCTACCAAGGGGGGGGGGGGGCACGGGCACCCCAGGACCCCCCTAGCTACCCTCCCGTCTACAGCCCATAAGCCCTCGGCTCCTATATAGACTTCCTTACCATAGCCATGTCTTACATACCTAATTAGTATTTCTTAATAATTTTTTAAATAATTTGTATCCCATGTTACATTATATTTGTTTTTTTTTGGGGGGGGGGGTGCGCGTGTGTGGGTTTTGGCGAAATAAAGAGTCGAGAATATCTTGGCATTTTGATCAATCTGATTTGCTCTCCATATATACTAAAAAATTATTAATTTCAAACTCGGTGAATATTGACTGAATATTTACCTCGATTTCTGAGAGTAATTGTTATTTCTTTTGCGTTCGATTCGTCTCAGATAGTTCTGGCTGGAATCGCGTATTTGAAAGTGATATTCAGTTTTCGCCATGGTTCCAACTACGATCGCAATGTGAATGCTTTAGCTGTAAAATTATGATTTGATTTCAGAATATTGCTATAATACCAGTTTCAAGAGTTATTCATCCTTCGACAGTCCACATCAAGATCAAATACTCGAGATGTGTGCTTCGTAACATATCTGACACATGTCAGTGTCTGATATGTGATTATCTCATGTTTGACAACTCACGTTAACAGTCCAACACCATGCGTTATTTAAAGGAATAAACCGCAGTTTCTATGGGTTTACCGGCGTAATAAACCACGGGTGACGTTGGCAGGACACAGAAAGAGCTTGTAAAAACGATAAAAATAAATGACTGTATCAATGAATTCAAAAAATGATAATCATACTTTACTTACTTGGAAGTCTTGCGTTTAACAGAGGAGACAATTTTATCGACAACTGAATCAATCGTTTTTTTGTCCGCGACGGGATTGGGTGTTGACCAGGCGTTTTTGCTTGAAGAACCCATTGCAGTATCGTCTTCAGGGAATACCACTGATTCGCGTCCGTACATAAGTCTAACCCCTTGGTAATGTTTAATGCTCTTTCGAACAACAAAGCTTGAGTTGTAAAGACACGCTGGAAGATATTGATTTCGAGGAAGACGAGGAAGTGAAATAAATTTCAAGAAGTTATTTCCAGGTGTAACCCCGTCGCTTTTCTCTACGTCTTTAGATGGAGCGTGTATACTCTCCAAAGATTTGTCCTTCGAAGATACCATGTTGACGGCTGAGAAAGGCGAAAGGTGATCCGAGCCTATGATAATAAACTCAGCTTGTGGACTTGGATCTGCCCAGTACACTTCGACAAAACCTAGGCCAGTACCTTGCTTGTGAAGGACTTCAATAAAATACTTCTTCTCGGCTGAAAGCTCAACTTTACCCGATATTTGATCGGAGTACTTTCTCACGTCGCCCTTAACGGTCCATGCCGACCTGTCTCCGGCGTAAACCCGGGCAATCAATCGCTTTCGCTTCGGATCTTCGCCGTTGCTAAGCCATAATTCTGAAGAATCGTCCGAAGCAATGGCGAAGCGGAATAAACCGCTTTTCGGTGGATGAAGAAACCCAAGGATTTGTTGCCCGTAGAATTTATCATTGTCGTCCGTTTTAAAGTCAGCAATAGTCTTCTTTTCGTCTGGAAAATGAGGAAAAAACGGGGATTTGTGCAAGTATGTAACGTTTGAACCACACAAGTCACGCCAGATAGAAACATCCAAACCACTTGCCAATCGAGGAGAAATCTGATCACCAGTCGACTTAAAATAACGCAATGACGATGGAGCTAAATTTGATCGCAAAGAAAACATGAGTTGGAAAATCAAACAAGCGAAAATAACAACGATAATGAGTTTTGTAGCTCGTTGCAGCCTTCGTGAACAAAACTTGGACAACATCACTGAAACTTTCTGTATCACAGTAGAAAAGACACGTACGCTGTTGCACAATGTAAACAGACGCTGGATGAGAACCTTGCAGGCGTATTGTCTGCTCTGAATGTCATTACGTGCCTCAGAATCAGTAAAATAGGGTGGATCAAACTAGTTCCATGAAACTAGTCTAAATTTTTAAAAAGGAAAAAAATAAAGAAATATTGTTTGTTTGTTTGTAGTACGAAATCTATCGATAGTTTGAATGTTATTTATACCACTGGCACAGAAAACCCATAAACGGTTGACTTTCGCCTTCGCCGACGGCTTTTCGAATTTCCGGTAAATTTTCAGAGTCATTTCGAAGGGCATTTTTAACCTTGGGCCCCCCTTTGGGAAGCCCAAGTAAAAATAACGGCCCGCTTAGGGTCAGAACGGGTAGTACGTTGTGCAAGACCTTACTATAATTTCCCGAGATACTACTACAACTATCACAGGTACTACAGCTACTACTAGGGACACAATGGTCAGGTCTTACACCACGTACTACCCGTCAGATCAGAACAATCGCTCTTAGCGACTGAAGAGGCGATGATCCTTCGGCTGAGGACCTCCAAGGAAACCTCCAGGCTTTGTAGTGACGGAACATATCCATCAATATCAATATTTCAAACCCAAGGCATGAGACAGAGCTTTAACTTCTAAATGAAATAACGTCACAATCTTGTAAAGTTAGCCTGCGAACAGGCTCTCTTTTGGGTTTTGGGGTCCGCATTCGCTTCGCTCGCACGAGGGAGCCTGCGATCGCGATCGCCCCTACGATTGCCGTGCGTGTCCCAATAAACTTACGCTAACTACGTGTAGCAATTGCGAAACGCTGCATATATTAGACAAGTTCCCTCTAAGCAAGTTATTAGCTAATTACTGGTTTTGTCATGGTCGCATTTCAGTTCGAATCGACAATACAGAATCAACAATACACATTCGTCAAAATGATAGGGGGCGCTTGGGATTGGAATCTTGCTGTCCAAGGCTCAACTCGGGTAGTGAATCATGTAAGCCTTTACAAAATATCCCGAGATCTCCTCGGGGGTGGCGGTGTAATCAGAAGATCTCGGGATATTTTGTCAAGGCTTACATGATTCATTACCCCTCGGGATATTTTGTAAAGGCTTACATGATTCATTACCCCTCGGGATATTTTGTAAAGGCTCACATGATTCACTACCCCTCGGGATACTTTGCAAACGCTTACATGATTCATTACCCCTCGGGATATTTTGTAAAGGCTAATATGATTCATTACCCCTCGGGATATGTTGTGAAGGCTTACTTGATTCATTACCCCTCGGGATATTTTGTAAGGGCTTACATGATTCATTACCCCTCGGGATATTTTGTAAGGGCTTACATGATTCACTACCCCTCGGGATATTTTGTAAGGGCTTACATGATTGAAGTTTGTAAACGTCACACAAATAAAAGGCGAGCCGTTCCTGGTCACAAATTATTGCACGGTAAATAACTAAAGCGTTCGTTTCTTCCTTAATTAGTTCGGAGTGCTGCAAATTGTGTGTGATGTAGCTTTTGCGTAAATAATATACAATAAATATATGGTCCCGAGGTAAAACATTAGTAGGGAGCTTAAGCACGCGCGTTTTTGAGACGCGGACGGCAACCGGAAGTGAGCTGGTTCCCCTTTCAACATGTCTCCACACAACTACATTTACATTGATTAGTATCTTTTCTCCATTAGAGATGATCACTATAAAAATCTGGGACACACCACAGTCCTGGCACGTGAAATGTTCTCTTACGGTTGCCGTCCGCGTCTCAACAACGCACGTGCTTAAGCTCCCTAGTGAACTTGTGTGCCGCAGACAGTCTTAGCCAGCAATTGGGTAGTCGTTTCAAGGCCTTTGGAAACGAGATTGTGCCTTCCACTGAGTAACTCTAACATCCCCATCTGCTGTGCATGTTTCAGGACAAGAAGCACACTTTATAACAGAAAGGAACAAAGAAGGAGGACCTCTTTCTAGTTACCAGACCACAATGGTTAAACGCGTCCCAACGGGCATCAGTTCCATTTGTTTCGTTTAGCATGGAAATGATGGTAGAGACCTGGGTACTTGATTCGTTCCACTTCCAACTGCGCATTTAACACACGGTCCAGTAGGTCCCAGTCCTCACCGCCCCACTTGTACTTGTAACTTGGAATATGAGCATTCTTTGGAAATATACTCGGGCAATTTTGGGAAAACTTTGAAAATACGAGTGAAATTAATCCTTAATTGCCAGGGGCACTTGCGATTACTTGTTTATCACATAAAGGGCAAAATGTTTGTGGGAATTGCATTCTCGCACGATGTCCGCGCGATGAATCCCTTTCAATGCCGCCACAAATGTCAAAACAAACGTAACTAACACAAAGATTCAATGAACATTTTATTCTCAAAATACAGTTAACAACGTTACACGGCTTCATTCAGTTATATTGAAATCAACGGTAAATCGTTGTCTGAGTTTTCTTTCATTGTTTCTTGATGTTATTTATGGTGTCTTTCCCCATGGGTATCTTTTTGTACCACACACCGGTCTTTGGGTTTTCGATAACACCAAGGTACAATGGCCCTGTAGTCTTCAGCTCTGCCGGTCGTTTTTCTAAGTACTTTTTCAACAAAGCATAAGGACATCTCTTCTCATCGGTTGCGAACATCTTACGGGTAGCTAGCCGTGATTTGACTCGCAGTCCGCCACCTCTTGTCTTTGTGAGGCCTTCGGCAAAAGTGACGAATTCAAAGCTGCCATCATCTTTTTGAAATGAGAACTCTTCGACTTTCATATCATGGTGCTCTTGTCGGCCGTGTAGTCCAAAGTGCATCGTAAGCAACCACCAGACTGTGTTTATGAGTGACCAGGGAGTTTCGTCTCCAAACTGCCCGTTCTCCCATAATATTTCCTCTTCCTCTTATGTAAGGCTCTGGACTTTTTCGGCCGCTTGCCCATTCCAAGCTCGCGAAGCTTTTTTGCCTTTCCTTCTAGGACTTTTCGTGACGGCAGGAACTCTGCATCTCTTACGATAGATTTTGGATAATTTTTGCTTCTTAAATAGCGATCTAAAGATGCTTGCATGACCTTCAAAGAGTCTGGTTCATACTCTCTGCCGTTTTCTTTCCTCAGCTCTGCGAAAAATTGGGCGAGCGCTTCGTTCAGCTGTGACACAGCTCTCAATTTCCTCCTTTTTTCCCCTTGTTACAGCCCATTGTTTGAAAACGCCGGTCCAATAGACAGTACTGACTTCGTTTAGTGTTTTTGTTCTCGCTACCGTGCTTTAGTTCCTCAACTAAGGTTCGGTCGGCTTCCACGAAACGGGAAGTCATTGTTGCAAAAAAAATTCATCATCAATAACGCTTCGTTGCCAAGCAACTTATGACAAATCAGTAGCAAGTAATCATGCCCTCTCGATTACTTTAAGTGCCCTCGTGATTAAGAAAAAATGCCCTCTGTCTAAGCCAACCAGCATTCAGTAATTCTGCCCTGCATGTGATAAGTATGATTGTGTAATCGCATGGGCCCGAGGGCAATTAAGGATTAATTTCACGCGTATTTTCAAAGTTTTCCCAACATTGCCCGAGTCGCGAAGCGACGAGGGCAATGTTGGGAAAACTTTTAAAATACAAGTGAAATTAATCCTTAATTGCCCGAGGGCACTTGCGATTACTTGTTTATCACATAAAGGGCAAAATGTTTGTGGGAATATCATTCTCGCACGATGTCCGCGCGATGAAGACCTTTCAATGCCGCCACAAATGTCAAAACAAACGTAACTGACCAAAAGATTCAATGAACATTTTATTCTCAAAATACAGTTAACAACGTTACACGGCTTCATTCAGTAATTTTGCCCTGCCCAGCATGTGATAAAAGCAATAAACCGCAGTTTCTATGGGTTTACCGGCGCAATAAACCACGGGTGACGTTGGCAGGACACGGAAAGAGCTGGTCAAAACGATAAAAATAAATGACTGTATAAATGAATTCAAAAAATGATAATGATACGGCTGGTGAATAACCTATATTTACTTACTTGGAAGTCTTGCGTTTAACAGAGGAGACAATTTTATCGACAACTGAATCAATCGTTTTTTTGTCCGTGACGGGATTGGGTGTTGACAAGGCGTTTTTGCTTGAAGAACCCATTGCAGTATCGTCTTCACGGAATGCCATTGATTCGCGTCCGTACATAAGTTTAACCCCATGGTAATGATTAATGCTCTCTCGAACAAGAAAGCTTGAGTTATAAAGACACGCTGGAAGATATTGATTCTGAGAAAGACGAGATGTTGTGACTCATGTTATATTTGGTGGCATATATCAGGGATTATATCTGATGACAACTACATGAAGTGGGCCCTAGCCCTTGATTATATTTGTTCGACGATTCTTTCATCAAATGTATCTCCAAATTCGCACTCTTTCGCTTTTTCTCTCAATCTTGCAGCGTACGCACTTACAGTTTCGCCCACGTGTGGCCTCATCTCTTTTCCAAGCGGGCTATCTCATTTCTTCCGTAAATAATCATCGCATCCTTCTTGTTCACGGCCTCTGAAATCTTAAAAAATCTGAATTCCCTTTCAATACCTTCCAGCCATTCTTGCCAAGCTTTTCCCACGGCGTTCATTTCGTCTGGGATCGCGAACGGCTGTGTGCGGAGGTTTCTTGTCTCTGTTACAACTCGAATTGCTTGAACTGTCGGTCCAGCAACCTGTATTTCTTGGATTGCCGCCGCTACTTCTTCACCATTTTCCCCCATTACTTTCGATCCTCGTCGCCAATGTTAAGACTCACATACATTTTATAAAACGGCAAGAAAAAGTGTTTTTATTGTAAACGTGCGAACATATATAATCAATATATTCAGACCAGCGATAACAAGAAATTAATCGAGAGAGCCATTAGGGATATCCAGCGACGGTTGTGCAGCTAACACTGTTAAGGACACTGGAATGCAGGAAATGGAAGACCTTGTTGCAAAGTACAGTCACTTGTTTGAGGGCATTGGAAAGATGGAGGACAAGAAACGTGGAAGGGAGACCTTAGGGCGTTTCCATATGAAGGCCAGCCCAATACCAGTGCCTCAGAAACCCAGATCGGTACCATATCACCTTCAAGAACCACTCAAGAAATGGGTAGACCAAGGATTAACAGGTGACATTTTCGAAAACGTTCCTGATGATGAGCCAATCACTTGGTGTTCTCCAGTAGTAGTGCAGTTAAAGCCCAAATTTGCAGAGGTACCACCAGAGAAACTGGAACCAAATATGATCAGAGCTAGTGTTGATTTAAGAGTCCCGAACCAGCATATGGAACGCAGTTGAATTGCACAAGCACCAGTGTTGGAAGATTTTACTCACAAGTTCCATGACTGTTCCATTTGGACCAAATTAGACCTTCGCCGAGGTTATCACCAGTTAATGTTACATCCAGAGTCAAGATAAGTCGCTACATTTTCTACTCCTTGGGGAAGTTTCAGGCCTAAAAGATTGGTCTGCGGCGCAAAGGCTTCTCAAGACCTGTTTGATGATGCGATGTCACGGATCTTTGGAAACATTCCTCAGTGCCTCAACCAGAGGGATGACATCCTGATTGGAGCGCATAATTGGAAGGAGCACAATGAAACACTGGGTTCAGTATTCCAAAGAGCTGAAGATTTTGGGATTACCTTTTATCAAGCCCAAGTGCCATTTTGGTCAGTCGTAGATTACATTTTATGGTTATCGATTTGATAGGGAAGGCCTCAAGCCGAACCCAGAGAAGGAGAGAAGGTAGAAGCCATTTATGAATGTGAACCTCCCAGATCAAAGACCGAGAAGACCGAGGTGAGAAGTTTTCTCGGAATGTTCGGCTACCTTTCCAAGTTCATACCCCGATATACATCACTCACGAGACCTTTGAGAGACTTAACAAAAACTGAGACCAAGTTCCATTGGGGACCTATAGAAGACAAGGCATTTAAGGAAGTTAAGGCAGCTATTACAAGAAAGGACACTATTGCATTTTTCAACGCCAAACTACCGATTATGGTTTGTGTGGAAGCTAGCTACAACGAAGGGCTGTCAGCGGGTCTTTTCCAGCAATCTGCTAAGGGTTGGCAGCCAGCACATTTCATTAGTCGGTCTCTGACTGATGTGGAAAAAAGGTACAGTCAGACAGAAAAGGATGCGTTGTGTGTGAAATGGGCCAAAGATCGGTTCAGTATGTACCTTCAGGGTGCTCCAAGATTTACAATCGTGACAGCACACAAGCCACTATTGCCTATGTTCAGCAAACCGTCAGTAAAGCTTCCCTCTCGCATTGAAAAGTGGGTTATGGACATGCAAGATGTAGACTTTGAAATGAAGTATGAACCTGGGAGAGATGAATTAGATCCCTTAGATTTCTTATCGAGACACCCATTGCCCGTCATTGGAAATGATGACACAGAGAAGGTATTGAAGGCAGCCATCACTACAGAGCATGCAGTAGTGTTGGATAGGATTAGAGAAGAAACAAGCCAAGATACAGTACTGCGGACGTTGAGTCAAACCATCCCAAAAGGAAACTGGGAAAGCAGCAAAAGAGATGCAGACTTGACTCCCTTCTACCAAGTCAAAGAAGAGCTATACGAGTCCCAAGGCATGATTTTTCGCATGTAGAGAATTATTTTACCAGCAAACCTACAGCAGAAAATCATTAAGTCAGCTTAAACATTAGGACACATCGGCACGACAAAAACGAAGCAGGTGCTCCGTGGAAAATATTGGTTCCCTGGTATGAATCACCTGATCAGCCAAACAATTGGAAGCTGTTTTGACTGTCAAGTAGCCATTAAGAGTCACAGACAAGAGCCCATCAAACCATCTGTTATTCCTGAAGAACCATGGGGACAAATCTCAATTGATTTCGGAGGACCTTACCCTGATGGTCATTACAATTTAGTCGCCATTGATCAGAGAACTCGGTATCCTGTGGAAGAGGTGGTGTCTTCAACTGGATTCAAGCAAACTAAAGAGAAGCTGAAAAGACCTTTGCTTACCTTGGAATTCCTTGACGGGTAACTTCAGACAATGGACCACCATTCAATTCGGAGCATTTTAAGGATTTTGCAAAGGAAGAAGGATTTGTACATCATCGAGTCACACCAGATCACCCTAGAGCTAATGGGCAGGTGGAGAGATTTATGCAGACCCTTAATAAAACTGAACAAACTGCCCATCTACAAGGGAAATCAGGACCAGACAGAAACATGGCTGTCCAGGATATGTTAATGGCTTGCAGAGACAAAACTCACCCTGCGACTGGCATTTCACCTTATCAAGCTATGATGAACAGGCCTGTCAGAACTAAGTTGGACTACACAGTGCCACAGAAGGAGAGAAGATGCAGAGATAGAATGATGGATGAGAGGGACAGGTAGTACAAGGAGAAGATGGCAGATGAAAGTGGAAGCAGTAAAGAACACAATTTTGCTGTGGGAGATAATGTCCTGCTAAGACAAAGAAAGAAGAACAAATGGTCAACCCCATATAAGCCTGTATTCTACACAGTGATTAAAATCAGTGGATCTGCTATTACTACGCGACGTATTACAGATGACCGAGAGGTTCGGCGAGATGCTAGTCAGTTCAAACTTGCAAATGTCCTTATGTACCAGGAGAATGTAGACGAGAGTGGTCAAAGTGAAGATTGGAGAGAGACACTTTTGATGGTTGCGGGTGACATGAAAGATCAACCCATTTACCAAAAGAATGTTAAGCAGGAGAATTTACTGGAACTACCTGAACAAGAGACAACTGCAGAGCCAGTGCCAGAGAACCCCACCGAACAGAGTGGTAGTGGTAGCAGTCAACAGTAAGGAGGAACAACAGCAGTGAATTGTCAGGAAGTGGATATGCCAAGCCCAGCAGTCCAAGACACTTCTGTGCCATCCAGTAGTTCCACAAGACCCAGAAGACCGAAAAGGACCAGGCGCCGACCTGCATACCTGAATGACTTTATTACTTGAATTACGAGGAGATATGTGTACTACACTTACGGCAGCTTAGAATATTTAATAGGAACTGAATTGAACTGAATAGGATATGAACTGAATAGGTTAAGACTGATCTGGGTCATATGCAGTGTTGTGTATCCAAATATAGTTATTTAGTTCACACAGAACATTGCGTACTCAAGGATAGTTTTTGTTTATTTATTGTCTTGATTCTATTTCTCATAGGTTTTCCTTTTTGTTGCTTATATATCTCCATATCATGAATTGCACTTAATAATATTATATAGGTATTTAAACTTGGGGGAAGATGTTGTGACTCATGTTATATTTGGTGGCATATATCAGGGATTATATCTCATGACAACTACATGAAGTGAGCCCTAGCCCTTGATTATATATGTTCCCACGTTTACAACAAAAGCACTTTTTCTTGCCGGTTTATAAAATGTATATGAGTCTTAACACGAGGAAGTGAAATAAATTTCAAGAAGTTATTTCCAGGTGTAACCTCGTCACTTTTCTCTACGTCTTTAGATGGAGCGTGTATACTCTCCAAAGATTTGTCCTTCGAAGATACCATGTTGACGGCTGAAAAAGGCGAAAGGTGACCCGAGCCTCTGATAATAAACTCAGCTTGTGGACTTGGATCTGCCCAGTACACTTCGACAAAACCTATGCCAGTACCTTGCTTGTGAAGGACTTCAATAAAATACTTCTTCTCGGCTGAAAGCTCAACTTTACCCGATATTTGATCGGAGTACTTTCTCAAGTCGCCCTTAATGGTCCATGCCAACATGTCTCCGGCGTAAACCCGGGCAATCAATCGCTTTCGCTTCGGATCTTCGCCGTTGCTAAGCCATAATTCTGAAGAATCGTCCGAAGCAATGCGAAGCGGAATAAACCGCTTTTCCGTGGATGAAGAAACCCAAGGATTTGTTGCCCGTAGAATGTATCGTTGTCGTCCGTTTTAAAGTCAGCAATAGTCTTCTTTTCGTCAGGAAAATGAGGAAAAAACGGGGATTTGTGCAAGTATGTAACGTTTGAACCACACAACTCACGCCAGATAGAAACATCCAAACCACTTGTCAATCGAGGAGAAATGTGATTACCACAGTCGACTTAACATAACGCAACGACGATGGAGCTAAATTTGATCGCAAAGAAAACATGAATTGGAAAATCAAACAAGCGAAAAGAACAACGATAATGAGTTTTGTAGCTCGTTGCAGCCTTCGTGAACAAAACTTGGACAACATCACACTTTCTGTATCACAGTAGACAAGACACGTACACTGTTGTACAGGGTAAACAGACGCTGGATGAGAACCTTGCAGGCGTATTGTTTGTCTGCTCTGAGTGTCATTCAGTGCCCCAGAATCAGATTTAGCAGTGAAATAGGAGGGGATGGCAGGGGTGGATCAAGACTAGTTCCACTAGTTCCAGGGAACTAGACAAAATTTTTAAAAAGAAAAAAAGTAAAGAAATATTGTTTGTTTGAAGTACGAAATCTATCGATAGTTTGAATGTCATTTATACCACTGGCACAGGAAACCCATAAACGGTTGACTTTCGTCTTCGCCGACGGCTTTTTGAATTTCCGGTAAATTTTCGAACTCGTTTCGCTCGGCATTTTAAACCTTGGGCCCCCCTTTGGGAAGTCCAAGTAAAAATAACGGCCCGCTTAGGGTCAGAACGGGTAATACGTTGTGCAAGACCTGAGTATATAATGTCCCGAGATACTACTACAACTACCACAGGTACTACAGCTACTACTCGGGACATAATGGTAAGGTCTTACACCACGTACTACCCGTCCAGTTAGAACAAATCGCTCTTAGCGGCCGAAGAGGCTATGACACTCCGAATGAGAACCTCCAAGGAATCTTCCAGGCTTTTTTTGTAGTGACTTGGCATATCCATCAAGACTAATATTTCAAACCCAAGGCATGAGACAGAGCTTTATCTTCTTAATGAAATAGCGTCACACTCTTGTAAAGTTAGCCTGTGAACAGGCTCTCTTTTGGGTTTTGGGGTCTGCATTCGCTCCGCTCGCACGAGGAAGCCTGCGATATCGCGATCGGCCCCTACAATTGCCGTGCGTGTCCCACTAAACTTACGCTTACTACGTGTGGCAATTGCGAAACGCTGCATATATTAGACAAGTTCCCTCTAAGCAAGTTATTAGCTAATTAGGTTTTGTCATTTTCGCATTTCAGTTCGAACCGACAATACAGAATCAAAAATACACATTCGTCAAAATGATGGGGGCGCTTAGAATTGGAATCTTGCTGTCCACGGCTCAACTCGGGTAGTAAATCATGTAAGCCTTTACAAAATATCCAGAGGGGTAGTGAATCCTGTAAGCCTTTACAAAATATCCCGAGGGGTAGTGAATCAAGTAAGCCTTTAAAAAATATCCCGAGGGGTAGTGAATTATGTAAGCCTTTACAAAATATCGCGAGATCTCCTCGGGGGTGTTTGTGTGTGTGTGTGTGTGGGGGGGGGGGGGGGGGTGATCAGAAGATCTCGGGATATTTTGTAAAGGCTTACATGATTCACTACCCCTCGGGATATTTTGTAAAGTTTGAGCGCTTTGATTTAAAATTTGTGATTCTATGAAGGAGAATCCCCCATCCCATTACAATGTCTTAAAAGAGCACTCGAACTTATACTTCAAGAAAACTCATTCCAGTTTACTGTAAAAAACTACCTCTGTTACGTACCGAGTTTAAGATTGTTACGTTCAGTTTCTGGGCAACCGTGCACCTACCCCTCCCCTAAACCAACATTAACGCTAACTATTTAACTCATTATAACTTGTATTTGTTTTTCTTTATTACGTCACTACCTACTTCCCTCATTCTTGGAGCTTTACAGAGTTGTTTGCCCTTCTTGCGGAAGTCCTTTCTTCAGCTATTCTAGGAGCCCTTTCGTTTTAACTCTAACCCACGGAGGCGTCACCGAATTTTTACCGATTTGTGATTGTAACAGATTATTAAAGATTGCTATACAGTTACGAGTCTGGTTATTGACGGTCCCTAATATTTACGCTGCACATCACAGGCGGCCCAAGCTCATATTGCAAGGAGTTTTTTTTTTTTTAATCTTTATGCGAACGTTGAGCGCGCGAAACGTGACACGGTTTTTAATACCGCCGACATCTACTATTACATAGCGACCGAGTTTGGTTACGCGAAACGTGACCTTCGCCTTGCAGTATGTGGTGGCGATAACATTAATTGGTCATCGCAGTCATGTACACAACTTAAGCAGCTGTGAATTTAAAGCCTGAAAAAAAAAAAAAAAAACTCAGGCCTGAGTTTTTTTCAGGCTTTAAATTCACAGCTGCTTAAGTTGTGTACATGACTGCGATTATCGATTAATGTTATTACATATTAATCCGCAGTTCAAATATATGGTCTTTCATATATTCATTTGCATCAGTATGTGGTGGTGTTGTGTTACAACGCTTTGAATTTATAAAGGTTTGTATGGGGAAAAACGGTAATCGACATTATAGCTGAAATTTTGGTATTTTTGCAATAAGAATGACTCACGTCAATGCCTTGTTGTCTTTTCTATTGTCATCTCGCTTCTCAGCTCGAGCTGTAACCAAACTCGGTCGCTATGTAATAGTAGATGTCGGCGGTAACCGTGTCACGTTTCGCGCGCTCAACGTTCGCATAAAGATTTAAAAAAAGAAACTCCTTGCGTTGTGGGCTTGGGCCGCCTGTGTGCCCATCGGGAGAAATAACAACGTACAAACTCCTAAATTGGGGTTTTCTTCAAAATGGAAAATGTTTCTCCCTTGTGCAGTGACAACGGCAATGGCTCTTCTTTTCTCGGAATTGTAATTTTTAAATAGGACTTTGTGTCGTCCAATTCGGTGCGTAATCATACTCGTGATAAACAAATCGAACACCCGCTGTGCGGTCGTCCGATTTTGTTATCACTCGTGTGATTACAGACCGAATTCAGTTGAGTAGACACATGGTTTGAACATGTACCAAAATGTGTCCTTGAGAACGACTACAAACTGCTATGGGATCCTAACATCCAAACCGACCACAAAATTAGTGCAAGGAGACCCGACTTGGTCGTTGTTAACAAGCAAGAACACACATTCCAAATAATAGACACAGCAGTCCAATAGGACACAGCTGTAAAGGCCAAGGAAGAGGAAAAGCTAGAAAATTATCAGGACCTAGCAAGAGAGATTGGGAAGATGATAAGCGAACAAACTTGGTCAATAACCCATATTTATTACTCAGTGCCGTTTCCTTTCTGAATAAGCAGTTAAGAGAATATACTACTCCATATATTTTATATTCTTGAGTTATCATAATAATGATAATGATAATAATAATATAATTTCTATCCCCCAACAAGTGCACTTATGTGCCGCAGAGAGTGTTGTCTACAGAGACCGCGTCCCATTAGCCAGCAATTGGGTAGTCGTTTCAAGGCCTTTGGAAACGAGATTGTGTCTTTCACTGAGTAACTCTAACATCCCCATCTACTGCGCATGTTTCAGGACAAGAAGCACGCCTAATAACAGAAAGGAACAAAGAAGGAGCACCTCTTTCTAGTTACCAGACCACAATGGTTAAACGCGTCCCAACGGGCATCAGTTCCATTTGTTTCGTTTAGCATGGTAATGATGGTAGAGACCTGGGTACTTGATTCGTTCCACTTCCAACTGCGCATTTAACACACGGTCCAGTAGGTCCCAGTCCTCACCGCCCCACTTGTACTTGTAACTTCCAATGTCCATTCCTAGAATTACAATAAATTGGAATATGAGCATTCTCTGGAAATATCCCGAGCCGTATTGTGCTGTGGTACTAGTGTGGCTCCAACATTTTCATCTGTGAATACAATACAGTGTGACCGTTCTTTGGAAATTTACTGAACAGTACTGTACTGTGGTACTGTTTGTTTTACGATACAGTGTGGTTCTAACTTTTTCATCTGTGGATCAAATCATGCAGTTTGACCATTCTTTGTAAATCTACTGAACAGTACTGTACTGTGGTACTGCTTGTTTTAATATACAGTGTGATTCTAACTTTTTACGCGGGATGACGTAGTCAGCCGCGGTATAAAATTCGGTAGCGCATTCCTTTCGTCGTCTTGGGAGTCAAAAATTTGCCTTGTTTTTTTAACTTTCCCGTATCCCGAGCCCGTCCCAAAAAAATTGTGTGATTTTTATTGGCTGTAACTTCGAATCACGTGCAAGTCAGGTTGGATTGCACCATGGATATCCATGATCGCACAATCAGCAAAAAAACATACTGCGTCAGCATTTTTAAACCAACACATCCCGCGTAAACGCCTTCAGGCGTCTTCTTGTTAATCTGTGGATCAAACCATGCAGTGTGACCATTCTTTGTAAAGCTACTGAACAGTACTGTACTGTGGTACTTTTGTTTTACTATGTCGTGTGGTTGTTAATTTTACATCTGTGGATCAAACCAATTACATGGCATTTTGAGCAGCTTTCCGTTGTTCTTACCACCGAATCGCATCCAATCTGATTTATAGACAGCAAGCAGCCCGTATCCATTTAGTTGCCAGAAGCCCTTATGTTCATCAGAGCTGCTTGCACAGTCCAAACGACCCACGGCTGGAAAAAAGGCAATTCGTCCTTCAATTGTGTTCTGGAAAAAGCATTGATGATTAAAACTTCCATTTAAAAAATCTGAGTAGTACTTCTTCCTAGTCAGAGTGAAAAACTTTCCTATATGTTACAATTCTCAATGTAGGTAAAAGTTTATAAGTACTGAAAACATTTAAATCCTTTGAATTTTACGAGTCTTTCTTCCTCCCTCCACAAAATTCAACTTTAGTGAATTTTGATTCGAATATGTCGATCCTGAATCCAGAACGAGCTCGAGAACCTCTCGAAAAGAAAATGGCTGTTAGGCAAGTCATTGTGGTTACTTACAGTTTTTAGTCAAACCCTGCAGAGCAGTGGTGGTGGCACAGGGAGACCGATCTCGTTCCCAGGGCTCGTGTACCTTGACAAGCCGTCGAGAAGGTCGCCTCTGGGGCCTGTTACTCGAAAGTCTCGATAACTTCACTAGCCCGGAGCCCCCTTGGGTCGAATTCTACGGAGTATTTGTGTATTTTTTGACGTAAAACCCAGCGTAACGTAGAATTGAGTTGCGTAACAACACAGTGGCAACACCGCTGTGAATATTGCGATTATAAAAGAGATTTCAGAACCTGATCAATTACCGTGTCGTTCAAGAAACAGGCCCCTGGAAAAGAGATTGCCAGGAGACGGGGTTGACACTAACCTTCCTAACGCTGTCCAAGAGATCTGCGGGCAAATCTATATGAAGATCAAACAAGAAGACGATATCATGTGGACTGGGTACTAGGTCAACACCCTTGTTCAACGCCAGTGTCTTGTAAAATTTCCCCGTCAAGAAAAGAAGAGTGTGCCTGGTACTGAGAAGTGATGTGTTAAATGCTTGGATCATGTCGATATCGTTGCTATGAAAGTCAATAACTACGACATGGAAATTCGTATCACCGGTCAATACGCTGGCTCGGGAAAGCTGTCGTATAAAGTGACGTACCCACTTTCCCTGGTTCATAACCGGAAGGATGAAATAAACAGTTGAACTACTATTCCAGACGACTCCATCGGGAAAACATAAGCTTTCGCTGCCTTTTGGAAGATAAACATGTTCGGAAAACCGGTAAGACTGGTTTGTCTTCTCCCGCAAAACCAGTTCAAGGTCCACACAGAACCGGTCACCGTAGACAGGGTCTGATTTTTGAAGCACTTTGTGAATTCTTCTCAAAAAGATCTCCCTAAAAGGACAGATGAGTGAGAAATAAGCAAAGCACGACAAGAAACATCAGAATTTTAGGTCCGGTTCAAAGATCGAACTTTACATGTGCCGAATCTAATGCAAATGAGGGAAAACAAGGGCGTTGATAAAAGCCGGAACATGGAACATTCAGGAACATGCCGGAACACCCAGGAAAATCCCGGAAAATCCAGGAACATGAAAAAATTTTAAAATTTAAAAAAAATAATAGCGAGAAATAAATAAGACAATAAATATAAACATAACTAAAGAGCGCAAAAATAAAACTAAAGAAAGAAAGAAATTGGTTTGTAATTCTCCAGTACTCTACACTAGTTTAGACAACCAAGTAAACCATGTGAAATCGTCTATGTATGAAACAAATAAGAAAACTTACCTATACTGGTCAGAGTCCCATATTTTCCTGCCGATTGCCGCCATCTTAGTTTTGTACAGCGAACGAAACGAGTACCCGTCTCTAGGGGCATTTGGAACTCTCCCCAGATTTCGCTCGCCATGAGAAACCAAGATGGCCGCAATCACCATCTAAAAATCGGGGACTGTGAACAGTACAACCTCGTTCCCAGGGCTTTTCCTACTAGGGAAAAGCCCTGGGAACGAGGTTGTGAACAGTATAGTGTCTACCACCAATATAAATCTTTCCTTTTAAATCCAAAGCCAGTAGTCCCTAAGCTCTTGTTAAATGGATAACCGTCACGGTTCTCTCTTGATTCAAGGCAAACCATTACAGGAGGTGGCTGTGTGAGAAAAGCTTAAAAATTCCCCTCTTCGCAACCTTATCTACTATATTTTAAAGAGGCGAGCCCTCAATCATGACTATCATTTGCATGGAACTGCCCTTACTCGCCCAGCAAATCAATTTTGACCAAGAGAGGATAAAGCTTCATCCTCTCGTGATTCCGACAAAATATTGTTTTCTTATACTTGGAGAAGATACCAGATTCCTTTTCTTTCTTTATTTTCCGTTTTTATTTTATGTATTTATGTCTATTTTCGTTATATATAAAGTATGTTTATTGTCTTATTTATTTCTTGCTATTATTTTTTTAAAATTTTAAAAATTTTTTCATGTTCCGGGATGTTCCGGCATGTTCCGGAATGTTCCATGCCAAGGCTTTTATCGACGCCCGGAAAACAATAGATTTGTCTCATTTTCATTTTCATTTTCATTTATGAAAAGTTGGACGTTTGAACTGGGCTATACAATTCGTTCGTGAAGAAAAAACAAAACAAACAAACAAACACGTTCGAATGGTCAAAGATTTGAGTACATACCACAAAAATATTTCAGTACACTCGTTTTCAAGACATATCTGCTGTTCAGGATCTACAAAAGTTCGCGAAATTTCTCAATGCGTAAGAGAAAGACAAAGGAAATCAGACACCGTGACGAGGCTAAGGCTTCTTATCGCTTCGTTGATTTCTCCTTACAAATAATTTTTTTCTGATGTGGACGGTCAAAAGATGAAAACCTCTTTCAACAGACCTCAGAATTTTCGTTTATGGGCAAGGGACATTTTAATATCATATCGATTTGCTAATGTTCAAAATAAGAGAACAATTTAAAGAATAAAACATATTTCGCCGAGACAGCTGGTCGCTCACCTTAAATGTTCTGTTTTTTCGTTTACACAAAATTTTGACAGGGAATATGAGCGCTTGTCCAAAAACAAAGCGAAAAAGTAAATGAAGTTAGCGAGGCGCATAATCTACGAAAAAGGAATTATATGATACGTTTTTCAAAGGGGGGGGGGGGTCACAGAGACTACTCACCAGAATTTGTCATGTCGACCTCCACGCCGTGCATGTTTTACTTTATGTTACAGTTTCAACAATGGCTTTTACGACCAAGATATTGTCATGGTGTTTTCGCCACCTGAATATTGCAGGTTGTTTGCTCAAAAGAAGGCCTACCAAGGAGGGGGGGGGGGGGCACGGGCACCCCAGGACCCCCCTAGCTACCCTCCCGTCTACAGCCCATAAGCCCTCGGCTCCTATATAGACTTCCTTACCATAGCCATGTCTTACATACCTAATTAGTATTTCTTAATAATTTTTTAAATAATTTGTATCCCATGTTACATTATATTTGTTTTTTTTTTGGGGGGGGGGGGTGCGCGTGTGTGGGTTTTGGCGAAATAAAGAGTCAAGAATATCTTGGCATTTTGATCAATCTGATTTGCTCTCCATATATACTAAAAAATTATTAATTTCAAACTCGGTGAATATTGACTGAATATTTACCTCGATTTCTGAGAGTAATTGTTATTTCTTTTGCGTTCGATTCGTCTCAGATAGTTCTAGCTGGAATCGCGTATTTGAAAGTGATATTCAGTTTTCGCCATGGTTCCAACTACGATCGCAATGTGAATGCTTTAGCTGTAAAATTATGATTTGATTTCAGAATATTGCTATAATACCAGTTTCAAGAGTTATTCATCCTTCGACAGTCCACATCAAGATCAAATACTCGAGATGTGTGCTTCGTAACATATCTGACACATGTCAGTGTCTGATATGTGATTATCTCATGTTTGACAACTCACGTTAACAGTCCAACACCATGCGTTATTTAAAGGAATAAACCGCAGTTTCTATGGGTTTACCGGCGTAATAAACCACGGGTGACGTTGGCAGGACACAGAAAGAGCTTGTAAAAACGATAAAAATAAATGACTGTATCAATGATTGCAAAAAATGATAATCATACTTTACTTACTTGGAAGTCTTGCGTTTAACAGAGGAGACAATTTTATCGACAACTGAATCAATCGTTTTTTTGTCCGCGACGGGATTGGATGTTGACCAGGCGTTTTTGCTTGAAGAACCCATTGCAGTATCGTCTTCAGGGAATACCTTTGACTCGCGTCCGTACATAAGTTTAACCCCATGGTAACGATTAATGCTCTCTCGAACAAGAAAGCTCGAGTTGTAAAGACACGATGGAAGATATTGATTCCGAGGAAGACGAGGAAGTGAAATGAATTTCAAGAAGTTATTTCCAGGTGTAACCTCGTCGCTTTTTTCTACGTCTTTAGATGGAGCGTGTATACTCTCCAAAGATTTGTCCTTCGAAGATACCATGTTGACGGCTGAGAAAGGCGAAAGGTGATCCGAGCCTATGATAATAAACTCAGCTTGTGGACTTGGATCTGCCCAGTACACTTCGACAAAACCTAGGCCAGTACCTTGCTTGTGAAGGACTTCAATAAAATACTTCTTCTCAGCTGAAAGCTCAACTTTACCCGATATTTGATCGGAGTACTTTCTCAAGTCGCCCTTAACGGTCCATGCCGACAAGTCTCCAGCGTAAACCCGGGCAATCAATCGCTTTCGGTTCGGATCTTCGCTGTTGCTAAGCCATAATTCCGAAGAATCGTCCGAAGCAATGGCGAAGCGGAAGAAACCGCTTTTCGGTGGATGAAGAAACCCAAGGATTTGTTGCCCGTAGAATGTATCGTTGTCGTCCGTTTTAAAGTCAGCAATAGTCTTCTTTTCGTCTGGAAAATGAGGAAAAGACGGGGATTTGTGCAAGTATGTAACGTTTGAACCACACAACTCGCGCCAGATAGAAACATCCAAACCACTTGCCAATCGAGGAGAAATATGATTACTTGACTTAACATAACGCAACGACGATGGAGCTAAATTTGATCGCAAAGAAAACATGAATTGGAAAATCAAACAAGCGAAAAGAACAACGATAATGAGTTTTGTGGCTCGTTGCTGCTTCCGTGAACAAATCTTGGACAACATCACACTTTCTGTATCACAGTAGACAAGACACGTACGCTGTTGTACAGGGTAAACAGACGCTGGATGTGAATCTTGCAGGCGTACAGCTTGTCTGCTCTGAGTGTCATTCAGTGCCCCAGAATCAGATTTAGCAGTGAAATAGGAGGGGATGGCAGGGGTGGATCAAGACTAGTTAAAATTAAAAAAAAAAAATAAAGAAATATTGTTTGTTTGAAGTACGAGATCTATCGATAGTTTGAATGTCAAATTTATACCACTGGCACAGGAAACCCATAAACGGTTGACTTTCGTCTTCGCCGAGGGCTTTTCGAATTTCCGGTAAATTTTCGGACTCGTTTCGAAGGGCATTTTTAACCTTGGGCCTCCCTTTGGGAAGTCTAAGTAAAAATAACGGCCCGCTTAGGGTCAGAACGGGTAGTACGTGGTGTAAGACGTGACTATAATGTCCCGAGATACTACTACAACTAACACAGGTACTACAGCTACTGCTCGGGACATAATGGTCAGGTCTTACACCACGTACTACCCGCCAGATCAGAAGAATCGCTCTCAGCGGCCGAAGAGGCGATGATCTATCGATTGAGGACCTCCAAGGAAACTTTCAGGCTTTTTTTGTAGTGACTGGACATATCCATCAAGACTAATATTTCAAACCCATGGCATGAGGCAGAGCTTTATCATCTAAATGAAATAACGTCACATACTTGTAAAGTTAGCCTGTGAACAGGCTCTCTTTTGGGTTTTGGGGTCTGCATTCGCTCCGCTCGCACGAGGGAGCCTGCGATTTCGCTATCGCCCCTACGCGATTGCCGTGCGTGTCCCAATAAACTTACGCTTACTACTACGAAACGCTGCATATATTAGACAAGTTCTCTCTAAGGAAGTTATTAGCTAATTAGGTTTTGTCATTGTCGCATTTCAGTTCGAACCGACAATACAGAATCAACAATACACATTCGTCAAAATGATGGGGGGGGGGGGGGGGGGCGCTTGGAACTGGAATCTTGTTGTCCAAGGCTCAACTCGGGTAGTGAATCATGTAAGCCTTTACAAAATATCCCGAGGGGTAGTGAATCATGTAAGCCTTTACAAAATATCGCGAGATCTCCTCGGGGGTGGGTAATCAGAAGATCTCGGGATATTTTGTAAAGGCTTACATGATTCACTACCCCTCGGGATATTTTGTAAAGGCTTACATGATTCACTACCCATCGGGATATTTTGTAAAGTTTGAGCGCTTTGATTTAAAATTTGTGATTCTATGAAGGAAAATCCCCCATCCCAACACAATATCTTGAAAGAGCGCTCGAACTTACACTTCAAGAAAACT
Organism: Ricordea florida; assembly: GCA_949710005.1. NCBI lineage: Eukaryota > Metazoa > Cnidaria > Anthozoa > Corallimorpharia > Ricordeidae > Ricordea > Ricordea florida. Next base: position 25,986,611 of record OX453283.1, on the reverse strand, counting down.
CATCAGTTCCAGTTTACTGGAAAAAAAACGACCTCCAAACACATGGAACAGCCATGGGTACAAAAATGGCAGTCCCTTTTGCCAACATTTTTATGGGAAAGGTAGAATCACAAATTTTAAATCTAAGCGCTCAAAAACCACTCGCCTGGAAAAGGTATATTGACGATATATTCTCTATCTGGAATATAAACAAAGACGAAGTCACGCAGTTCATTGAACTTAAGCAAATAGCCACCATCCCACTATCAAGTTCACGGCTGAAGTTTCTGACACGGAAACAACGTCCCTCGACACGAAAGTTTACAAAGGCGAAAGATTTGCATAAAAGTCTATAGTAGAGATTAAAACTCATTTCAGAGCTACTGAAACATTTCAGTACATGCATTTCTCGAGTTGCCACCCACCAGGGGTCAAAAAGGGCTTCATTAAAGGGCGAAGCATTCAGACTCCTCCGAACTAACTCCTCTGAAACAGCATTCAAAACTGCTATTTCACAATTTAAAACAAACCTCATCGAAAGAGGGTATCCTGAAACTCTTGCTTCAACAACTCTCGCAGAAATTACATTTGAGGAGAGAAAAGCTGCCCTATAACAGAAACGTAAACAAGACACGCAAATCTTGCCTTTAGTCACACAATATCGCCCATCAGTGCCTAACTTAAAGCAAAATACTCATGCAGAACTGACATTTAATTCATCAACAACCATTGCTTAGAAGAATATTCAAAGATCCCCCTATTGTCTCGTACAAAAGGGGCAGATCCCTAAAGGATATACTCGTTAGAGCAAAGCTATAACCGGCTATTACACGTGGATGGGAGTTGTGCAGGCCTGTCACGTCACCCCATTGTTATCACTAGCAAACATCACGCTGGTATCATCACCATACATCCTCGGTTGTGAAAATTGTAAACAATTTGTTAAGTCATTGATATATAACAGAAAAAGTAGCGGTCCTAGGATTGTTCCTTGGGGAACGCCACATTTCAAGGATTTAGGGGTTGACTTACAACAATTAATTTGACAAATTTGAGTAAGGTTTATTGAAGTAAGAGGTAAACCATTTATAACTGGTCTGCCGTATCCCGTAATATTGCAATTTACGTAACAAAAATCTCGTGGTCAACTGTATCAAAGGCCTTTTTAAGGTCTAAATAGACGACAGCGTTGATGAGACCACGATCAATATTCATAGCCCAACTATCAGTAGTCTCAAGTAGTGCTGTAACCGTAGAATGTAGAGAACGGAAACCGGATTGATGACGTGTCAGAAGACTATTTGCCCCCGCAGGGTTCCGGCCCAGAGGCCGGAACCCGAGGAGGCACCCTAATGTTCCCCGCGTAAATAAGAAGTATCGTATGGTCGTAGTGTTAGTATGCGAAAATTTTCTCGATTTGACGAAAATAGGCGCGCACGGTGGTCCCGGTTAATTTTCAGCATGTGCGCCTGGCTCAGCAACCGCGCAAACTGGGTTTGGCAAGTTTGGCAACGAGTCGTCACGATTTCATTCCAAGCTTTCTTATTTCATTCCAAGCTATAAGATGAGTATTTTTATCATTGAGTATCACATCATTAACAAAAAGCTATTCAGCAGTACTGGAATTCTTTAGTTTTAAAGAACTTGATTTGTCAGGCACAAATCAGCAACGTCGATCGACAGAACTTTGAACTTGATTTGCCAGACACAAATCAGCAACGTGGATCTACAGACTCGATTCAAACCACATCAGGAATAGCTCAAATATTTCAAAACCCAGTCAAAAACAAGAAAGGTGCTAACGTGAAATAACCGGGTTTTGTTCTATCTTAAGTTCAAGAATGTCACACTCGAAGCCAAAGCAGTCGTTCGTTGCGTTTCGTAGACGACACTTTATGAACTCGGTTTTCACTGACCCGGGCATTTATTCATGTGCAGTTGATGCTTTTTTGGAAGTGTGTACACATTTGTTTATGCCATATTTATTAAATTTGCCAGCTAAAAATGAGTTCACGGAGCTGCTTTTCAATACTTGCTCATATTACATCTGTTCGAGAGAAGACAATGCCTTGTTGAAGGAAATTCGCGAACCTGTATGGTCATACATCATTGACCACTGTAGTTCATTTGTAGCCAGAGATTGTAGTGCCTGTTTTAGTCAAATATTTGAGTAAAGAACACTTGGTAATATGAATGTAGATGAAGAGAGTCTTTTTGTGACTTTAAGAACTTTTGATTCTTTCTGTAACACTTGTGCAAAACTTGTGACTTTGAATAGCAAAATTCTTTTGACAGTAGTTACTGAACATGGATTACAACACTTGGGTTTAGATAAAAATATGTGGCCCCAGTATGTTACTGATGTGCATACAAACCCAGGACAACTGAATTGTGTCACCTGTAATACTCGCACTACTTGGCCTGTTTTGAGTAATGTATCAAACTCTAAATTCCTGTTTATTGAATTCCCTCCTGGGTTGATGAAGGACATAAATGTCTTTGAGTTGACTGAAATTGCTGGAGTTCATTACAAACTAAGAGGTGTTGTGCGTTGTAACAATAACCACTTCACTTGTGCTGTTGAAAGTTATAGTAAATGGACTTATTTTGATGACCTTTGTTGTACTGTAAAAGAGTTTGCAAATTTTTCTTCAATGCGACAAGTTTATAAAGAAGGGTGGTTTTTCACAATTTATGAGCTGAGAGAAATGGAAATACAGTATGAACAAGATGAAATTTTCCACTGCACACCAGAAACATCTGCAAATTACAATACATGTATGAACATGAAACCTAATGCTAGGCCAAGAGTTGCATGTGAGTCAGGTGCAAGAGAAATATTGGACAACTCCCTCATGGTAGATCTAGAGAATACTAATGATGCTAAAATCAGTAATACTCTATCATTCTCAGGTGCTAAAGTTGTGCACAATCAGAAAAAAAAGAAAACACAAGGAAAAACGATAATTTTACAAGAAATAGAAAAAGAAAGATTCCACAGAAAGAGGCAATTGCAAACATAACAAAGACAAGTAAGAATTCTGATGAATCTGTGCAATCTTCTAAGAATTCATCAGTTTACTTTTCTGAGTTTCAAACGAATGAAGATAACAATTTAACCTTACTATCACTGTTTGCTGATAATGTTCATGATAAGGATGACAAACCTTTGATGAACGAAAATGATTTTAAAAATCCAACAGCATATAATGAGGAACTTCATCAGCAAAAATCGTCCAAGGAAAATATGAGATTTCATAATGCATTAAAATTTACAATTTATCAGTGCTGTGTTTGTCATGAAGCCTGGCCTTTGAAAACAAAACCAAAGAATTCTGCAAATTACATTTGCTCTCAATGTGTGCGTGACAAAAGTGTTCCCAAAAAATTTTCAGCCGATAACTCTATGATACCTTCTCCAGTTCCCAAGGAGTTAAGTTACAAGGCTTGACACAATTTGCAGAAATGCTCATTGCAAGAGCATTTCCTGTTATGCATGTGTACACAAAACCAAGGGGTGGTCAAAGAGCATGTAAAGGCCATGTGCTTACTTTGCCTCAGGATGTACAACAACTTGCAGAAATACTTCCTAGGTGTCCAAAAGATTTGCCTGTGATTATTTTGACTGTTAATGGTAAAGATAACAATTTTTCATTGGATTTTGTAGTGAGGCGCAAAAAGGTGGAAGAGGCACCTTAGTGGTTAACTGGTAAAAATGCAAATGGGGAACCAAACAATCCTTTGTACAAAAATGTGAAGATAGATAGGGAAACTCTTGCTAATTTGCCAGAAAATGACATCCTTTCAGATGTTATGAGAGTAGGGGGTGAAAAAAAATCAGATGAAAATGAAGATGTGGATATTGACACTGGAGCAGTTCATTTTGAAGATGATGAGAAAGTTTATAATGCAGAAACTGAAATGAATAGCTTTGTTCCAACCAACATTGACTCCAAAAAGGAAAAAGAAATTATTAATGAACATTTTCTTCATGTTCCACAATCATTCAATTGGTATATTGGTGATGAGCCATTGAATGAATTTAGTTGTCAATTCTTAGCATCAATGGCTTTTCCAACTTTATTTCCGGATGGAAAAGGTGATCCAACCAATAATGCAGTTTTTTCTGATACTTTGACCAATACATCTCAGTCATTTGCAGCTAAAAGACACTTCAACCTTTTCAACATCAAAGGACAAAAAGGATTGTTCTTCAAACAGTTGACTTTCACTGCATCGAAACAATCTGAAGTCCTCCATGCAGAAACACCCTGTTCCTTTTTCATCAATTTTGAACGTCTTCCAAACATACTGAATTTGACTTGTGGCTATAGTTTTCAATTCTTTTTTCGCCAGGTGTTTAAACCGCGTCATTCAGTCATTGTTTTGTTTTATTCCAAAGACATTTTGCATTGCCTTACATTATTAACCAATTCATGTTGTCTTTGGAAGAGCCCTTTAATTATTGTTCCCTTTTGCTGTAAGGACATTTTGTATTGCCTTATATTTAACAAGTTCATGTTCTTTTTACAGAATATTACATTTTGAATGCTATTATACGCAATATTAACAAATGCTTTCATAACTTTTCATCGTTATAACGACATTTTTCATAGTTATACTACATTTCTATTGTTCGTTAGAAATAAATAATTAAAGATCGTTTTGTTGTTTAACACGCATTCTATTACATTTGCCTTGTTGATTGAACTCAGTATGACATGTTAAAATACCATTGCCCATCCTAAACACGATATGTATGAGGATTTCCATTAACCCAAGAAACAAAGTGTGATAATTGACAAAACACAAACACAACAAGGAATTTGCACTCACAAACTCTCAAACGAAAACTACATTTCAAACAAATACATAACAAATACATGGACAACCACATGCAGTCTTCATTCAGTTTTTACAAGGTCGGGGGCAGATTTAGTGACAACTATGACTAGTCTTAATTAGATAGTACGTTGTATACCTGGGCCCGGTTGTTCGAAGGCCGATTAGCGCTAATCCAGGGTTAAATTTTAACCTGGGTTTCTTTTCCTCTTGTTGAGAAGCATTTTCTCCGATAACTTTCACTGTTTTTTTTTTCAGAGCATGCAATCATCAAATTGTATTCAAAAGGAATTGTACTGAATGTGCTTTTTAAGCTTTCATATCTGCATTTAAATTTCGCACTAACCGTGGATTACCTTAACCCTGCTTCGAACAACCGGCCCCTGGTCATAAATTATGCGCTCAAAAACTTTGGCTACGACTGGAATTACAGAAATGGGTCGATAATTTGTTGGCTCACTACGCTTCCCAGAGTTTTTGTACAATGGAATGATTCTGGCAGATTTCCATTCATCAGGGAAGATGCCAGTTATCAAGGATTGATTGAATATTACAGTTAGAGATTCTGAGAGTAAGTCAGGACATTGCCTCAATAATTTCGCCGAAATGTTGTTAATCTGGTTGCCTTTGTCTGGCAAAGTTTTTATAGGAGTGAAAAAACTTGTGCAGTTGTTGTTTTTTTCAAAAATGAAAATTTCATCAGTTTCACTAAGAAACTAAGAAACAGGAGTTAAAATATAGCACAATCTGCTACTGTGCTGAGGGACTGTTCGTTATTTATATCTACAAAACGGCAACAGAAGGGTTGAAACAACGGATTCTAAAAGTTTACCCCCCTCAATTCTACTGTTTTTTTTAAAAAAAAAAAAGCCATTTCCCTTGGTCTTGAAAATTCTACCCCCCCCCCCCCCCATCCCTACTCTAAACACCAGTCCCCCTAGCCATAAATGACAAACAGTCCCTAAGGGACGGACCATTAGAAAAGTGATGGGGGGAGGGGCAACTGGGGAAAAAACCCAAAAAAAATTCATGCAAGGGAAAATGCCAAAAAAAATTCATGCAGAAGGAAGGTCCAATTGTGACTTTTTCACACGTAGTAAAAAAAATTCGTGCAGAGGGGTTCCACTAAAAAAAAAAATTCCTGCACAAGCAGTGAGCGAAAAAAAAAAATTCGTGCAAGCTGAAAATTCCCCCCCCCCCAATCACTTTTCTAATGGTCCGTCCCTAAAAGGAAAGAGAAACGCTCCTACCAAAACATATTCAGAGGACAAAAGAAAATTACGTCGGCCTTAGACGGTCAGGAAATAAAACTTTGAATTAACCTTGGCTCGCCCAATTCGAGAAAAATGTCGGATTAAAAGCACTGTCATTGAGAATTCATTCGCGAAAACATTTCACAGCGTTGGAAAGGGAATTATTGTTTGCAAAATTAGATGTCAATTGCTTTTTATAAATACACGTGCACGAAGAACCTAAATAAGACACTATTGGCCAAGCAAGCTGGACATGTCTGCCAAAATCCTTTTTTATAATATATCGTAAAACATCTATTGTTCTCGCCAAAATAAAACTGGAAATTTAAAATTAACCACATGTACTTGGCAGCAATGGTTAGCTTGCTTTTCCTGTGACTGTAAAAAAGCCGAAATACTGGAAATTATGTTGTATTATACCCCCTAAAAGGTGGGAAGAAAACGAAATCAGAATTTCATTTGCACTATAAGCCTTGCTTGTTGCTCCGTGATTTCAACAAATTTGGCAATTTGCTAGCGAGCCGATAGTCACAGACGAATGGAACTGAATAATTTAGCATTCGTTCGGTAAGAAATTGAGGACGCCACAGCGTGGTCAGCGCCATTGTTATTATCGTGAAAGGATGGGATTCAGTATTTCTCAGATAGTTTGAAATTAAAACTGGACGGTTCTAACTCTACAATAAGGTTATTTCCTACGACTTGAACTTTGTATATAAATTCCTGCAGATACGTACGTTTTTTAGTTGAAATAATTTTGTCCGTTACAAAATACTAAGGCAACGAAACGCTAGGTACGACAGGCTGGTACCAAGAGGACTGGTACCAAAGGACTGCTTGCCACAACAGATGTTAAAAATGTTTTTGTTCTATTAATCACCAATAATATTACGTGTCAGACAAGTTGAATATTGGTCAAAAACGTTTTTAAATAAACTGTTTGAAAATCTCAGAGCGTTCTTCGCTAGAAATTGTGGAGTTTTTGTTTTTCGCAAAGGTAGCTAAGACTTTTTGGATAATTTTTAGAGCTAATACAAAATTCTCAGCTCAGACAGTGGGAGAAGTGAAAATAATTGCGGCTACAAACGTACCCATTCAGCAAAGTGGAGTAAACACACTTCCCACATGTCACATCGTCACATCAAGTCAATTTTCAACCCGGAGTGATGAGGTTCGTTCCCAGTTCCATATCTAAGTGCCACTTATTGCAACGCACTTCAAGCTCAGAGCGAACATACGGTTAACATAACATCGCCGGCCCAGCCGAAAAATGGCCGTTTCCAGATTATTTCGCTTGCGAAGACTTCAAAGGTTGACAAAGATATCTGTAGTAATTCTATCGGCCAGCTTATTTTCGTACTTGGTTTATATGTTTTCTAAAGAAACCGGAAATGGTATTTCGTCCGTTGTGAATTTCACAATTGTTCGAGGTCAAGAAAAGCCCTCAAAAACGCTTTTGGTTGGGTTAAATAATCATATTTGGCGTGGAGTGTGTAGCGCAGAAGTGTGGTTTTTAAAGAAGTGGCCTGCATTTCCATCTTACCCAGACGAGGCGAAGATTATCACCGAATTCCAAGCTGAAGACAGTGGAATTGATTACGGACAATTGATTTTCGGTTTCATTCAGCCGCCTAAAAGCGGCTTGTACCGTTTTGCGATTGCATCCGACGATACGTCAGAACTATGGCTCAGTGCAAACGAGGATCCAACTTTAAAGAAGAAAATTGCTCAAGTGTACTCCACAGAGTCTTCAGCGTGGACTGTTAAAGGTGAATTGAACAAGTACAGGGAACAAATCTCGAATCACATTGAACTTCGCGCCGGTAGCCGTCACTACATCGAAGCCATTCACAAGCAAGGAACAGGCAGTGGTTTTGTTGAGGTCTATTGGGCGAGTTCTGATCCTGGTTCGGAGCTCCAGCTGATCACTTCAAAATTCCTTTCACCATTTCAAGATAATTCAACAGTTCTTGCGAAAAAAGACGCGCTCCATGCACTGTTTGCCACAGAACACCGCTTGGAAGAGATGGTACACAACGCCACATACAGCAAAAGATTCCTGGAGTTTTATTCGCTTCCTCTGATAACTAAAAGCGGTTACCTCCCTTCTTGTCCTTACAAGAGCAGTTTTGTCCTCAAAAACAAAGTTAAACGTTTCAATGGAATTCATTTTGTACGGGAATCAATTGTTTTCCCGGAGGATAACACTCACATGGGCTCATCTAGAGGCTTGTGGTCTTGGCCAAACACTGTCGCTGACAGCGGCGTCGTAAAGCTAATCGTCGACAAGGTCATAGACGCTCTTCGTCACAACACATCGAAGTAAGTGAGATCATAGAGCATTTGTCTTCAGTGATTTCTTATGACTTGTGTTCAAAATAATGTTGTCATCTAAGTTAATATTTGATTTTTTATCTGATATGACTTCTCAACAAAATGGTGTAAAAATATGCAACGGCGCAGTAATTTTCTTTTTTCAGTTGGCGGTGAGAGAAATTAAGTTTTCCATGTCTTTCAGCTGTTTTAATCCCAGAGGGAAAATTGTTCCCTTGTAGAGTTTGCACGCTACGCCTGTAGGGCGATCGCAAATATGTTGTCACTTTGCATTTTTAAGCAAACACAAATGCAATTTCTAAGGTGGCACAGACTGAGGAATAAATTTATCTTTATGATAGGATCGGACCTTAGAATTTGGCATGTTTCATTTTCACTACATTCCGAGCTATAGTGTAGCTATGCATTTGCAGGATCACAATTTCGTAATTTCTTAGACTGTTGCAGACGTAAGCCCTCTAAGCTCGGCAAATGGTCAGACTACTCTGTTGTTTAGCAGTGAATCTTTCACTTTTACTCTCGTTTTCATACCTTGTTCATTAGCGCTATTTAAAAGTCAGCGTTCAGGTCTCGGGTCAGGTTTCTCGAAAGCCGGGATAACTTAACGGGACCAGAGCTCGATGTTTAGGTCGCAGTCTATCGAACTTTTTTGAAGTTAGTAGCGTATAAACTAACCCAACGTGCACGTTAACTTACAACTGTATTGTTTAAACTTGAAAACCAAGAAAATTGTGATTTTCGCTGTAAACATTGCGATCATGAAATAGGTTTCCGGGGGCCGTTTGCAAAGTCTCTTAACGTTACGGAACCATTCAACTCCATTTCTAAGTTCGCATTTAACAAATGCTATTGTAGTTCTTAGCGTACAAACCAGTCAAAGTTTACTAGGAATTGCTTTGCTTAAATCTTGGAAAAACAAATAATAAAAAATTTGTAATTACCGCTGTAAAAATTCCGATCATAAAATAGCTTTCCGGGGGGGAACCCGTCTCTCGAAAGTACTGGCCACTAAACGGCCTCGGAAAGGTACACCGACAGCCAAAGCTCTCCACCGCCAAGGAAGAAACTAGAATCTTTGTAAAATGCTTTGGACCGTTGAACAAATTTCGATGTTTTCTTGGAATTACCGTAAATCTTCCTACCCCACCCCCCACAGACAATGTTGGTACTCATTTACAAAGGTAATACCGTGGATGTTCTTAATTTAATAATATACATAAAAAAATTACTCGATTCTGATTGGCTAAGAGCAGTGCAGTTCAAGTGTAACACCAGTGCAAATTACACATCGATATTCTGGATTCTGATATTCTTTATTTTTAAACGAACCGCTTTGAGTTCGTAGCGTTATCAGCTGATCTTCATCAGCCAATCAGTACATAAAGAGTCAAATCAGCGTCAAATGCTCACTGTCCGCAATGAGATCTTCCGACAGTTACTCCAGGCGAATTTTTTCATGTTTACATTATTTTAAAATAAGTAATCATACGGTTTTTCTCGTTCAATTTGGAATTAATTTGCACTTGTGCGTTTTTCCAAAAGCTGAAATTGCACTCGCCGAAGCGGCTCGTGCAATTTCACCTTTTGGAAAAACTCGCTCGTGCAAATTAATTCCAAATTGAACTCGAAACCGCAATGAGAGTAGGGAGGGGTGGGTGGGAACTTTGTTGCTGTGATTTCTAGTGGTTTCGAAGAGAATAGTGCCCATCGGTTCAACATTTCTGGCATTTTTGATTCTAGGCATCCGCACGAGTTAAAATCACGGGTCATGAATTGTGCCTGTTTTAGTTACTTTGATAAACCAAATAAGAATACCATAAAATTATGTCGAATTTTTTCCATTCTGTAGGAATTACGTTTTAACAAGGATTCACAAAATCCTTCAGAAATCCGACCCAGTCCACGGCGATCGCTTCTCGCTCGATCTTGAACTGGCTTTGCAGGAACGGCCTGACCGGTTTTACAGGCTTTCAGAACACGTTTATCTTCACAAAGGCACTGAGCGTTTGTGCTTTCCCGAGAAAATGAAGTGGAACAAGAATTCAACGGTTTACTTTATTATTCCTGTGAAAGATCAAGGCAAATGGGTTTATCACTTCATCAATCAACTTTCCCGTGCAAGCGTATTAACCGGTGATACGAACTTTCACGTGATACTTATTGACTTTGAAAGCCAAGATATCGACGTGACCAAGGCGCTCGACACTTCGCTTCTCAGCACCAGACACACTTATCTTAACTTGACCGGGAAGTTCTACAAGACTCTGGCGTTGAATAAAGGAGTGGAACTAGTACCCAGTCCACACGATATCGTGTTCCTGTTCGATCTGCATTTGGATGTGCCCGTAGACATTATGGACAGCGTAAGAAAGGTAAGTACTTTACTGAACTTAAAATCCTGAAGTGCGATAGATCAATGTTGTAGGTATTACAGTACAGCTACTCAAACCAAGGCCACACAAATAGATTTTCATACAAATTTTGAATATCTTTTTGCGGGCCCAAGAGAGGCCCGCAACCCTAATCTTGACAGTGACCAGCGGATTGCGTTTTACGCGTGCGCGCCACGTTAATAACAGCCAAGCAGAAAGCGGAAGTTTAAAATTTTGTTCTTCCACTAAGAACGATCGGAATGCAAATAATGTGTCAATCACGACAATTTGTCGTAACACCGGAAGAAAAAAATCCGTTCTCCAAGAACGATAAGAATGCGAAAAATGAGTCAATCTCACAATGCGAAAAATGAGTCAATCTCAACAGTTTGTTACATAAAATCGAGGCATGGAAGACTGCAAACGTTACGTTTTGGAGAAGTTGTTTTATAGGTGTTTATTTTGAGACGATTTGATGTGATTGTGAAGATTTTTCACGATCTATTTAAATTCATATTGCCGTAAAGTTGCGTTATATTTTATACTGTTCAGTTTTTGGACGGTTAATTTTAATTTTTCTGGTAAACCACTTTCACTTTTTGAAGGAGCTGTTTGACATGTTTCGATTTACGGAGCTGATCTACTACAACTCAATGCAAACTTCCCAAAAAACGTCCACACGAATGTACGTTTTGTAATCTAAAATTATACACTCTCGTTCCAGTACCTTCCCTTAAGTGCATCTAGGCCCGCACTTTCTAACCTGTGGTTACCACTAGTTTTAAGCTAACCAACAGATCTCTTGCGAGTTTCGGCCGACTGAAAAGATGATTCTTTTTCAATCTTGTTATGTTTTGTACAGTTATAGAGCAAGTTATACGCATTTAAACCGAAATATAAAACATTTGTAGACATTCTATTTTTTAGATCTTCGATCGTGATTGGATAATTTGTATGAAAATTTGTTTGGCTGGCCTGGGTTCTAATAGTGGCACTGTAAAGCTTTGAGTGATGCACTGTGGCTCAACCCAAACCTTCTGTCTGAAGTCTTACTAAACAACCTTTAAATGCACCAAGCACACAGAAAAGTTATGAGTATCTGGTAACTGTGCACCTACCCCTCCCCTAACCCAACATTAACGCTAACCTTTCAACTAATTATAACTTGCTGGGTTAGGAGAGGGGTAGGTGCACAGTTGCCCAGCTACTCACATTGATCCAATTAATTTATCAAGCGAGTTGATCGAATTTAAGGAGTGCTGTCGTTTCGAGCGTTATGCTGTCGTCAGACGGCAGATATATTTTGCAGGTTGAAATTTAATTTTTTACAATAACTGAGCGAATTCTCGCGCGCTGATTGGCTAATTTTTATCATCAATAAGAGTACAGACACATGAAATTTTAATTTAAGTCTTCATTTGACCTTTTTCGCGTTTTGTTATTGCCCCGAGGAGGCACCCTAATGTTCCCCGCGTAAATAAGAAGTATCGTATGGTCGTAGTGTTAGTATGCGAAAATTTTCTCGACTTGACGAAAATAGGCGCGCACGGTGGTCCCGGTTAATTTTCAGCATGTGCGCCTGGCTCAGCAACCGCGCAAACTGGGTTTGGCAAGTTTGGCAACGAGTCGTCACGATTTCATTCCAAGCTTTCTTACTTCATTCCAAGCTATAAGATGAGTATTTTTATCATTGAGTATCACATCATTAACTAGAAATACGACTCCCGCAAAAACCTCGCGAAGCTAGTTTTTGAAGAAGTCACAATGCTTTTATATTTTATTATTTATTTTTTTTATATTTTGTATTTTACTTTTATATCAGCGTAATCCCCATTATTTTATTTCTTATGCTGTGTTTGGTACACAATTAGTGACACCTGGTGCAAATTACATGATCAGTATACCGCTCAACACAGTGCTTAACCCTTTCACTCCCAAGAGTGACTTTACCGATTTTACTCTGTCTAACGCCAGACGATTTTACTCGTCAAATGGAGACCCCTTGGGAGTGAAAGGGTTAAAAACTATCTCCCTTAACCCTTTCACTCCCAAGAGTGACTTTACCGATTTTACTCTGTCTAACGCCAGACGATTTTACTCGTCAAATGGAGACCCCTTGGGAGTGAAAGGGTTAAAAAATTGACCTTCACTGTCACTGAGATTGCACCAGAGGGAATAGAAGTAAAATTATTTATTATCTTGACAGGGAATACAGAGTCGATGAAGTATCACAATAATATTCACTTAACACAAATTGAAAATGATTGTAAATCTTTTGCAGGTGAAATCTTGAAGAGTTGATATGAATGCTTGTGTTTACCACGGTGTAAAAACCTGTGTTTTTTCTTTAGTTTTATTTTCTTAGTCTCTACTGCTTTGTCTTCTTTGTTGTACATTACTTTTAAACACAATATGTTCTTACACTGAGGATGATGTTGAATGCTCCAATTATTTTTTGTTTATGTTTTTTGGTTATAATTGCATGAGATTCATTGTAAGAAGAATCTTCTGATTAGATATTTTATTGTCTACTGCAGTCATTATTTCATTCCCGGGTAACCACAATTGAGAGCATTATGAATAGTGCATGTTTTAATTTGTGTACTCTTTTCAGTTGCAATGGTACCCCCAGTGGTAGATAGAAACATTCCTCTTCCCTCAAAAGAGATGCCATATCAACAGAAGTGTGAGATACAATGTCATTACATAAAAAAAATTGGGGGTAAAACAATTGGATTCTACAAAAACTTTGAATAAAGGTTTGGTAATAGTGAGTGCCGACTGTATAGTATGTGGTTGTGCTATTTTTAGGTCATATCATAAAAACAATACATGTAAGAAAGAGTTATTGAAATCTTAATATGTTCAAAAAGATTGCTGCACTACGTACTCCTGTAAAAAAATGTGAAATCAACATCAATCAGTCAAAAGTATATACCACATGAAAGTTTAATTGTGCTGTTACAGAAACAGGCAAAATATCCATACCCAACCACAGAAGATTATATTATTTTGAACATATGAAAATTTCTATTATAAAAACTGCAGAAGAAAGATTTAATATAAGGATGGTATTTCATCGAAAAAGTCATGGCAGCTCCAGGTATTCAATGACATATAGTAACGAAAATATTTATCATTATATTATTATTATTATCATTACTATTATTATTACTGGTATTGATATTATTATTATTATTATTATTATTATTATTATTATTATTGTTATATTTTTCAAGTTAAACATAATATATTTTTATGGGGTGGGATGCATGTCCTAATCTTGGTAAAGGTATTGTTACTCTACTACTACAAGCAATACAAAAATCTTCTTAATAGGCTATCCATCAGAGGTGGTAGTAATCAAAACAGCTCCAAACAATACCATTTCTTCTTTAAGGCTTAGAATCTAGTGCAGTCATTTGTCTATAAAGTTTGTGTGGAAAATCATTATTGAAAGCATAGGGCATTTAGGAAACTTGAAACACTTGTTACTACATACAGCACACTTGCAATGAATATATGAGAAAGATCATAAACATTATGGCATTAAAAAATTTATTTTCTTCTTTATAAAGTTTTTCCAGTGTAAAAGGTTAATTGCATGTTGTGGTTGTTATGAAATATTGATATTTGACATCATAAAAATAAAGTAAACAGCAGAAAGTAACAAAGTTAATATGTTATCTCTAACTTTTCAAATTAAGGCTTGAATTAACATTTCATTTGTGGAATAAGGGCAGGGGTTCTAGATAGCAATATTATCAGTGGGGGGGGGGGGGGGTCATTGAACTCTAAGGTAAAACTGACCCTTTGTGAAAAGGCTATGAAACTTGTTTTCTCTACGCAATATTATTGAAGCCTTTCAATCAGAGAATACATACATATATATATGGCAAAGAGAAATACTACTCAGAATTCAGTAATCACATTTGCTTTATTTTGAAATGATCTTATTGATCACTGATAATATTGCAGAACCAGTACTTTATAGTGACACAGGGTATATATTCTGTTGACAATGTTTAACATAACTGCTACATCAAGAAAATTTACAATATTTTCACTGTTGCAATGATATCAGATCACATCGTTGTAAATGATTGTTATAACAACTGCAACTCTCTGTGTTGGGAATTTCTTCAAAATGGAAACGCTATCGTTTTATTATGAAAAATACCTACTTACATTCTCTTGTAATCTGTTGGTCGTCTTCCGATTCCGTTTTTAGACTAATAGAATTATTTTCCAGAGACATCTCCAATCGTTGAAGTTCGTTCTACTCGGTTTCCCTTCTAAGCCGTTTTGCTAAATTTAGTACGCTAATATATTTCGTTATGTAATCGTTCACTCATGTTCTGTATTTCTATCAATAACACATTCAAATTCCAAACTAACTTGGTTGAATTCCTGGTCCTTTTCCCTGCTGTTTCGTTTGCCTTTTTCTAGAGCGAGCAGTTTTTGTCTTTGCTGCGATGACGGATGTCTGTCGTTATTCTCCCCGCTGTCGTTTCTCTATCCCTGCTTTGAGTCGTGCTTTCCTTGTGTTGATTTTCACGGTATTCGAACTTACTCGGCGACGATCTCGAGCTAATCTTTCTTGAATATCTCGGAGATCATCTTGCTGGGATGTACTTCCAGGACGAGTGAAATCGGTTTCCACAAAATTTACGTTTCTTTCAAAAAGGCATCACGGAATTCGAAATGGCGGTTCAGCAGTTCTCAAGTGCGCTACTATAGCCAGGTAACCTGGCCTGCGAACGGACACCTTTAAAATATAGATATATATATATATATATATATATAAAAACTCTCGGCTCGATTTACTCGGGCTTGCGAGCCACGTGGTCTGACCGAAAGCGACACGATTAGTAACCTCGCTTCGCGAGGAACAAAAAGCTATTCAGCAGTACTGGAATTCTTTAGTTTTAAAGAACTTGATTTGTCAGGCACAAATCAGCAACGTCGATCGACAGAACTTTGAACTTGATTTGTCAGACACAAATCAGCAACGTGGATCTACAGACTCGATTCAAACCACATCAGGAATAGCTCAAATATTTCAAAACCCAGTCAAAACGAGAAAGGTGCTAACGTGAAATAACCGGGTTTTGTTCTATCTTAAGTTCAAGAATGTCACACTCGAAGCCAAAGCAGTCGTTCGTTGCGTTTCGTAGACGACACTTTATGAACTCGGTTTTCACTGACCCGGGCATTTATTCATGTGCAGTTGATGCTTTTTTGGAAGTGTGTACACATTTGTTTATGCCATATTTATCAAATTTGCCAGCTAAAAATGAGTTCACGGAGCTGCTTTTCAATACTTGCTCATATTACATCTGTTCGAGAGAAGACAATGCCTTGTTGAAGGAAATTCGCGAAACTGTATGGTCATACATCATTGACCACTGTAGTTCATTTGTAGCCAGAGATTGTAGTGCCTGTTTTAGTCAAATATTTGAGTAAAGAACACTTGGTAATATGAATGTAGATGAAGAGAGTCTTTTAGTGACTTTAAGAACTTTTGATTCTTTCTGTAACACTTGTGCAAAACTTGTGACTTTGAATAGCAAAATTCTTTTGACAGTAGTTACTGAACATGGATTACAACACTTGGGTTTAGATAAAAATATGTGGCCCCAGTATGTTACTGATGTGCATACAAACCCAGGACAACTGAATTGTGTCACCTGTAATACTCGCACTACTTGGCCTGTTTTGAGTAATGTATCAAACTCTAAATTCCTGTTTATTGAATTCCCTCCTGGGTTGATGAAGGACATAAATGTCTTTGAGTTGATTGAAATTGCTGGAGTTCATTACAAACTAAGAGGTGTTGTGCGTTGTAACAATAACCACTTCACTTGTGCTGTTGAAAGTTATAGTAAATGGACTTATTTTGATGACCTTTGTTTTAGTGTAAAAGAGTTTGCAAATTTTTCTTCAATGCGACAAGTTTATAAAGAAGGGTGGTTTTTCACAATTTATGAGCTGAGAGAAATAGAAATACAGTATGAACAAGATGAAATTTTCCACTGCACACCAGAAACATCTGCAAATTACAATACATGTATGAACATGAAACCTAATGCTAAGCCAAGAGTTGCATGTGAGTCAGGTGCAAGAGAAATATTGGACAACTACCTCATGGTAGATCTAGAGAATACTAATGATGCTAAAATCAGTAATACTCTATCATTCTCAGGTGCTAAAGTTGTGCACAATCAGAAAAAATAGAAAACACAAGGAAAAACCATAATTTTACAAGAAACAGAAAAAGAAAGATTCCACAGAAAGAGGCAACTGCAAACATAACAAAGAGAAGTAAGAATTCTGATGAATCTGTGCAATCTTCTAAGAATTCATCAGTTTACTTTTCTGAGTTTCAAACAAATGAAGATAACAATTTAACCTTACTATCACTGTTTGCTGATAATGTTCATGATAAGGATGACAAACCTTTGATGAACAAAAATGATTTTAAAAATCCAACAGCATATAATGAGGAACTTCATCAGCAAAAATCGTCCAAGGAAACTATGAGACGATTTCATAATGCATTAAAATTTACAATTTATCAGTGCCGTGTCTGTCATGAAGCCTGGCCTTTGAAAACAAAACCAAAGAATTCTGCAAATTACATTTGCTCTCAATGTGTGCGTGACAAAAGTGTTCCCAAAACATTTTCAGCCGATAACTCTATGATACCTTCTCCAGTTCCCAAGGAGTTAAGTTACAAGGCTTGACACAATTTGAAGAAATGCTCATTGCAAGAGCATTTCCTGTTATGCATGTGTACACAAAACCAAGGGGTGGTCAAAGAGCATATAAAGGCCATGTGCTTACTTTGCCTCAGGATGTACAACAACTTGCAGAAATACTTCCTAGGTGTCCAAAAGATTTGCCTGTGATTATTTTGACTGTTAATGGTAAAGATAACAATTTTTCATTGGACTTTGTAGTGAGGCGCAAAAAAGTGGAAGAGGCACTTTAGTGGTTAACTGGTAAAAATGCAAATGGGGAACCAAACAATCCTTTGTAAAAAAAATGTGAAGATAGATAGGGAAACTCTTGCTAATTTGCCAGAAAATGACATCCTTTCAGATGTTATGAGAGTAGAGGGTGAAGAAAAATCAGATGAAAATGAAGATGTGGATATTGACACTGGACCAGTTCATTTTGAAGATGATGAGAAAGTTTATAATACAGAAACTGAAATGAATAGCTTTGTTCCAACCAACACTGACTCCAAAAAGGAAAAAGAAATTATTAATGAACAATTTCTTCATGTTCCACAATCATTCAATTGGGATATTGGTGATGAGCCATTGAATGAATTTAGTTGTCAATTCTTAGCATCAATGGCTTTTCCAACTTTATTTCCGGATGGAAAAGGTGATCCAACCAATAATGCAGTTTTTTCTGATACTTTGACCAATACATCTCAGTCATTTGCAGCTAAAAGACACTTAAACCTTTTCAACATCAAAGGACAAAAAGGATTGTTCTTCAAACAGTTGACTTTCACTGCATCAAAACAATCTGAAATCATCCATGCAGGAACACCCTGTTCCTTTTTCATCAATTTTGAACGTCTTCCAAACATACTGAATTTGACTTGTGGCTATAGTTTTCAATTCTTTTTTCGCCAGGTGTTTTAACCGCGTCATTCAGTCATTGTTTTGTTTTATTCCAAAGACATTTTGCATTGCCTTACATTATAACCAATTCATGTTGTCTTTGGAAGAGCCCTTTAATTATTGTTCCCTTTTACTGTAAGGACATTTTGTATTGCCTTATATTTAACAAGTTCATGTTCTTTTTACAGAATATTACATTTTGAATGCTGTTATACACAATATTAACAAATGCTTTCATAACTTTTCATCGTTATAACGACATTTTTCATAGTTATACTACATTTCTATTGTTCGTTAGAAATAAATAATTAAAGATCGTTTTGTTGTTTAACACGCATTCTATTACATTTGCCTTGTTGATTGAACTCAGTATGACATGTTAAAATACCATTGCCCATCCTAAACACGATATGTATGAGGATTTCCATTAACCCAAGAAACAAAGTGTGATAATTGACAAAACACAAACACAACAAGGAATTTGCACTCACAAACTTTCAAACGAAAACTACATTTCAAAGGCTCATAACAAATACATGGACAACCACATGCAGTCTTCATTCAGTTTTTACAAGGTCGGGGGCAGATTTAGTGACAACTATGACTAGTTGTAAAAAACAAATTGTTGTCGTTTGTTGTAGATCTACAACACTTTGACAATGTTATGACGCAATTTATCATCAATAAGAGGACAGACGCATAAAAAACTGATGTCAATTTGTTAAATAATGGGAAAACCGCTAGCACATAAAAGAAATATACAGGCAGTAGACTTACCGTGACTCTTACGTAGCGCGTCACATAACACTGTTTACAATCAATGAAATAACTTGTGAAATACCTCTGTTTCCTTAACATCCTATTCTGAAAAGACAAAAACAATTATATTAGAAAGTGACACATTTATGGAACTAAAACATGAGAAAGATGACAAAATACGGAATATAAAAGCGTACATGCCAAAAAGGCGAAGTTCCACATGTTTTTGACATGCGAAAGACGCCAACAGAACTATTTAAGAACTTTTGACGTGTATTTATGTTACTGAGTATTTTTACCGCCGGCAGTTGCCCAATTATGGTTGAATTTCAATCTGTAACCTGCAAAATTTACCTGCCGCTCGTTAGAGCGACACCTAATGCATGAAACGCCTGTGCCCTTTAAAGTCTACGGTGGTAAACCTTACTTATCAACCATGTGTTTCGATTCAACTTTTTACCAGTTTTGCAAATTTTCCTTTATGCAGTAGTTGTGCCGAGCCTTAAAGAATGACATTATTCTTATCATTATCATTTCATGTTTATTATCACTATCATTAGTATTATTATTATTGTTATAGCATGTTTATGCTAATTTATAAAAATTTAATTAACAAAGTACACATTACCAATGAATGTTTTCACCAATAAAATTATATTATCATTATTATTATTATTATTGCTGATTTTATTAGTACCATCATTATTATTATTATTATCATCATTAAAGTTGTCATTCATGTATTATATATTATCATTAATCTATCAATTATTATCAATTATTATACTTATTCTTTTCTAGAACACAATTGAAGGTCGAATCGCCTTTTTTCCTGCTGTGGGGCGGTTGAACTGTGAAAGTAGTGCTGCTCAACCTCAGGGTTTTTGGCAGTTGGATGGATATGGCATTGTTGCTGTTTATAAATCAGATTGGATACGATTTGGAGGTGATAATTAAAAAATATTACTTTTTCTGTGGTTCAGTTAACTCAGAATAGTAAACAGACTATACAGTGTGGTTCTACTTTTTCATCTGTGTATCAAACCATGCAGTGTGATCAGTCTTTGTAAAGCTACTGAACAGTACTGTACTGTGGTACTGTTTGTTTTACTATACAGTGTGGTTCTACCTTTTTCATCTGTGTATCAAACCATGCAGTGTGATCATTCTTTGTAAAGCTACTGAACAGTACTGTACTGTGGTACTGTTTGTTTTACTATACAGTGTGGTTCTACCTTTTTCATCTGTGGATCAAACCATTCAGTGTGACCATTCTTTGTAAAGCTATTGAACAGTACTGTACTGTGGTACTGTTTGTTTTACTATACAGTGTGGGTCTAACTTTTTCATCTGTGGAACAAATCATGCAGTGTGACCATTCTTTGTAAAGCTACTGAACAGTGCTGTACTGTGGTACGGTTTGTTCTGCTATACAGTGTGGTTAATTGTTTTCAAACCGTGCTGTTTAGCCATCCATTGCAGAAAAGTGCTGTACTAAAAAAACTTTAAAGATGCGCGAAAACAAATAGCATAATTTGTTCTTTGTATTTGAGGTATGAACATGGAAGACTTCAAGTACAAGTGGGGTGGGGAGGACTGGGACCTACTGGACCGAGTGCTGAATGCGGAATTGGAAGTGGAACGAATTAAGTACCCAGGCCTCTATCATCATTATCACAATAGACAGAAGACGTGGAGTTAAGTCACGTGTCAGGAAAACACAACGATGACGTGGCTAGGACGGCACCGACGAATAGCCTGATTGAACTGCAATGAGACTGCACATGCAAAATACAAATTAGTAGTTTTCGTTGCCGTAACCTGCAAAACAACGACGTGAAATGACCATTTTTTTCAAGTTCTCTCGAAAACGCGAATACACAACAGCAAATTTGGGTTGAGAATTTCGTAACGAATTACGAATGGTAAAAGTTGGAAAATTGTAAGAAAGATGAAGCCAAAGGTACAAAAGGAAGACAAATTGAACTTTTCTTTGGTGTCGTCCTTGGCGTCCTCGTCTTCTTTGTTGCGTTTCTCAACATTTCAGTTCAAAGCTCCTTTGTAACCTGGGAAACGCACTTAAAGCAATTTCTAGGTTAGAGAACAGAAATGAAGATACAATGTATTTATGAACCTTGTATAAGCAGACGTTCAACTTTCCCATTTCACTCCCAAGATGTTAGTCTTAATTCTCCTTAGTACGTGCCACACACCTCCTTATATGGTAGTTGAGAGAATGTGGTGTAAAATAAATTCAGTACCCTTGAGCTCATTTTTTATCCAATTCTCCGAACCCGTTTGGTTTGGATCTTTTAAGGGACGGACCATTAGAAAAGTTATGGGGGGGGGGGTGGGGAATTTTCAGCTTGCACGGATTTTTTTTTGTCGCTCACTGCTTGTGCAGGAATTTTTTTTCCAGGTGAACCCCTCTGCACGAATTTTTTTTACTACGTGTGAAAAAGTCACAATTGGACCTTCCTTCTGCATGATTTTTTTTTTACCTTCTTCTTTGCATGAATTTGTTATTCTTGGCATTTTCCCTTGCATGAAATTTTTTTTGGTTGTTTACCCACCCCCCCCCCCAATCACTTTTTTAATGGTCCGTCCCTAAATTAACAAGTGATTTTTTATGATGAGGAAAAGTTACCGTTAATCCTCTATTAAGCCACACCCCCAGCCTTCCTTAAATATGCCACCGCCCCTTACTTAAATATGCCGGCAACTCTATTAAGCCACCCCTCTCATATATGCCATTTCCATCAATTAAGCCATTCCCCTCGATCTACTAAGATGAAATTTCTTTCGCCACCCTTCTCTTGAAGACTAAATTTATTAACCCAACCCTTTTCCTAAAAAAAAAAACATCACGCAATTGATGTTGCTCAATGAGATCATCCAAGCGAATTACATTATTAAATGTTACGGTACAAGATCTGAGATTAGTCAGTAATCTTGAGCCGAACATGCAAAAAGCATTATAAGGGAATTGTAATTGTCACATTGAATTTTAAGACTGCGATTTTTGAGGAAAGCCTTCAAACTAAATTTAGATTGAAATAAATTTAGTCGACTTTGCCTGTGTGCGCTTCTATCACGCATGTAAACCACAACAGCGAAGCCCAGTTACTGTGTTCCCTTTAAAAAATTTCCAGATCGAATTGGAACTTAGATGTGTTTGTTTTTATGGAAGAGAGGAACACCCTCAGAGCAAGGAGAGAACCAACAGCAAACTCGACCCACATGAGGGACCATTCATTTTTTAAGGAATAGGGGGGCTGGTGGGATTTGGGGGGGCCACGTGAAAAAAAATGGCTTCAAAGGGGGGGCCACCCCAAAAAAAAATGAAGAAAAAGGGGGGGGGGGTCAACCGAAAAAAATGCGATGAAAAAGTGGTATGAAGTTTTCATAAATTGATGAGAAACTCTCCTGCTTTCTTCACGAAATATAAACATCTTTTGCAGGTGGCCAGGGGGGGTCATCCCCAAAAAATTCCTTTTGAGGGGGTCATGTGAAAAAATTGGCAAGCTGAGGGGGGGTCACTTAATTTCCCACTGACACTCCCCCAAATCCGACCAGCCCCCCCTACTCCTTAAAATATGAACGGTCCCTAAGACAGGAGGAATCGAACCCGAGTCGCAGAGGTGGAGGGCGAGATCTTTCACCACTGCACCAACCCTGCTCTCCATACATTTCCATACATTGGCTAAACCAATAAACCACTCTCTCTGTGAAGCCGCCTCCTTCCGATAAGCCACTCCCCAAAGATACCTTGAATATCTAAGCCACATTCTTAACCCTTTAAGCCCCAATAGTGTCTATATAGATTTTACTCTGGCTAACGCCGGACGATTTTACTCGTCACAGGGAGACCCCTCGGGGCTTAAAGGGTTAAAACCTCTCCTAAACCCTTTAAGCCCCAATAGTGCCTTTATTGATTTTAATGTGGCTAACGCCGGACGATTTTACTCGTCACAGGGAGACCCCTCGGGGCTTAAAAGGTTAAAAACTATCTCCTTAAAAGAGGATTTACGGTAGTTAAACATTTATGAGGTCAATTACAAATTTCCATTGAAGTGAGTTGCTTGCATGTAAAATCAAAAGCTGGGTAAATTTTTTGGTGACTGCCTATAGAGCGTTTTCACATGACGTCACAGCAGCCATATTGGTGTTCCAAAACAATGAAACGGCGGCCATGTTGGTGTTCCAAACTAATCCTCTGGGAGTTGATCTCTTATGTAAAAACTTTCTTTTGTTCCAAAAAATTTGCATAGCTGCTGGCCACGTGAGTGAAAACGCTCTATATATCTTTTGGTTATTCACACGGGTCTGCTGGTAGAGCGTCGCGCCGGTATCCACGAGGTCACGTGTTCGAATCCCGTTTTTAAGGCTTAACCACAATTGCAAAAAATTGAAATTGAATATTTATTTATCGCTTTTTATGGTTCGATGTTTTTACGAAAACTTTTACATTTTTTAAGATTTTAGCTTTCCTCATTGTTTAATGATGGTTGTGGCCTTGAGAATTTATTTGGAAATAAACGGTTAGAAAGATAATAAAACTGAGTTCTGCTTGTTTACACATAAGCCGCAGTTCAGACAAAGACGAGACGGCGCGTTTCTTCTATAATGCTTTATATTCACAATAGGGCTCGGTAGTATCGTTCCTGCGGTGTAGTGGTTATCACGTCCGCCTCACACGCGGAAAGTCGAGTCTTGCTAAAAACCATCTCTTATGCTTCTTTCCCCTCAGTACTTTGCCTTATCATTTTTCACATTTTTATCCAACAATCTCTCTTCGTATGCTCTGGTGCACGAAATTTTACATGGCAAACGGTTGCAACTTATATTTCGCGTATTCTGGTTATTTTGTGTTCGGGTTTTCACCGACAACACGGAGAATTGCCATGGAAACCGCGGCCACTTTTCTTGTTTCTCTTTACTTTTGGGAAATTTTAAGAAAACCGAACAGAAGCGTTAATTTTAGGTTTCTACTAAAATTTTCATTACATCTACAGTGCGACCACTCGAACCCAGGCCACCCAAACAAATGTTCATACAAACTAGTTACAGTTGTCACTAAGTGCCAACGAGAACAACAACAACAACAACAACAACATCATCCTCCCCCTCATCCTCATCATCATCATCATCCACCCCCTCATCCTCATCATCATCATCATCATCATCATCATCCTCATCATCATTTATTTTTTGCCTCTTTTCTTAATACATTAGCGATTAAAATTTGCTTTAATGTATGGCGAGGTGACCTCTAGAAACCACCAGGCTTTTAGGGACGGACCATTAGAAAAGTGATGGGGGGGGGGGGGGGTAAACCAAAAAAAAATTCATGCAAGGGAAAATGCAAAGAAGGAGGTAAAAAAAAAATTCATGCAGAGGAAAGGTCCAATTGTGACTTTTTCACACGTAGTAAAAAAAATTCGTGCAGAGGGGTTCACCTGAAAAAACATTCCTGCACAAGCAGTGAGCGAAAAAAAACATCGTGCAAGCTGAAAATTCCCCACCCCCCCTCCCATCACTTTTCTAATGATCCGCCCTTATTTGAGGCCATCTCGGACATAACATGTTTACATAAATAATGCAATGAGTGTGCGACTTTGCCAATTCAATGATTATTTTACCAAAAACTCTAGCAGTTTTTTGTTAAAGTTAGGAAAACTTGACATAGAAGTGATTGTAACAGGAAGGGAATTCCAGATCTTCGGTCCTTGGTAAAGAATTGTGAATTTTTTGAGATTAGTTCGGCAATGATGCACTCGATAATTGTTGGCTGTTCGACAACAAATAATTATTGCAAGTCCAAACGAGTAGGATGCCAGCAGGAAATAGCTGCTTTAATCCTCAAAACACATAACTGCACAGGTCTCAAGGATTTGAGAATGCAGGCTTAAATGGTAGAGCACTTCCGTATCACGTGAAAGGCGCTGACTTGACACCAAAATTCGCGCTCTGATTGGTTTACCGCTTAGTCTACTGTTATATTACATTAACGGACACTTTCACCGATTCACTTGGTATTTTTTCGCCTCCTGATTTTCACGCGCATCGGCTCTAAAATGCTGCCGCCTCGTCCACCTCGCGTCTTCGCTCGGTGGACTCGTTGGCAATTATCCAATCACGATCGAGTATCTAAACAATAGAATCTCTACAAACGTTTTATATTTCGCTAAAAATGCATATAATTTGCTTAATAGCTGTACAAAACCTATCAAGATTGCAAAAGAATCATCTTTTTAGTCGGCCGAAACTCGCCACTAATCTGTTATCTGGGTGGCCTTGGGTCGAGGAGTCTCACTGTGAGCGAAGTGGGACTGAAAACAAAATTTTTTAACTTGGCTTGGATTGGATCGCAATATGGCGGACAGACGCGTGTACACGTGCTCCGGGCTCTCGGTTCCAGCTTTCTCGCAGGGGCGTGGCATGGATGGACGCACATTTTTCGTAACTCAGTGAGGAAGAATAAAGAATATTCAATAATTGTTTTAGTATAAATACACAGGTGATTATTTTAAAAAAAGAAAAGAAAAAGCATTGTACAACAGGAAAAAAATTTTATTTCATCAAAAGCGCGCGAACGACTGGCAGCCATTTTGTTCGTCGAGGTGATTATCGGCTGATAATCCGAGATAGCGAACCAATCAGAGCGCGCGATTTCGTATAATCACCTGAGTATTTATACTAGTAACTTTTATTTTCTTTTTGCGGCATTTTTCCGGACCCACGTGCGTCCGTGCGTACAGGTGGCTACACCCCTGTCTTATTACATGTTAGTGGTATATCTCAGGACAACAGGCATGAACTATTAAGCGAACTGTCAGCACTGTGGATTATGTTTTATGCCTTCCTGCCGAATGAGAGTGCAAATTTGGACATTTCTTCCATACTCGACCAGAATGCTCGGATTAAAACTTTCAAAGTTCACGGAAAGCCTAATCCATGTATAACTGATATTAGTATAAATCTACTAGCATTCTATCACAAATGCCGCGCTCTGATTGGCTACGCTACCCACTATCTACTCTGTGATAGATAGTGAGTAGCGCAGCAGTGTCCCTTGCTAACAAAATGGCGGACGCTTCTTCACGTTTTCGAAGTGTCTGTGAAGAAGATTTAGACAGTTTACTGGTCGAGGCTGGTCCAGAAAAGACAAAGTTTTGAACGACTAGTAGATTTATACAAAAACAATTAGATTATTCGCTATCGATTTCTATGCGTGATAGTTGACTCGGTCTGCGCCCTCGTCAACTATCACGCGATAGAAATCTCGAGCTCATAATCTAATTGTTTAATATACGCGCACTGATGAAAACAAGAGACTATTGGCGCAAAGAGGCAAGAAAGCGTAACGACCCAATGGCTTGGACGGCTTACAGAAACTTCAGACAGGTGGTTAAAAGAGAAATTATGCTGAACGAGAATTCTTCATAGAACAGATCCAACTGAGAAACCCTGGCAATACAAACAACATTTGGAAAACAATTTGTAACATAATTCCTAGAAAATCTACATACCAGCGAATTTTCAGCAAGGATAACAAAACTGTTGCAGACGAGTTCAATCAGTTTTTTGTTTCAGTTGGCCAAAGTTCTGTTGACAAAATCCAGTCATTGGCTAACGACTGCAACATAACACTGATCCGAATTATTTTGTTCCAAGACAATCAGGGGCACCCAACGTCAATTTTCGGAAAATATCTGTTCGGAAGACGATTGAGATCTAGAATTTTCGGAACATTTGTTAAAAAAAAATTCTTGCTTGTTTGCCTCTCCTAGGATTTTCGAACATCTAAAAAATGGTATTATTGCCCATTTTCAACGGATTTTTAACGTAAAAAGGTCACCTAGAATTTTCGGGAGCCTTTTTTCTGGCTGAAATTTTCGTAAAGGTAAGTTTTGATCGCTATAATTTTCGGATCACAAGACTTTCAGCTAGGAAATCCGAACAGATTAAAAAATTTTAGGGGATAAAAATATGCTTATATCTACCTTTTAAATACTAAAACACTTTAACAATGCTATGTTTAAGTGGTTTTGAACTATATTCTCGTTGGGTGCCCCTGGACAATACCCTTTGAGCGAGGAGTTCCAGTTGGATACTATAGGCAGTGGTGAGATAGAACGCATATATCATCATTGCCCTCAAACAAAGCCCCAGGGATCGACAAGATTCCTGTTCGTGTTTTAAAAGACTGCCTTGACCTTCCAGTAAAATTTACATCTATAATCATAACTATAACAAAATTCTCAAATCTGATTGGCTATCAACTGCCCTGATTTCAGCCTTAATAGGGCAGTTAAATAGGACAGTACGCGTCATGCCTGAGTAATTGGACAGTACGCGCCATCACGCGCGCGCTTAAATGGCTTTTTTTTCACTTCTGGCATAAAAAATCTTGGAATTTCATGTGTTTTGATTAAAAAAAAGAAGTTTATACATCACAAATTTTGTTACAGTTATGATTAATTGGTAATAAGACTTTGTGTCGTCCAATTCGGTCTGCAATCATACTCGTGATTAAACAAATCGGACTCCCGCTACGCGGGCGTCCGATTTTGTTTATCACTCGTATGATTAGTATAGGTAATAGCATGGTTTGTAGTGATATTTGGAATAAATACCACGAGGGATATTTCAAAATTGTTGTACGTAATTTCAAGAGCCGTTAGGCGAGTGAAATTTGAGACAATTTTGAAATATCTCGAGTGGTATTTATGCCAAATATCACGTACAAATCATGCTATTATTTGTTTATACTACTACTCGCAAAAGGTTTGTAATTTTCACATGCAGGTATTTCAAATTAAGCAGAAATACCACTGCTCTTAGCCAATCAAATTTCAGAAATTTCTCACGTAGTAGTATAACAGACCGAACTGGACTCCACTCAGTCCTATTACCATTACTTATCAACACTTCTATTGAATCATGCATATTACCCACCACTTGGAAATTAGCTGAAGTAACATCTCTCCCTAAAACCGAAAACCATGAATTGGCCAATAACAACAGGCCAATCTCGCTTCTGCCGGTTTTGTCAAAAGTCTGTCAAAAAGTCGTACATAATCAATTCACTTCTTCTCTGCAATCAAACCATAGGCTAACAAAAACCTAAAGTGGTAACAAGAAATTAAATAGCATTCGACGGAAACATAAGTCATAGAAACAACCGACCCTATTCTAAGACGGATAGATCAAGATGTTGACTTCGGCAGTGTTTTTAGACATGAGCAAGGCGTTTGACAGCGTTAAGCACGAAACCCTGATCATGAAATTGCAAGATGTGGGCGCCTCAAACTCAGTTATTCAGTGGTTTTGTAGCTGCCTTAATGAAAGACGACAAGTGGTACGAATCCTTTCAACTTTGTCAGAGCCGTTTTCCATCAGCTGGGGCGTTCCGCAGGGGAGTATACAAGAACCAATTTTATTTAGTATATCCCGGCCTGATCAATCGACGACAACCGATCATCGGAAACCAATCGATCAATCGATATCAATCGATAACAATTACTTAATTGTTATCGATTGCTATCGGCCAATCGATGACCAATCGATAATCACAAGCTCGAGTCCTCACCCGCATTTAGAGAGATCAATAAAGTTATTGTTACTGTTGTTGATGGTAACGATGATCTTCACAATTACATGTCACCATATTTCTCCTGTCAAATCATTTTTTTACCTCCCCAAAAGATACGGTAATCGATGACAATCGATGGCAATTAAAAAACACGAATTTTTTGGCCATCGATTGGTCATCGATTTCCGATATCAATCGATTAATTAGTTATGTAGACGATACTAAGCTAGTTATCTACTTCAAAATGAAAGATAGTTTGGAAGCCTTTGCTGACTTAACAGATGACTTGCGTAGAATATGTCAATGGTGTTCCAAGGTAAGATTTCCGCACAGGTTCCTACTTCATTATGCATGCTGAAGCTGTCTTGTCTGGTGTAATGCACGTGCAAATATTTCTTGTGTTCGAAGAACGAAATAGTATAGTTACAGAATGCATAATGAAGTAGGGACCTGCACGGATATCGTACCGTATTCCAATAACCTTTTATTGTTGAACCCAAGCAAAACTAAACTAATGGCCTTTGGCAGCAGGCAAATGCACTCTAGAATGGCCACTCCTCTCCTCACCTTTCTTTTGCGGCTTTAGCATGCATAATGAAGTAGGGACCTGTGCGGAAATCTTACCCCTCACCTATGTGGGAAAAGAACTCATACCTGAAAACACCGCTAAAGACCTTGTGGTGATTTTGGACACAAACTTGATCGTGACCCATGACGAACACATTACCAAAACTGTCTCCTCCTGTATGTCTTGTCTCAGTCAAATAAGCCGCACAAAGCACGTTTTTGGCAAACGTACTTTTGTAACCATTATAAATGCTTTAGTTTTTAGTAAACTTCTTTATTGTTCCAACGTATGGGCGAACACATCGAAGCGCAATGTAAGTTAATTACAAAGTATCCAGAACTTCGCTTCTCGAATCGTGACCAGTCTCCGGCACGCAAATATGATCACATCACACCAGTTCTAAAAGAGCTTAAATGGTTACCAGTAGCAACACAAATACGCTTTAGGAACGCTGTCGTGGCTTTTAAATGCCCAACATCCCGTGTGCCAGAATACCTTTCCTCCCAGTTCATAAAGCGAGGAGAAATAAGCAAGCGTACCACAAGAAGTTCACAGATCCTGAATATTCCTCTTTCTAAGAATGCTAGTGGTCAGAGGACGTTTTATTATAGAATAGTTAGTATCTGGAACTCCATTGTATACCTATCTTAAAACCCTTAAATCAGTATCTGCTTTTAAATTTAACATGAATCGTAATCTGGTCAAGGATTTTATAGATTCTTAAGTATTACTGTAAATAATTTGGTAAGATTTCCGCACAGATCCGTCACTTCATTATGCATTCTGTAACTATACTATTTCGTTCTTCGAACACAAGAAATATTTCCACGTGCATTACACCAGACAAGACAGCTTCAGCATGCATAATGAAGTAGGGACCTGTACGGAAACCTTTCCAACTTTTCTAGCAACCAGAACTAATAAGGAAACTTCCAGTATAAAAACCGTAAATTTTCTTTGCTGTTCAGTCCATACCAAGAGTTCATGATCAATTGCGCATTTATAGGAAACGACAGTTCCGAAAATTGAGAATAATTTCTTGTCAAATGCGTGCGTGCGTGCGAATTTTCTTGCCCAGTTGAGTTGTACCGCGAAAAGATGAACGTGAGTTTGAACCTCAACAAGTGAATCAAAATCGATTCCAGATTTAGAGACAGGTTACATGAAACATTGCACAGCGTAACAGCGCATTAACTATGAGCGAGCAAAACCTTAGGTAGTAAAAACAAAATTAAATGCGACACGCAGATTAGTTTTGCAAAAGCGTCGCTTTCTCGGCCTTACACGATGGACTGAATAAACACAACTGAAATTAGTTGTTGTGTGTGAAGTCTCCGCGCAAACTGAATGCGTATGGTTCAAAACACCATTTAACCATAATTACGGCTTATTTAAGTAGCAAACGATTTTGAACACCCCCGTTTAAATAAGGGAAACACCTTAGACGGGAGAAAGCTTAAAAACTTTTTAAATCGCTTTTGATAGGCATATCTCGACCAAAATGTCGCCATGGCACAGTTGTTACGTTAAACATGCGTGGCGACTTTCGTTGCTCAACATAGTGTTTTAGCCTGTTTACGAGGCTTAACAACTTAACGATATTTTTCTTAGACCTAACGTTACTTTTGTCCAGGGACAGGGAAAAACGCCTGTTTCGTAAAATTAAATCATACAACTTACCTCACTAGACTCGTCTTCTACTTTCAACAGTCGCCAAAAGTTCTCTGTTCTTCTTTCCCCGTGAATGTTCCAATGCACAGCGCTAATATTTCCGATTATATCAAATCTTCGAAGTTTAATGTATTGCGCAAAACGTCTGCCCAGTGTAAAGAACGTTACGCTTGGAACAAAGAATTTTATCAAGTGACATTTCCACCCGGATTACCATTTAAAATTTTGTTGACTGAAAATCGCAAGCACTGGTGACAAGCGGTTTAGTTATACCACAGGTAGCCCAAAACGGCGATCCTTGGAAGCCAATAACATTGCGAGTTTTGGGTTTTATACGAAACAACAATAAACAACAATCTTTCAACTCATTTTAATTTGACGCATCCTCGGAGAGCCGAGGGCGGCGAGAAAACCAGAACGGGTGAAAACAGGACCAGTTTGAGTTTACTGTGTCAAAGAAAAAATTATGCAGATGTAAGGATGCAAGGGACGGACCATTAGAAAAGTGATGGGGAAGGGGGGGGGGTGGGGAAAAAAACCAAAAAAAAATTAATGCAAGGGAAAATGCCAAGAAAAAAATTCATGCAAAGAAGAAGGTAAAAAAAATTCATGCAGAAGGAAGGTCCAACTGTGACTTTTTCACACGTAGTAAAAAAAATTCGTGCAGAGAGGTTCACCTGAAAAATAAAAAAAAATTCCTGCACAAGCAGTGAGCGAAAAAAAAAATTCGTGCAAGCTGAAAATTCCCCACCCCCCCACCCCCCATTACTTTTCTAATGGTCCGTCCCCAATAAGATAGGATGTAGGCAATTGTCCTGGCCACGCATGTCTCCCCATGGGAGGGGGTAAAAAATGGGAGAACTTTGGAGGGTGGGGCTTAGGGGGGGGGGGGAGGGCTAGAGCTTAGGAACGTTTTAGACCAGCTGATATTGAACTCATTTTAATTATTATTTTGACTGTTTGGAGTCAAATCAGTCCATCTATATTTACAAATACGCTTCATTCGTATACATAACTACTCAAATAAATAATTGGTGAGAAAGAAATCATAAAAAATGTAGACGAATTTCTCCTACAACCGCTACCCTTGTGGAGAGGACTCAACTCCTACAAAGGATTATGGGTACAAGGGCAGAATCTGGTGACCAATATACGATCACTCACCAGTCATTTGTTTATTTTCTAAGAGAACTCCATTTTAGGGGGTTGATGTCAATTGGGGCTTGCCCTGTTTCTTCCTTCTGCCTAGATGTAAATATATCTAATTTTTGTGACGAAAATAATAAAACTAAACTAATTAAATCTAAGAGAACTCCATGAATTGAGTTGCCCGGTAAGAAAACTAAAGGGACTGGTAAGGTAGAGTGATAGATTGAGCTTAAGATAAAATTTAGGTTAATATGCCATAGGACGCCAAATCCAGAAAGCAAAAAAAATTAGGCCAATATATTTTTATCGAAGAACTATTCACTATACCGATCCAAAAAGAGAAATTACCGATCTCGCACAGCAATAATATATTCAATTATTTTGAATTTCATCTCCACTCGTATCGAATCATTTTCTTATGCCGGGTCTTCTTTCACAAAATTCCGACTGCTCCTGTAGCAAATACTCCGGTGAATAATGATTGGTCCACCTAAGTTCGGATTGTCGTCGCATAGACTTCGGACATTCCGTGATGAGCCAACGTAACGTGTCGACAATTCAACGCAAATTCTTCGCAAGGAAGAAGTTTAAGCAGTATAGACGTATTATTGGCTAATCTCACATTAGGATAAATTACGACCTTTTCGATAAGAATAAACCACTTTGGAGCTTGACTGATGTCCCAAGGAAACAAAGACGTGTATTTTCAATTGCGTGCCACTTTTCAATATACAAATAGACTTTTGTACAACGTTCAAATGTATTGATTATTTACAAACGTTCGAAATGTGCAGCGCATCAAAACTACGACAAAAAAATCGTGATTCTACTAACTACACAACACCTCAAGAGTGTGAAATAATTCTGATAAGAATCGATAAGACGTACATTCTTTCCCTTCTAAGATGGGAGTGTATTTATGTCGATGATTATGCAAACGGTCTCTAAAAAGCACACTTCTATGCCACCACCACAGAAAAAAATCTTGAATACTCACTGGCATCCTTTCCCCTGTCACTATGGCAACATTCTTGCCTTCCCAATATACAAAGTCATTGCCACTAAGACCATGATAACATTCTTGACATCTCATCTCGTTTTTACAATCACCATGGTAACATCTCTGACTTAAGACATCACTACCAATGTCACCATGGTAACATTCCTGAATCCAAACTCCGTTATCACTGTCACCATGATATCTTTCTACATTATGATCACCATCACCACGTGATACAATGGACTTCTTGCATCATTACCACTGTTGCCTTCACTCCACAAAATGACGGTTTTATTTCAACCAAAGAGCAGAAAAAAGTTATCCATCCCTTCCACAAAGGATCAGAGTGGTAATTCTCCTTCGTGCTTGCCATACTTTTTCTCACATTAAGTTTGGGAGAACACGATATTAATTGAACTTACTATAATTGAGCTATTAAATCTCTCAATTCTCATCCTTTGTGTTTGCTGGACATCATATTGAACATCTATGGGAGAAGTTATAACGTGATCACGACTGGCTTCCAAGAGCGAAAGAATTCACAACGGTCTCGGCTCGACGAGCCAAGTGACTTAGAAGGCAGTAAACGTCTGCCTTATCTTTAACAACGGTCTCGTCGAAGTAAATGACTGAGTATTAAACATGGCAATTCGTCACAAAAATACAAATGAATGTCAGGGAATTTTTCCTCAATGATTCAGAGTAAAATGGCTTCATTTTCTAGACACGTGTGTGATAGTGCTTTTGTTCGCAAGACGAAACAACTTGATCATAGTAGAAAGCGCCCACCAGAGGAGACGGGAACAGACGTACTTTCATGTATGTACCATTCCTATGTCCACTTTATGTACAACGACTGTTTGGGTGTATCACGTGACTTGTGGCGCTGGGTCAGAGGTTGCATCCGACAGATTTTACGAGGCCTGTTGCTAGTGCACCCTCTTGTATCTATAAACATAATAAACCTTTTCCGATCGTTTGTACCGGGTTAAACTTTAAACTAACCTTAAATAGAATTTTAACGTTTATTTACCCTGCTCCAGGGGTCACATAGCTTCAGGGCTATCGGGGAAAAATGAGTGGAACTGTGAACAGGGTGAGATTTAGTCTCGCACTCGCTTACATTGCCTCGACACACAATCTGGCTACTTCTTTTTTCCATCACATTTTTAGAGCCCAGAGCAGGCTAAGTTTTAACTCATTCACTCCAAGAATCAACTCAAGAACTTAAAGTGTAGTTCAAACATTTAACCCAGTAGACAAACCATTTACTCCGTAAAAGTGAAACCTTGAGTTAAATTCGCTGTTTTAGTTTTCAAATGCTTTCAAATACAGTCAACATACAAAGCTAATGAACAGTAGTGTACTGTGGTACTGTTTGTTTTACTATACAGTGTGGTTCTATCTTTTTCATCTGTGGATCCAACCATGCAGTGTAACCATTCTTTGTAAGCTACTGAACAGTACTGTATTGTGGTACTGTTTATTTTACTATACAGTGTGGTTCTATCTTTTTCATCTGTGGATCAAACCATGCAGTGTAACCATTCTTTGTAAGCTAGTGAACAGTACTGTATTGTGGTACTGTTTATTTTACTATACAGTGTGGTTCTATCTTTTTCATCTGTGGATCAAACCATGCAGTGTAACCATTCTTTGTAAGCTACTGAACAGTACTGTATTGTGGTACTGTTTATTCTACTATACAGTGTAGTTCTAACCTTTTAATCTGTAGAACAAACCATGCAAATAGGGTCTCTTACCTGACGAAGATATTCCTGGCACTCTGTTTTGGCGTTCAGAAGAAGTTCGGCCTGCCCCTTTAAAACACGAATATTCCACGAAAAACTTTCGACTGCCTAAAACAGAAACGTTCATATTATGATAAGGTTCTTACTACGTAAATACTTAGTGGTTGAAAAACTTTTAAGGTGGAGAATTCTAATGCTTTAGGTTAATCACTCCGAGATAAAGACATCAAAAACTTGACTTTTATCATCATCATCATCATCATCATCATCATTTCAATCGTTTCTCCGACCATCATAAATCCCAAACTCGGTTAATATTGTCATCAAAGTAAATGACAATTAGTCACCCACCTTCATTAAACGCTTCCCTTTCATTCCTTCCTTAGTACAAACATTATGTAGCTCTTCCTGAAATGCCATCAGTTAAACAAATCAGCAAAATACAGAAAAACAAACAGTACCACAGTACAGTACTGTTCAGTAGCTTTACAAAGAATGGTCACACTGCATGGTTTGATCCACAGATGAAAAAGTTAGAACCACACCTTATAGTAAAACAAACAGTACCACAGTACAGTACTGTTCAGTAGCTTTACAAAGAGTGGTCACACTGCATGGTTTGATGCACAGATGAAAACGTTAGAACCACGCTGTACAATAAAACAAACAGTACCACAGTACAGTACTGTTCAGTGGCTTTCCAAAGAATGGTCACACTGCATGGTTTGATCCACAGATGAAAAAGTTAGAACCACACTGTATAGTAAAACAAACAGTACCACAGCGCAGTACTGTTCAGTAGCTTTACAAACCATGCAGTGTGACCAATCACAGTAAACTCTACTTACGTGCCATTCGAGACCTGCTCTTTCGCACTGTACAAGCTGAGAAACAAACAGGAAAAGGCAATATATCAAAAAGGTGTTGGAACATCATCTTTGATCATGTGGAATTTGCCAGACGTTAAGAAAAGATCCTTTTATTTTCGGTTGACAGACTTTCATTTCTGCGCAAATAATGAGAAATTAGAAACTTATCACCTCAAGTTTAAGAATCGATCAAGTACCACAATTCCTTAACTAATATGCTAGTAATTGTAAGGTAATAACTAAGGAGAATTAACACTTTGATCTTGGTAGTGAAAAACTTAATTACAACTTACCCTTTCGTGAACCGAATCGCAGCTTTCTATAAGCGTTTTAGAGTCATGAACAACCTGTTAAGAAAAATAATAGAAGAGAATATTACAGACACGCAATGCGTTTGCTATAACAACGGTACATACCAGCCACAGACGACCCACGCTGCAAACGCTTATCCCAGTTTCTGCTGCATGGACCATCTAGGATTATTACTCCCCACCCCCACCCTACCCTTGGATAGGACACTTTTTGTCTATCGCACGAAACCCTCGAACACACATGCCACAGGAGGCCTACTTGTGCCGGAGGAAGACCATCCGAGCTTATTTCGGTTTGCAGAGCATGACGCTACTTGGAGTATTGTTACCACCCACTCCAACCTCTCCCTGGATGGGATGCTTTTAACGTATTGCAGTGATCTCCCAGCACACATGCCACAGGAGGCTCAAAGAAGCCATAGCAGGCCAACGTGTGCCACAGGAGGCCTACACTAGCCACAGGAGCCCCACGCTGTTAACGCATATTGCAGCATGGACCACCTGGGAGTATTTTTACTCCCATTTGTCCAGCAACCTCCTACATGGGATGCTTCTAGTCTATGGCAGGAGTTCCCAATAACTTTGCCACAGGAGACCCACACGCAACAAGAATCCTAAATCACAGGGATTGAAGACTTATTCCGGTGTCTAATACACGAAGCACGTAGGGGTATTTTTAACCCCCTTCTCCCAACATCTCCCAAAATTGAATGCCTCTAGTCTATCCCAGCGAGTTAGGGTTAGGCATATATACCACTGGAGGCCCACAAAAGCCACAGGAGTTCCATGCAGGTAAGGCTTGGTCTCGTTTCTGTAACATGAAGCACCCACCCAGGAATGTTGTTAATTGTTGATAACTTTACCAGCCTTTAAATCTACTTGCCTGTTCTATTGCTGCAAGCGCCTTCTTTAGCATTTCAGGTAAGCTTCCCTGAGCTTCAAAGAATGGGTACTAGGAAAAATACCAAACCAGAAAACCAGACAGTAAGATGCGCAGTTAGAATAGGTCTTGATTTATTCATTTATTTATTAACTAACATTCGACTGGTTTTGCCCCTACAGCAATCAGTTTCTATGGGGCCCTTTATAAATTAAAATAGCCTGTGTAAAAGTACAACAAAATACAGAAGTGCAAATGCTACCAAAATTAATGCACTTCAAAGGTCAAACCCTCAATTTTCTTTGCACTCGGAGAGTAAATATACCATTTATTTTAAACAATCGAAATATTTAGACATTGCCATGGGCGCATAAGGCCAACTATTAGTCTACCCACCCCACCCCCCAATGTGAATGGCTTTGCAACTGAGTCGGTAGAGCCTTTCCCCCAGTTCTCTCGCAACGCCAAGGTCAAAGGTTCGAGTTTCATTGCAGTCTGTTTTTTCTCCTACTTGACTGTTCACACTTGATCGATATTGTGTTAGAACTTAAACGGTCTGGTCTTAACTAATACTCAAACAGAAGAAAAAAGTTACACACAGTGGTACGATGGAATAATTTACTACGTGAATTCGTAAAACAACTGAAAGTCTCTCCCTGCTCTATTTCCTTACACACTCAGCCGCAGCTCCACCAGAAACTAACCTCTATCTCCTTCCCCCCCTGCCAACTGCTAAGAACCTGCATACCCTCCCTGAACATTCCCTACCTCAACCCCCCCGTTCTCGTAGAACAACCGATTTCGTACTCACATACCTCCTCTCTCATAACAAGCTTCAGAGCGATAAATTCTGAAGCACTTTCTAAACGAGATGCCAGCAGTCTTATGCACTGTTTGAGATTTGAACGGGGGGCCACACCACAGATTTCCTGTAAGGAAGAGAGGGCAGGTAAGACATGATCATAATAATGAACCAAAGATGTTGACACTAGAACTGCATCTCATGCACGGTGCAGTGCACAAATCAAGTGGTAAATACCCTGAAATTTCCAAGAGCTGCTTGAACGTTTTCTCTCAGATCTGTTCCATCTCTAAGGGGTTGAATCGCAATCTGCAGAAGAAGAAGATGAAAGAAGTACAACTTAAGAGTTATGTGATCAATTCGTGTATTCTCGTACGGTTGCCTTTGAGTTGGTATGTAAAGGAGAAGATGCTTGCTGATCACCCTTAGGACTAAAAGGGTTCAATGATCAGTTCCGTCATTCTCATAACATGTATGGTTGAATTTGTGCTGATATGCCGAGGCGAAAGTAGAGTCTGATCACTCAACATAAACTGACCTTGAAAGTTTCATCCACAGCTTTAACGCCTATTGTCTTCATACTCGTGTACTACAACAAACAAAAGCAACCAATCATAAGATTGCGAAAAAGAATGTCTCGTTGCCTGAACACTAGCAAGGAAACATGATGGGGTCCTCTGAAAAACATGAAACAAACAACTTAAACAAGTACGTTATGATTATTGTTATTATTACTATTGTTATCATCATCATCAGTGTCATCATTATCATCATCATAATCATCATCAGTATCATCATTATCACCATCATCAGTATCATCATCATCATTATCATCATCAGTATCATTATCATCATCATGGTACCACCATTATCAGTATCATCATTATCATCATTGTCATCATCATCAGTGTCATCATTATCATCATCATTATCATCATCAGTATCATCATTATCACCATCATCAGTATCATCATCATTATCATCATCAGTATCATTATCATCATCATCATCATCATCTTATCATCGGTATCATCATTATCATCATCATTATCATCAACACTTTTATCATTATTTTATTATCATTGTCATTTTCATCCCAAATAATTTTCTATCTGTAAATTAAACTTACCCGTGCAAAATTAGCAATAGCTACTTGCAGGCCCCGCAACTTGTTGCGATGTAGACAAGTCCAGGGAATGGACAATAAAGAATATTATCACATGGCCGTTTCCGCAAGCGGGCCATATGAGGCAAGTACTGAGTTCTGATTGGCTACCCCAGCAAGAAGGATGGGCCTATCTTACCCGCTCGGGATTACCCGCTTCTCTCGCGAAACCAAACAAAACAAAACAAAACAAAACAAAACAAAACAGCCAGATAATAAATCCTTTATTGCCGAAGTTTATTCGCTCAAGATGGCTGCGAGTTGGCCTCGTTCTTTTACGCGTTTTAATTGACTTCGAATAAATCTCAGTTCAAAAAACAAATCTGGCCAATACGCAAGCATCTTGACCTCACGTTTGGTCAATAACAAATATTTGAATGAGCACTAATCAAGCCTTTACCTCTCTAGCTTTTTTAGACTTTCTCAAAGATGATTTTCTGGGTCGCTGCTGTAGAAAGACAATTATGAAAACAATGATAAGCGATATGACAAGGCTAACCACGAACACGTGATCACAACGTCGACGTTACTCACAGCAACCGTGTCGTTAAGACTGGTAATGGTCACGTGGACAAACAGCGTGGCAGGGTCCAGGTCTTCTCCTTGTGAAGATAAGAGTCGGACGTGTCGATAACCTAAGGTAGACAAAAATTATCTCTACATTACAATAATAATATTACAGAGAGAAAAAAAATATTAAAAACCACCCCAGTACAATACTGTTCAGTAGCTTTACAAAGAACGGTCACACGTTCGATCCACAGATGAAAAAGTTAGAGCCACACTTTATAGTAAAACAAGCAGTTCAGCAGCTTTACAAAATTTACCTGGCTGAATGCAGTTCAGAGGAACAGTATACTGTCCAATAAATCCATCGCCGATGAAGTCGTCGTCTTGTACAACAAACCGTACAAGGGCTAACTCAGGAAGATTTACGTGAAATTCGAAAGTTTCGTCAAACACTGGGTGAAATCCTGCCAAGAAAAAAAGCAAACTGCATTAGTCTCTCCAATGATTTTGGTAGGAAAAGGTGACTGGTATTGAGGATGGGAATTCACGAGGGGGATAGCGAGGACAGGGATTCACGTGGGGGAGAGCGGGGGTAGTGGGGTTGGGTATTCAGGAGGAACAGGACATCGGTCAGAGAAAAAACACTGAATACAAAGACCCAGAGAAGTTACAGAGGGGGGAGGGGGAGGGAGGCGTAGTACCTGGCATGTCATATTTAAAATTAAAGAGTCCGTAGTTTAGGCCATGGCTACACAGAGCTCCAATTCCAAACTTACAACCCTCTCTCACCCAGAGTCACTTATACAAGACAGCAAACCCCTCCTACCATTATGAGGAACGGTTCTTGTTCTCTCTTGAGCAACGTCTGCAGGAATGCCGAATATTTCTATTGTCACAAAAGGGTCGATAACCTATGAGAAAAAAATTAGAATGACAGAATGCAAAAAAAAAAACGTCAGTAGAACAAACAACACCACGGTACAGTACTGTTCAGTAGCTTTACAAAGAATGGTCACACTGCATGGTTTGATCCACAGATGGAAAAGGTAGAACCACACTGTATAGTAAAACAAAGAGTACCACAGTACAGTGCTGTTCAGTAGCTTTACAAACAATAGTCACACTGCATGGTTTGATCCACAGATAAAAAAGTTAGAACCATACTGTATAGTAGAACAAACAGTACCACAGTACAGTACTGTTCAGTAGCTTTACAAAGAATGGTCACACTGCATGGTTTGATCCACAGATGAAAACGATAGAACCACACTGTATAGTAAAACAAACAGAACCAAAGTACAGTACTGTTCAGTAGCTTTACAAAGAATGGTCACACTGCATGGTTTGATCCACAGATGAAAAAGTTAGAACCACACTGTATAGTAAAACAAACAGTACCACAGTACAGTACTGTTCAGTAGCTTTACAAAGAATGGTCACACTGCATGGTTTGATCCACAGATGAAAACGATAGAACCACACTGTATAGTAAAACAAACAGTACCAAAGTACAGTACTGTTCAGTAGCTTTACAAAGAATGGTCACACTGCATGGTTTGATCCACAGATGAAAACGATAGAACCACACTGTATAGTAAAACAAACAGTACCAAAGTACACTACTGTTCAGTAGCTTTACAAAGAATGGTCACACTGCATGGTTTGATCCACAGATGGAAAAGGTAGAACCACACTGTATAGTAAAACAAAGAGTACCACAGTAAAGTGCTGTTCAGTAGCTTTACAAACAATGGTCACACTGCATGGTTTGATCCACAGATGAAAAAGTTACAACCACACTGTATAGTAGAACAAACAGTACCACAGTACAGTACTGTTCAGTAGCTTTACAAAGAATGGTCACACTGCATGGTTTGATCCACAGATGAAAACGATAGAACCACACTGTATAGTAAAACAAACAGTACCAAAGTACAGTACTGTTCAGTAGCTTTACAAAGAATGGTCACACTGCATGGTTTGATCCACAGATGAAAAAGTTAGAACCACACTAAATAGTAAAACAAACAGTACCACAGTACAGTACTGTTCAGTAGCTTTACAAAGAATGGTCACACTGCATGGTTTGATCCACAGATGATAAAGTTGGAACCACACTGTATAGTAAAACAAACAGTACCACAGTACAGTACTGTTCAGTAGCTTTACAAAGAATGGTCACACTGCATGGTTTGATCCACAGATGAAAACGTTAGAACCACACTGTATAGTAAAACAAACAGTACCACAGTACAGTACTGTTCAGTAGCTTTACAAAGAATGGTCACACTGCATGGTTTGATCCACAGATGATAAAGTTGGAACCACACTGTATAGTAAAACAAACAGTACCACAGTACAGTACTGTTCAGTAGCTTAACAAAGAATGGTCACACTGCATGGTTTGATCCACAGATGAAAAAGTTAGAACCACACTGAATAGTAAAACAAACAGTACCACAGTACAGTACTGTTCAGTAGCTTTACAAAGAATGGTCACACTGCATGGTTTGATCCACAGATGATAAAGTTGGAACCACACTGTATAGTAAAACAAACAGTACCACAGTACAGTACTGTTCAGTAGCTTTACAAAGAATGGTCACACTGCATGGTTTGATCCACAGATGAAAAAGTTAGAACCACACTGTATAGTAAAACAAACAGTACCACAGTACAGTACTGTTCAGTAGCTTTACAAAGAATGGTCACACTGCATGGTTTGATCCACAGATGATAAAGTTGGAACCACACTGTATAGTAAAACAAACAGTACCACAGTACAGTACTGTTCAGTAGCTTTACAAAGGATGGTCACACTGCATGGTTTGATCCACAGATGAAAAAGTTAGAACCACACTGCATAGTAAAACAAACAGTACCACAGTACAGTACTGTTCAGTAGCTTTACAAAGAGTGGTCACACTGCATGGTTTGATCCACAGATGAAAAAGATAGAACCACACTGTATAGTAAAACAAACAGTACCACAGTACAGTACTGTTCAGTAGCTTTACAAAGAGTGGTCACACTGCATGGTTTGATCCACAGATGAAAAAGATAGAACCACACTGTATAGTAAAACAAACAGTACCACAGTACAGTACTGTTCAGTAGCTGTACAAAGAATGGTCACACTGCATGGTTTGATCCACAGATGAAAAAGATAGAACCACACTGTATAGTAAAACAAACAGTACCACAGTACAGTACTGTTCAGTAGCTGTACAAAGAATGGTCACACTGCATGGTTTGATCCACAGATGAAAAAGTTAGAACCACACGGTATAGTAAAACAAACAGTACCACAGTACAGTACTGTTCAGTAGCTTTACAAAGAGTGGTCACACTGCATGGTTTGATCCACAGATGAAAAAGATAGAACCACACTGTATAGTAAAACAAACAGTACCACAGTACAGTACTGTTCAGTAGCTTTACAAAGAGTGGTCACACTGCATGGTTTGATCCACAGATGAAAAAGATAGAACCACACTGTATAGTAAAACAAACAGTACCACAGTACAGTACTGT
This sequence comes from Ricordea florida, assembly GCA_949710005.1. NCBI lineage: Eukaryota > Metazoa > Cnidaria > Anthozoa > Corallimorpharia > Ricordeidae > Ricordea > Ricordea florida. The sequence continues at coordinate 25,943,624 of OX453283.1, read as the reverse complement.
TCAGTAGCTTTACAAAGAGTGGTCACACTGCATGGTTTGATCCACAGATGAAAAAGATAGAACCACACTGTATAGTAAAACAAACAGTACCACAGTACAGTACTGTTCAGTAGCTTTACAAAGAATGGTCACTCTGCATGGTTTGATCCACAGATGAAAAAGATAGAACCACACTGTATAGTAAAACAAACAGTACCACAGTACAGTACTGTTCAGTAGCTGTACAAAGAATGGTCACACTGCATGGTTTGATCCACAGATGAAAAAGATAGAACCACACTGTATAGTAAAAGAAAAAGTACCACAGTACAGTACTGTTCAGTAGCTGTACAAAGAATGGTCACACTGCATGGTTTGATCCACAGATGAAAAAGTTAGAACAACACTGTATAGTAAAACAAACAGTACCACAGTACAGTACTGTTCAGTAGCTTTACAAAGAATGGTTACACTGCATGGCTTGATCCACAGATGAAAAAGTTAGAACAAC